>SJXQ01008833.1:137154-194542 GCA_006408695.1 Aepyceros melampus
CCGTGGCAGCGGCCGCCGCAGCCGGGAGCTGCATGCGACGCGCGGCGGCGCCCGCGGCCGCCTGCTTTCCCCGCGGCGCGCGCGGACCAGCCGGAGGGCGCTGGGGCCGCGGGTCCAGGCATCTACCGGGGCGCCCAGCCGCCCGGCGGCCCCATCCCCACCCGCAGCCGGCGGCGGTAGGCGCCCAGCTCCAGGTGAGTGCGCGGCCCTCGCCCGGCCCTTGCTCCGCAAGCCCGGTGACGGGAGGTGGCTTTGTTTTCTTCCCTTGCGCCCCGGCGCGGTCATTCATTTGACATTTCGGCTTCCGCTGCCCCGAGACGCGGGTGAGAGGCACCGGGACGTGTTTCAGGTTTGATCCTCCGGGAGCTGAGACTTTTGGGTCCATCTGACTGTCTCTTGAGGGAGCAGAGGCTTCATTTTCTTTTGGTTTGCAGTGTGTTGTGAACATCCTCTGCCGCGGCTCGGGGCCTGGAGGAAACTGGGGCTGCAGATTTAGACGTAGACGTTTGGAGGACGTGCAACTGCAGAGGTCTGGCTCTTCCATGCCTTGTGTTTTTCTCTATTAGCAGAGCTCAGGTGTTTTCCCTTGCTTATCATTATTAATTTAGGAACATCTTTACAGGCACATTTGTTTCTTTTAGAGTTGGAAGTCTTTGGAGACAATACAGAGCTCACAGTTACAGGGGATCAACCGCTGTTGAACTTGGAGAAGGCAGGCATCGTCAGCCGTTGTAGGTAGAGGGTAGAAGTGGACCTTAGGCAAACTTCTCTGGGGGCCTTTAGCCCTCCTAGTACGATTTCTGCTTTCACTATCTTGGAGTGAAGCAAACTGAATTCTCATTGCACGTATACTTTTGTCAAAGTATGAAACTTGTCTTTTTTTTTTTTTTAATAGTTTTCTATAGTTTGTAATTTGGAGGAAAAAGATTTAAACGTAATTAGTAGAGTGAACCAGGTGAAATTTCATGTTTTCGTATTGTCTCATAAGTATGATTTTCATTTTATTATTTCTCCTATTCCCTAAGGGCTCATTTCTTCTGTTGCCTAGAGAGAGCTCCACCGCACCCCTCCCCCCCCCAACAGATGGCTGTATGTTCTGAGAGGTTATCTTTAAAATGACACTCATATTACCTATTAACAAGAAAGGATCAGTTCTTAGGCTTATCCTTGGAGTTATTAAAGCAAGAACCCTAATCTGGATGGGGATGATATTGATGGTGTGAAAATCTGGAGTTTGCTAATCTGTTTGGGCCTCAGAAGATTCCTGCAGGGATTGTTTATACAGTGTGAGAGACAGATGGCATTCCCAGCAGACAAGAGAAGCCCAGCATAAAGAGTCATTGTATTCTTCAAAAATTATCCACTTCCCTGTTGGGAGATGGGGTACAGTGGGGAAGACATAGTTTTCATCTCCCAAAGAAGACATTATAACCGTATCATCCAGCAGATTGACTAGTGAGTTTCTTTTTTTGAACATTTAAAAAGTCATTATTGAGCTGTTTGTTTTGATTATTCCTTTGGCACATTTTGGCCTCAATTTTTGTTATGTGAAGCATTTTAAACAATTATATTAACAAAAATGTCTTTGAATTTAAGATTATTGTACTGATGGGAAAAACAGTAGTTCTTGAGTATAAATGGCCCCTTGGACTTCTAATGTCCCTTACCCAGAAGGACTTTAGTCCAACCTGCATGAATTCAAAAGGAATTTATTCTACTACCTCCATGACAGGTGGTTTCCTGACTGCCAGCGTTTGTCCCCAGATTCTCAGCTGTGGGTAGTACTCAACTTTTATAAGACTTAACAGCCTAAGACTGTTGAGTCGTCAGTCTTTTGCTTAGTCCAGATTTTTGCTTTAGCAGTGCGCTGTATCACAGCACTGAACAACCTTGGGCAGTGAATCATTCTGAGTGACTGTGGAGTCTGTGAAGAAGTTAAAGTCATTCTGAACATTTGTGATAAGCCATCTGGAGCATCTCTGCTCCTACCATCATTATAGATTCTTTATGGGCTGTAGATTCCAGCTAGATTGCAAAATTGGTCGCCCTTTGTATGCATGTGAGGGAAAATATTCCAATAAATTCATAGTCACTAGCTACAGGACTAAATTTTATGAAGAACATGAGCAATGTTTGACCCTTTGAAACAGGAAATATGGGGTAAAAGTAAGCATTGGCTCTGTTTAGGCTGGAAACTGATCTTGGGGAAAAATATATTTCCTTACTTTTCTCCAAATCCTTCTGCACCACTGATTTCAGCAAAAGGCAAAGGAACTAAGGTTGTTACCTGTAGCTGAGGACAGATACCCTAGCTATTTCTTCTGGATGAATGTGTGTTGCTGGAGAGGTGGCTTTTGGGTTCTGTCCAGTTTCAGCATGTGCCTTGGCATCAAAAAAGGGTCTAACATTCAAATTTGGATTGTTAAATGTGCAGTTGATATCTGTGTACCTTCTCAGTAGGTTGCTTCCTCTCTTGTGAAGTGTTCCTTTATGAGAAACCCAAGGCACCAGGCCTGGGGTTTGCTGGGCACCTGGCCTGGATCCACATTCTTGTGTGTTACTGCCTCCTTTCCTGAGTAAAAATGGAACCAGCTTTACACAAATAGGGAATGTAGGGTGGAGTGAAAACCTTTCTAGCTCCATTGTGGAAAGGCAGGCCTGGCCTGAAAGAGAGAGGACTGCATTTGAAGTGTATTTGGTTGACATAGCAGAGGCAGAATTGCTTCCTTACACACAGGATGGCCTTTGTGTGGGAAAATGAATGAGAGATTAGAAGTGTGACCACACCTTCTCAGTTGGTTTATTCCTATTGCCCTATCTGAATCATCAAATGCATCCCCTTTCATATTTAAAAGTGCCCTGGTTTGGATGATAAATTGTATGGTCACCTTGGATTTTCAGGAATCTTCACTATTTTCTTCACCACCCTTTTCTGACTTCAGATTTTTAGTCTGGCTTTATTTCAGTCTTTAATTTGTTAAACGCAAAGATAAAGTAAAAAAAAAAAATTAAACCAAAAAAATGCTTAAGGAAAAAAAGAAATAATAAAAATGAAGAAAGATGAAGAATGAGGTATTTGGTTGCTTGTCATCTATTTACACATATAAGAAATAAAAGTTTTATGCTTGAGGTATTAAGTCTCTACTTTGGCTCTGCTGCTGCTGCTGCTGCTGCTGCTAAGTCGCTTCAGTCGTGTCTGACTCTGTGTGACCCCATAGATGGCAGCTCACCAGGCTCCCCCATCCCTGAGATTCTCCAGGCAATAACACTGGAGTGGGTTGCCATTTCCTTCTCCAATGCATGAAAGTGAAAAGTGAAATTGAAGTCGCTCACTTGTGTCTGACTCTAGCGACCCCATGGACTGCAGCCTACCAGGCTCCTCCGTCCATGGGATTTTCCAGGCAAAAGAACTGGAGTGGGGTGCCATCGCCTTCTCTGACTTTGGCTCTAAGCCCATGTTATTATTGTCTTCGAGCACAATGAGAATTAACACCTGTTTACCTAGGGCTGACACGAATTGGGATAACTCCTATGATTCGGCTTCAACAAAACCTGTTTGCAGACCTAATGGCCGCATGGCTTTTGCAGATTGGAATGGGCATTAGTGGTAAAGAACCTGCCTGCCAATGCAGGAGACTTAAGAGACTCGGCTTCTATCCCTGGGTTCGGAAGATCCCCTGGAGGGGGCATAGCAACCTATTCCACTGTTCTTGCCTGGAGAATCTCATGGATACAGGAGCTTGGTGGGCTATAGTCTATAAGATCACAAAGAGTTGGACATGACTGAAAGAACTTAGCACATATGCAAATTTCAAGATCTGGTGTTTGGTCAAGTTCTTGGAATTCACTGAGAGACCAAAACACATGTGTTGTTGTGAAGACTTTGACTCCACATTCTCCTAGTTTCCAAGCCCTCTGGGCCATGAAGATGATAGAAGAGCCTTTGTTTTCTGCCCTCTCTTTTGACAAGAGTCTTGGGTTTGGGTCTCAGCTTTTCAGACAAAGGGCTTGCAGAGAAGAATGTGGTGTGCCCTCTCACCACATGAACATTCTCACAAAACTGGAGATTGTGCAGATGACCTGACGGGCTTTGAGTTCGAGCATTAGATATATGGAGCTTGTGACATGTAATTTTACAAAAATGGCTGTGCTTCTTTGCTAAAGAATTGCCTGTTTGAAAGAGTTCGCTCGCAGAGCTGGCCAGTAGGTGTTACAAATAATTATGGCTGTCACTTTTCCCACACCCACTCCATTGAAATCCTCAAAAGCTTGGTCAGCATGCTTGAATAAGAAGAAATGTATGTATCTTCTTTATAAGCGGGAAGACTGTATAGTTATTTTTGTTCAGACAAGGACCCTCTTGAGAGTGAAGTGAAAAGTGAAGTCGCCCAGTCATGTCTGACTCTTTGCGACCCCATGGACTATGGCCTGCCAGGTTCCTCCGTCTATGGGATTTTCCAGGCGAGAATCCTGGAGTGGGTTGCCATTTCCTTCTCCAGGGGATCTTCCCAACTCAGAGATCGAACCTGGGTCTCCTGCACTACAGGCAGACTCTTAACCGTCTGAGCTATCCAGGAAGTCCCTTGAGAGTAAAAAGAGGTGCTAATTGGAAGGGGCCCCATATCAAACAGTTTATACTGTTGTGTCAGGAAAGTTATGTTGGATGATTATCTTAACTATTACCTAAGTCATTAGCCTTTCTATGAAGAATATCCTTATGATAGAAGAATGTCCTTAACTTCTAGATTTGTTCAACATATGTTTAATGTGTACATTTGTATATGTATATGTGTATATACACAGGCATTGCTCATATATCTATAGATATGTGTATTATGAGATTGAAATTAACTGCTTGAGAAGACCTAGTCATTTGCAAAATTGTGACTTTCATCATTTCTTTCATAGACTGACTTTTAACTAAAAAAAAGAAGTCCAGCCTCTCCACACTTTAAGTCATCTTCTGACCTTGTGCAGTTCTCTTGCTTAAATCATTTGATAGTTCTCCATTTTCTGTTTAATTCTCAAGTAAGATCCACAGACAGATTGGTGGTTAGAGAGGAAAAGCAATGAAAAAATTTTACTTACTCCCTCATTCGTTTATTCATTCACTATTAATACTATTTATTGGGCACCTTCCATGAATCTAAATGCTGAATGCCCTTATGAAATTTTCATTTTATTGAGGGTGAAGAGGTGGGAGTGGGAGATGTGCAAAAAGCCAAATAAACAAGTGAATTATATAGCATTCTAGAAGGCGGTAATGCTTTGGAAGAAAGTAGAATAGATAAATTAGTTGAGTAGCCTTCATGAAGAAACCTTCAGCAAAGACTAAGAAGTTGCTCATACAGATACCAGAGGGCAATGTTTCAGGCAGAGAGAACAGTCAGTGTGAAGGAGTGAAGGTGAGAATATGTTTGGATGTGTTCAAAGATTAGTGAGAAAACCAACACAAGAGGGTGGAGTGATGGGGGGGACGTGGAAATGTGAATCAGAAAGATGATGTAGGAGTAGCAGAGCATGTAGGATCTTGAGATGTGAGAGTGACTGTAAATCCAGCAGAGATCCCATTATGTTCTTAAAAGATATTCTGGTATTAATTGTGTTTGTGCTCTGAAGACTTGCATTTCATACATGGTGCACTTCATCTTAGTTATTATACTTTTATCTCATTTGCTCATTGTTTACTTGTTAAAATAGCATAGTTTATTGTTCCTGGTCTTAAGTTGTATCTCCATTGTGCAAGAATAGATCAGAGGCTCAAAAGTGGTTCATTGCAGTGTGAAAATAGTGATGAAAACAGTAATGAAAATGCTTCAGTTCAAAATGTCACAAACATACTTTGAGAACTAAATCCCATTCCAAATATAAAATGTGAATCTGTATGTGTAAAAACAAGAGAGTTTGTGAGAGTAATGATTTCAAAATAGTAGCTAAAATGGACAATTATAAAAAAAGCAAAAGGAAATAAGATGATGACTGTTTCAAAACTGCTTTTTATTGAGTTTGTCATCCACTTGCTCCTAGTCTTCAGTTATCGCCTGTTGTGAAACTTTTTCTGTGAAGCCATGGATGTTTTGGTATCATTTTCAAACAAAGCACAGTGACTTCTCTGTTATACCATTCAAGTTTCCAGGACAAGAACCCAGTGATATTTTCCATTACAAAATTAATGTGTTAAACTTCTAACAGTAGGAAAGAGATTAAAACTTTAGTAGCATCATTAAGTGATCCTTGTAACAAAAGTAAGTATAAGTCATTTTATTGAAGAGACACTTGGAAAATCAGTTGGAAAGTTAAAGACAAACATTATCCGCAGAGAGAAACCAGAAGTTATTGTCAGAATTCCTTTGTCAAATGACACAGTTGGCTGTTGCATATTATCAGTGGAGTAGAGTGTGGAAGAGTGATTATTATCAGTACACACTAGCAGATATTTCACTTTATGGATGGATGAAACCACTGATGTCATGCAGAGAATGAATCAGCTTTTGGCATTTGTTCAGGGAGGAGCACTTGGTGATGCTTTGTTCATTTATCACTGAAAACTCGTGGTATAGAGGAAGAGATTTTTCTTTTGGTTAACCATTATATATTAGACAGGAAAAGTCCTCAGAAAGCAGAACTGACAGAGCAGTAGGTTCATGTACAGATAAGAAGGTTGTGACTTCATGAAGAAAAGAAGTTGTACCTAGAAGCCAAGATACATGTTCTTCCATTCACAGCGAAGATGTGGTACCTTCAGATCTTGAGGAACTACTGAAAGAAAGTGAAAACTGGGTAAATTATGGCCTATGTGTACCTGTGTGTGCTGTGCAAAGTGATGGACAAGGAGTATAAAGCTGCTTCTCTGCACTAATGTACTCTGGCTGCTTAGGGGAAAGGTGCTCATATGGTATTTTACCTGTGCTGTAAGATATCTGCAGAGCAAGAAAGATGTTTCTTTATGACATCACGATTAGAAATGATTTCTCTTATATCAAGTGTCAAGCCTCAGTACTATACTCTGCCCACATGGAACCATGTCAGGGATAGGGAGGAAAGGGAGAATTGCTAACAAAACAATCTGCTACAATCATAGGGACTAAGACATTGTTTTTTTTCATTAGAAAGAGTTAGAGGTCCATATTGGCTATAAAGAGTTAAGAAAGTAAATTTTCAGTAATGGACAGCCCTTTAAATCAGAAGCATATTATTTTTCGGTGACCTGTTGGAAGAATAAGAGCACAAAGAAATAGAACTTAGATCCAATAAAGTTGATGGGGTGAGAATACAAGTGTATATGTATATACCATTTGAGAGCATGTAGAGAACCACAGTGGGAGGAACTCAGGCTTTAAGGATTTTGTTAAGATGCTGGATGGCCAGGGGTGCAGGTAAAAGGAGGTGGAGAAGCCTGACAGTTGCACTTGACCTTTCTTATACTTTGCCTTAGGCTTGGCTTCATTTCAGACAGATGGACTTGGTACTTGACTTCATTTTTAGAACAGGATTTGTATTGCCCCTGATGTAACCTAGAAAAAAAATTAACGTTCTCTAGTGTTCTAGGATTCTTTGCATAGGACTCCACTCATTCCTCCCCTCCTCCCTCCCTGCCTCTTCCCAACCCTCCTGTCGTCTGCCCTCTCTTCTCTTCTACCTCTGTCTCTTCTTTTGTTCTTTCCCTCTTTAAGCTGTTGAGTTGGTATCTTGAAACTAGGAGATGCTTTGAGGGCTTATGTTCTTTCCATGTCTTTGGGCAGATATGTGTGCTGTCCAGGGCAAGAAGGATCCGGGCTCTAGGGCAGTTCTATTCCTTGTTCAGCTAACCCACTCTAATATGGAGTATCCAGTTATAGCACACACTTAAATTTGAACCCTCCTCCTTAAGTAAAGATCTGTTTCCCAGGGAGTTCCCTGATGGCCCAGTGATTAGGGTTCCAGGCATTCACTGCCTTGGCTAGAGTTCAGTCCCTGGTTGGGGAACTGAGATCCTGCAAGCCTTGTGGCAAGGCCAAAAAAAAAAAAAAAAAAAGCAATTCTTTTCTTTATTTATTTGGATTTTAATAAAGATGGAGTCATTGTCTTTTGTCTGATAACTCTTCTATAGTGATAGCCATTATTTCATTCTAGGACAGAAGTCATTCATGCATTATTCATTGAATAAACATTGAGAGCCTTATATGTACCAGGCTGTTTCTGAGGGATAGGTTAAAAGAGGTCAATATTCAGACATGGCCCTGACCAGATAAGACAGAGAATTGAGTTAGGAAATAGGCAACAGCAACAGAGATATGAATAAACAAGGGACTATGTAATTGCAAAGCAAATGTGGCAGAAATTGTAAAGGTGAACATTTTTACTTTCAGTTCAGTTCAGTTCAGTCACTCAGTCGTGTCCGACTCTTTGCGACCCCATGAATCACAGCACACCAGGCCTCCCTGTCCGTCACCAACTCCCGGAGTTCACTCAGACTCACGCCCATCGAATCGGTGATGCCATCCAGCCATCTCATCCTCTGTCATCCCCTTCTCCTCCTGCCCCGAGTCCCTCCTAGCATCAGAGTCTTTTCCAGTGAGTCAGCTCTTCGCATGAGGTGGCCAAAGTACTGGAGCTTCAGCTTTAGCATCATTCCTTCCAAAGAAATCCCAGGGCTGATCTCCTTTAGAATGGACTGATTGGATCTCCTTGCAGTCCAAGGGACTCTCAAGAGTCTTGTCCAACACCACAGTTCAAAAGCATCAATTCTTCTGCACTCAGCCTTCTTCACAGTCCAACTCTCACATCGACACATGACCACAGGAAAAACCATAGCCTTGACTAGACGGACCTTTGTTGGCAAAGTAATATATCTGCTTTTCAATTTTTACCTTAGAGTGGTGGTATTTGGGCTACTTTTATGTTAACTTCTGAACTTTACAGTCTTCTGAATGTATTTTTGAAATACTTTGTAAGTAGAAAATGAAAAAAAAAAAAAAACAACCACAGTTGGAAGTGTCTTAAGTGCTTTGTAGAGGAGGAGCTGGCTAGAGAAGGAAGTGTAAGTGAGACTTCTTTTCCATGGGGTGGGCAGGCAAGACCTGGAGTGTAATTCATCACTTGTCTATGTGAGAGGGATGAGGCTAATTTGGACAGGGCTCAGGGAAGAGTTGTACAGCTGATTGACTGCTCGATGGCTGAGTTGAAAATAAGACCTACGAGATGTCTCAAAGAACCAGGATGTAGAACAGCTGTGGAATTTAACCCGATGCCATGACTTAAGATCTCTTTTTCTTACATTTATACACCATCCACTTCTACACATCCACATTCTCTTCACTCATTTCCCTTGTTCAAGGCCATGATGCAGGTGAGAATTACATGTTACAGGAAAATTGGAATTTTGTTCTCTAGTTGAGGAAAAATTGGAAAGGACCTGAAAGGCCAATGAGTTCAACCTTCTTCCGAAGAGGTCTCTCTTTACTGTTGTGGTCATCAAGTTCTTACAGACCGTTTGCATACTTGCTCCCCCTGGAGTGGGGTGGTGGCGGGTGGGGCGCTCTTGTCTGCTTCAGTTAGGCAGGTCTTCTTTCCATTGCTTAGATGCCCTAGCTCATCTCCACCTCAGTACTTTTACCGCAGGAAGTATTCCCATCTGGAACACCCACCAGTTCTACCTGCTTTTCTGTGTGTCATTTAAAAATTGCGTTTTGCATACCTCCCCACCCCCCATCTTACCCTTATGAAGAATGTGGCGTTTCTGGAAGTAAACGTAGCTTCCTTTGTTGTGATTGGGAGTAAGACTGGGAGTAGAGTGAGTATCCTGCTCCGGGAGGGGATTGAGGACAGTGTGTTTCATTTAATATCTATCCCCTAGATGCTGATATGCCCCGCTCTTGGGAATCACTATCTTATAGCAATTAAGATCTTAATCATCTGCTGTTTTAAGTGATGCACTACTTATTTTGTTTGCTATTAGTGTTTTTGCCAACTAGATTTAAGTACTTTGAAGATATGAGAACTTGGCTGATACCTCTGTATAGTGCACAGTATTGATCATGAAATGGAGACATATACAATAATCAATGGCTAATGGCTGAAGAGACCATGTGTTTTTTTTTTGTTGTTGTTTTGTTTTTTTATGAACCATTATGGAAACCTGTCATTTATATAAATCATGTATTAAATTGGTACAGACACTAAAAGAACATTTTTGTAGTTCTAAAATGGCAGAAAGTCAAGTCTTGGAAGTTGGTTCATTGGATAATTCCCATCTCAGAAAACTGCTCTTCCTTTGTAAGCCTTCTAACTCCTTGCTATTCAGAGTGTAGTCTACAGACTACACTGGTGCAGTGACATCAGCATCACCCAGAAGCCAGGCCTATTGAGTCAGAATCTGCATTTTAACAAGATCTTCAGATATGTTCTATACACAGTAAAGTTTGAGAAGCATTTTATTTTTAACACAAACTTCAGAAATTTAAGAGGAGCATTTCTCTTCAAAGAGATGTGAGTCTGGAAATGACGATTTCATTAGTCTGTGGATGAGAGCCTCAGTGTTTTCTGTCATGTGGCTTGGAATTACAGTGCTTCTTGCCAGGCCAGAAAATGCCTCTGCAGGGATGCCCCAGGGTAATTTAAGTATGGGAGTGGTTCTTAGATGTTAGATGTGATGATGATTACAGGAACTTGAAGCATTTTGGAGTGAGAAACTCGGAGAGCTTGGCAAAGGTAGAGAAACATGGCCATGAAACCTGAAACCAAAGGGAAGGGAAGAGGTCTTCCCTTTATGATTAGAGTGAGTGAAGTTGCTCAGTCGTGTTTGACTGTTTGCGACCCCATGAACTGTAGCCTACCAGGCTCCTCTGTCCATGGGATCTTCTAGGTAATAGTACTGGAGTGGATTGCCATTTCCTTCTCCAGGGGATCTTTCCGACCCAGGGATCGAACCCAGGTCTCCCGCATTGTAGACAGACGCTTTACCATCTGAGCCACCAGGGAAGTCTATGATTAGAAGCAACTTCTCTCTTTCAGTTCTGTTCTCCCCCTCCCACCCCTCCAGAGCCAGATGGTCACAAATGAAATGGCTTAAAGTGCTGTGGAAACCTTGTGGAATGGAGAGGCATTCTTCAGAGGAGAAGGAGGTGTCACTATTCAGCTTACCCAGTTGTTGCCACATGGGAATTTGTGTTCAGCAGATACAGCTAAAAATCTAAGTTTGTATATACAAAACCTCTTTGAGTGTAATATGTTGGTAATTAAAATGTTTTTAGAACGGCTCAGTCAAACAAAATTCGTATGCTGCCTGCATCTGTTTTGTAACCCCTCTTCTAGAGCAACAAAACATATGTGGTGATGTGAATATCTGACCTTTTTAGTTTAGGATACCAAACATGGGTAGAGGCATTTTGGTTCTAGTAAGGACCACTTTGGATCTTTACTAAGTAAAAGCAATAAAAAGGCATGAAGAAGGGAGCTGTACTTGCTTTGATGACCTGGTTTATCAATAAAATACATGTCTAAGAACATCACAAGGGGGCTTCCCTTATGGCTCAGATGGTAAAGTGTCTGCCTACAATGTGGGAGACCCAGATTTGATCCTTGGGTTTGGAAGTTCCCCTGGAGAAGGAAATGGCAACCCACTCCAGTATTCTTGCCTGCAAAATCCCATGGATGGAGGAGCCCAGTTGGCTACACTCCATGGTGTCACAAAGAGTCAGACACGACTGAGAGACTTCACTTCACTTCAAAAAACATCAGTAACTAATGGTGTTTGGAGGAAAGTGATGCAAGTTATGACCAACCTAGACAGCATACTAAAAAGCAGAGAATTACTTCGCTAACAAAGGTCAAGGCTATGATTTTTCCAGTAGTCCTGTGTGGATGTGAGAGTTGGACTATAAAGAAAGCTGAGTACCGAAAAATTGATGCTTTTGAACCGTGGTGTTGAACAAGACTCTTGAGAGTCCCCTGGACTGCAAGGAGATCTAACCAGTCCATCCTAAAGGAAATCAGTCCTGAATATTCATTGGAAGGACTGATGTTGAAGCTAAAACTCCAATACTTTGGCCACCTGATGCAAAGAGCTGACTCATTTGAAAAGACCTTGATGCTGGGAAAGATTGAAGGTGGGAGAAGGGAACGACAGGATGAGATGGTTAGGATGGCATCACTCACTCAATGGACATGAATTTGAGCAAGCTCTGGGAGTTGGTGATGGATAGGGAGGCCTGGAGTGCTGCAAGGAGTTGGACACAAGTGAGTGACTGAACTGAACTGATGCTTAAAGGCATATAACTTAGGTTCATAAAATCTGAAGGAGAAGTGAGCATGGGACAATGGTGAAGAAATGATGTCATGGAGATTTCTTGACACCCCCAACCTAGGATCACACAGTGCAACAGAGCTGGGAGAACAACAACTTGGAACTTATTGTGCTGGAGAGAAGTGTGACCGGAGATAGAATTAGAGTTAACTTATCTTTAGCATTTGGTTGTTGAATTTGGGTGGTGACTAATTTTTAAAGTTTGCTGGGATTGAGTTTTCAAATAAAGTTCATGTTAAAATTAGCATTTTATGTATTTTGACAGTAAAAATAGGTGTAAGAATGAAAATTCTTTCAAAGATTAATTATGTTTCTTGTTAAAAATTAAATTTCTTAAGGATTAGTACTATTTATTATTTATCTTTACATTATTATCATCCTTACATTTAGTACAGTCTAGGTCAATGGTCTATAATGATTATAAGACAAAATATGGTTTATTTTCTGTCCTGGAGAGTCATTCTGGAGGTATTCATTTTCCTCACTGATTAAAAAAAAATAATGGCTTTGTTTGAGATACAATTCACATACCATGAAATCCATCATTTGAAATTGTACCATATAGTGGGTTTTAGTATATTTACAAAGTTGTGCAATCACCACCACCCTATAATATCGAAACCTGTTACCCTCAGAAGAAGACAGTATCCTTAGCAGTCACTCCTCATCTCACCTGCCTCCAGCCCCTGGCAACCATCTCTCCAGTTTCCATCTGTTTAGATTTGCCTCTTGTAGACATTTCATAAAATGGAATTATATAATATGTAGCCTTTTGAGACTAGTATCTTTAACATAGCATAATATTTTCAAAGTTTATCCATATTGTAGCATGTGTTAGCATGCTTTTCTTATGTATAGCCAAAAAAATTGTGTTGTATGGATATACCACATTTTGTTTATCCATTTATCAGTTGATGGGTGTTTGAGATGTCCTCAATTTTTGGCTATGATGAATAATTCTGCTATGAACGTTTGTGTAAAAGTTTTTGTGTGGATTGTTGTTTTAAGTTGTTCAGTTATGTCTGACTCTTTGTGACCCCATGGGCTGCAGTATGCCAGGCTTTGCTGTCCTTCACCATTTCCTGGAGTTTGCTCAAATTCATATCCATTGAGTCTATGGAGCCATTCCAACCATCTCATCCTCTGCCATCCCCTTCTCCTCTTATCTTCAGTCTTTCCCAGCATCAGTGCCTTTTCAAATGAGTTGGCTCTTTGCATCAGGTGGCCAAAATATTGGAGCTTCAGTTTTAGCATCAGTTCTTCCAATGAATATTCAGAATTGATTTCCTTTCAGATTGGCTGGTTTGATCTCCTTGTAGTTGAAGGGACTCTCGAAAGTTTTCTCCAACACCACAGTTCAAAAGCAAGTTCTTTGGGGCTCAGTCTTGTTTATGGTCCAACTGTCACATAAATACATGACTACTGGAAAAACCACAGCTTTCACTAGGTGGACTTTGTTGGCAAAGTAACATCTCTGCTTTTTAATATGCTGTCTAGGTTTGTCATAGCTTTTCTTTCAAGGAGTAAGCGCCTTTTAATTTCATGGCTGCAGTCACCATCTGCAGTGATTTTGGAGCCCAAGAAAATAAAGTCTCTCACTGTTTCCATATTTTCAACATCTATTTGCCATGAATTGATGGGACCGGATGCCATGATCTTTGTTTTTTGAATGTTGAATTTTAAGCCAGCTTTTTGACTCTCCTCTTTCACCCTCATCAAGAAGCTCTTTAGTTCCTCTTCACTTTCTGCCTTTAGGATGGTGTCATCTGCATATCTGAGGTGAGTGATATTTCTCCCAGCAATCTTGATTCCAGCTTGTGCTTCATCCAGCTTAGCATTTCTCATGATGTACTCTGCATATAAGTTAAATAAGCAGGGTGACAATATACAGCCTTGATGTATATCGTGTGGATATATGTTTTCAATTCTCTTGAGTGTACACCTTGGAGTGGAATTACTGGGTCATATGGTAGCTCTGTATGTTTATCATTTTAGGATCTGCCAAACAGTTTTTCAAAGTGCATGACCATTTTACATTTTAAGCAGCAATGTCTGAGGGTTCCAATTTCTCTATATCATCACCAACACTTATTATTGCTTTTTTAATTTAGCCACTCTGGTGGGTATAAAATGGTATTACATTGTGGTTTTGATTTGCTTTTCTATATGACTCATGATGTTGAGCATCTTTTTGTGTGATTTTTGACCATTTGTGTATATTCCTTGGAGAAGGATCTATTCACATCCTTTGTAATTTTATAATAAGGTTATTTATTTGTAAATTTTTGTGTTGTACAGTTTTTTTTTTTTTACATTCTGGATTGTAGAGCCTAATGAGATGTATGACTTGAAAAATTTTTTCTATTCTGTGGATTGCCTTTTCACTCTTTTGATAGTGTCATTTGAAGCACAAAACTTTGTAATTTTGATAAAGCTCAGTTATCTTTTATTTTTCTTTTGGTACATGTCTATCCTTGTTGATTTCCTAATTGTTCTATCCAGTATGGAAAATGGAGTATTGACATCTTCAACTATTGTTATTAAATTGTTTATTTCTCCCTTCAGCTCTGTTAGTTTCTACCTATGTATTTTGTAGCCCCTTATGGGGAAACAGTGGAAACAGTGTCAGACTTTATTTTTGCGGGCTCCAAAATCACTGCAGATGGTGACTGCTGCCATGATATTAAAAGACGCTTACTCCTTGGAAGAAAAGTTATGACCAACCTAGATAGCATATTCAAAAGCAGAGACATTACTTTGCCAACAAAGCTCTGCCTAGTCAAGGCTATGGTTTTTCCAGTGGTCATGTATGGATGTGAGAGTTGGACTGTGAAGAAGGCTGAGTGCCGAAGAATTGATGCTTTTGAACTGTGGTATTGGAGAAGACTCTTGAGACTCCCTTGGACTGCAAGGAGATCCAACCAGTCCATTCTGAAGGAGATCAGCCCTGGGATTTCTTTGGAAGGAATGATGCTAAAGCTGAAACTCCAGTACTTTGGCCACCTCATGCAAAGAGTTGACTCATTGGAAAAGACCCTGATGCTGGGGGGATTGCGGGCAGGAGGAGAAGGGGATGACAGAGGATGACATGGCTGGATGACATCACTGACTTGATGGACGTGAGTCTGAGTGAACTCCGGGAGTTGGTGATGGACAGGGAGGCCTGGTGTGCTGCGATTCATGGGGTCGCAAAGAGTCGGACATGACTGAGCGACTGAACTGAACTGTGACATATATGTTTATAATCTTTCTTTATGTCCTCCTTTTGAATTGACTTACTTATCATTATAAAATATTCTTTGTCTCTGGTTACCATTTTTGTCTTAGAGTCTATTTTGCCTGTTATCAACATTGTCACAGTAATTCTTGTTTAAATTATGTTTCCATGATATATCTTTTTTCATCCTTTTACTTTTACCTACTTGTGTCTTTGAATCTAAATTTTAAAACAGCATATAGTTGAATCATTTAAAATTTTTTTCTGCTAATTTCTGCCTTTTGTAAGTGTTTAACTAGAATGTTTGATTTGAGTGTTTATTTACATTTAATGTAGTTGCTGTTTATCAGATGGATATATTCACTTTGTTTGCTATTGGTTTCCTTTGTGTCTTAGGTCATTTTTGTTCCTCAATTCCTCTGTTACCTGTCTGTATTAAATATATGTGTTTTCTAGTGTACCATTTAAATTTTCTTGTTGTTGCTTTTCTGGAGAAGATAATTTTCATAGGCTTTTATTCTGTCATTCCTGATGATATTGTTGATTAGTTTTGAATTATTGTCTTAGTTGTTGCCTGGGATTTACAGTGAAATTCTTAATTTAAGCAATTTGATTAATTTAAAACAAGTTGATCAATTTCAACTTAATTTCCAAAGTATATGAAAGCTTTACTTCAGTATGGGTTAATTCCTTGCTTTATACGTTGTAAGCCCATCATTACCACTTCTATAATTATTGTCTTATGCAGTTGTTTTTAAATAGAAAAGGATTATAAAAAAATGCATTCATTCTGTATTTTGTATTTAACTATGTAGTTAGCTTTACCAGTTCTTTTTATGTCTTCAGATGGATTGATTTAATATTTAGTGATTTTTCATTTCAGCCTAAGAGCTCCATTTAATATTTCTTATAAGACAGATTTGATAGTGACAGATTCTTCCTGGTTTTGCTTGTCTTAATTTTTGAAGGATAATTATGTGGGCTGTAGAAGTCTTGGTTAACTTAAAAAAAATTCACTGCTTTGAATGTTATTCTGATGCCCTCTGGCCTTCGTAGTGTTCGATGAGAAGTCAGCTGCTAGTCTTACTGAGGATTCTTGCTTGTGAGGAGACTTTTCTTCTGGCTGTCCTCAGATTGCTCTGTCTTTTGACATTGTGACTGTGATGTGTCTTGATGTGGATTCTTTTTAGTTATCCTACTTGAGTCTATTGAGCTTCTTGAATGTATACATGAATGTTTTCATCAAATTTGGGGAGTCTTTGGCCATTGTTTCTTCAGATATTCTTTCTGTTTCTTTCCTTTCCTTCTGGAATTCCCAGAATGCATGGATTGATACAGTATCTGAAGTTTCACAGGCCTCTGAAACGCTGTTAATTTTCTTTCACTCTTTTTCTGTTCCTAAATCTGGATAATCTTGATAAACATATCTTGAAGGTCACTGATTCTTTCTTCTCCCAGTTAAAATCTGCTGTTGAACCCCTCTAGTGAACTTTCCATTTCCAATCTTGTACTTTTAAACACCAGAATTTTAATCTAGTTCTTTTTAAAAATAATTTATATCTCTATATTGATATTCTTTGTTTGGTGAAACATTGTTTTAAAATTATTCTTTAATTCTTTAAATATGATTTCCTTTAATTATTTGAACATAGTCTTAATAATTTAAAATCATTGTCTAGGATGTCCCAAATCTGGGCTTCTTAGGGACATATTTTTTTAATCTCCTTTATTTCATGTGTATTGACCATGCTTTTCTGTTTACTTGTGTATGTTTTCAGTTTTTGTTGAAAAATGGGGATTTCGAATAATATCACATGACAACACTGAAAATCAAATTTTCCTCCCTCTCCAAGATTTGGTGTTTTTGCTCTTTGTGCTGTTGTTGGTTTGCTTACTGACATTCCTGAATAAATTCTGTAGTATACATTCTTTGTCACATGTGGCTACTGAAACTTTTGCTTGATTCCCTTAGTGGTTGATTAATAATTAGAAAGATTTTCCTCAAATACCTGAAACCAGGGACCTGTGAGTGTCCAGGAGTCTCTGGCAGAGATGTGGGTCGGTGGTTGCCTGCTGCAGAGTCGGGGCACTGAGTGCAGCACTGTGTGCCTGGGACCTTTTGAAGGAGGTTGCCATTATCTTCATTACCTCCATCATAGTTCAGTCTCAGGTCAACACAGGGAGGGAACACAGCCTTGCCCATCAAAAGAAAATTGGGTTAAAGATTTGCTGAGCATGGCCCCACCCTTTAGAACAAGACTCAGTTTCCCCCAGAGTCAGTCTTTCCCATTAGGAAGCTTCTATAAGCCTCTTATCCATATCCCTTAGAGGGCAGACAGAATGAAAATCATAGTCACAGAAAACTATCCAACATGATCACATGGACCACAGCCTTATCTAACTCAGTGAAACTATGAGCCATGCTGTGTGGGATCACCCTAGAAGGATGGGTCAAGGTGGAGCGTTCTGACAAAACATGGTCCACTGTATAAGGGAATGGCAAACCACTTCAGTATTCTTGCCTTGAGAACCCCATGAACAGTATGAAAAGGCAAAAGATATGACACTGAAAGATGAACTCCCCAGGTCAGTAGGTGCCCAATGTTCTACTGGAGAAGAGTGGAGAAATATATCCATAAAGAATGACAAGACAGAGCCAAAGCAACATCCAGTTGTGAATGTGACTGGTGATGGAAGTAAAGTCCAATGTGGTCAAGAGCAATATGGCATAGGAACCTGTAATGTTAGGTCCATGTATCAAGGCAAATTAGAAGTGGTAAAACAGGAGATGGCAAGAGTGAATATCAACATTTTAGGAATCAGTGAACTAAAATGGACTGGAATCGGCGAATTTAACTCAGATGACCATTATATCTACTACTGTGGCCAGGAATCCTTAGAAGAAATGGAATAGCCCTCATAATCAACAGAAGAGTCAGAAATGCAGCACTTGGATGAAGTCTCAAAAATGACCGAGTGATCTCTGTTCATTTCCATGGCAAACCTTTCAGTACCACAGTAACCCAAGTCTATGCCCCAACAAGTAATGCTGAAGAAGCTGAAGTTGAGCGGTTCTGAGAAGACCTCTAAGACCTTCTAGGACTAACACCCAAAAAAGATGTCCTTTTCGTCATAGGGGACTGGAAAGCAAAAGTTGAAGTCAAGAGATACCTGGAGTAACAGACAAATTTGGCCTTGGACAAAACGAAGCAGGGCAAAGGCTAACAGAATTTTGCCAAGAGAACGGCACTGATCATAACAACACCCTCTCCCAGTGAAGCAAGAGAAGACTCTACACATGGACATCACCAGATTGTCAATACTGATCTCAAATTGATTATTTTCTTTGCAGTCAAAGGTAGAGAGGTTCTATATGGTTAGCATAAATAAGATCAGGAGCTGACCATGGCTCAGATCATGAACTCCTTATTGCAAAATTCAGACTTAAATTGAAGAAAGTACGGAAAATCACTAGACCATCCAGGTATGACTTAAATCAAATCCCTTACAATTATACAGTGGAAGTGACAAATAGATTCACAGGATTAGATCTGATAGACAGAGTGCCTGATGAACTATGGATGGAGGTTCATGACATTGTACAGGAGACAGGGAGCAAGACCATCCCCAAGAAAAAGAAATGCAAAGAAGCAAAATGGCTGTCTGAGGAGGCCTTACAAATAGCTGTGAAAAGAAGAGAGGCAAAAGGCAAAAGAGAAAAGGAAAATCATACCTATGTGAATGCAGAGTTCCAAAGAATAACAAGGAGAGATAAGAAAGCCTTTCTCAGTGACCAGTGCAAAGAAATAGAGAAAAATGACAGAATGGGAAAGACTAGAGATCTCTTCAAGAAAATCAGAGATACCAAGGGAATATTTCATGCAAAGATGGGCTCGATAAAGGACAAAAATGGTCTGGCCTAACAGAAGCAGAAGATATTAAGAAGAGGTGGCAAGAATGCACAGAAGAACTGTATAAAAAAGAGCTTCATGACCCAGATAATCACGATGGTGTGATCACTCACCTAGAGCCAGACATCCTGGGATGCGAAGTCAAGTGAGCCTTAGGAAGCATCATTACGAAGAAAGCTAGTGGAGGTGATGGAATTCCAGTTGAGCTATTTCAAATCCTAAAAGATGATGCTTTGAATGTGCTACACTCAATATGCCAGAAAATTTGGAAAACTCAGCAGTGGCCACAGGACTGGAAAAGGTCAGTTTACATTTCAATTCCAAAGAAGGGCAATGCCAAAGAATGTTCAAACTACTGCACAATTGCATTCATATGACAGGTTAGCAAATTAATGCTCAAAATTCTCCAAGCAAGGCTTCAACAGTACATGAACTGTGAACTTGTAGATGTTCCAGCTGGATTTAGAAAAGGCAGAGGAACCAGAGATCAGATTGCCAACATCCACTGGACCATCAAAAAAGCAAGAGAGTTCTAGAAAAACATCTACTACTGCTGTATTGACTATGCCAAAGCCTTTGACTGTGTGCATCACAATAAACTATGGAAAATTCTTCATGAGATGGGAATACCAGGCCACCTTACCTGCCTCCTGAGAAATCTGTATGCAGGTCAAGAAACAACAGTTAGTACTGGACATGGAACAATGGACTGGTTCCACATCAGGAAAGGAGCATGTCAAGGCTGTATATTGTCACCGTGCTTATTTAACTTATATGCAGTGTATATCATGTGAAATGCTGCACTGGATGAAGCACAAGTTGGAATCAAGATTGCTGGGAGAAATATCAATAACCTCAGATATGCAAATGACACCACCCTTATGGCAGAAAGTAAAGAAGAGCTATAAAGCCTCTTGATGAAAGTGAAAGAGGAGAGTGAAAAAGTTGGCTTAAAGCTCAACATTCAGAAAACGAAGATCATGGCATCTGGTCCCATCATTTCATGGCAAATAGATGGGGAAACAATGGAACAGTGAAAGACTTTATTTTTTTGTGCTCCAAAATCACTGCAGATGGCTACTGCAGCCATGAGACTAAAAGATGCTTGCTCCTTGGGAGAAAAGCTATAATCAGCTTAGACAGCATATTAAAAAGCAGGGACATTACTTTTCCAAGAAAGGTCTGTCTAGTCAAAGCGATGGTTTTTCCAGTGATCATGTATGGATGTGAGTGTTGGACCATAAAGAAAGCTGAGCACTGAAAAATTGATGCTTTTGAACTGTGGTGTTGGAGAAGACTATTGAGAGTCCCTTGGACTGCACAGAGATCCACCAAAATCACTGCAGATGGCTACTGCAGCCATGAGACTAAAAGATGCTTGCTCCTTGGGAGAAAAGCTATAATCAGCTTAGACAGCATATTAAAAAGCAGGGACATTACTTTTCCAAGAAAGGTCTGTCTAGTCAAAGCTATGGTTTTTCCAGTGATCATGTATGGATGTGAGTGTTGGACCATAAAGAAAGCTGAGCACTGAAAAATTGATGCTTTTGAACTGTGGTGTTGGAGAAGACTATTGAGAGTCCCTTGGACTGCACAGAGATCCAACCAGTCAATCTTAAAGGAAATCCATCCTGAACGTTCATTGGAAGGACTGATGCTGAAGCTGAAACTCCAATACTTTGGCTGCCTGATGCGAAGAGCTGACCCATTGGAAAAGACCCTAATGCTGGGAAAGATTGAAGGCAGGAGAAGAACGGAACGATAGAGGATGAGATTGGATGAACTTGGGTGAGGTTGGATGGCATCACCAACTCAATGCACATCAGTTTGAGTAAACTGTGGGAGTTGGTGATGGACAGGGAGGTCTGATGTGCTGCAGTCCATGGCATTGCAGAGCTGGACATGATGAGTGACTGAACTGAACTGGACTGAATAAGTATCTCTGTCTTTGCTAAGAGCTCTATGTGCATATAGGGGCATACCTTCAGTAAGTAGCCAAGTAGTTGACAACTCTGCCTTAGCCTTCACTTCCTGTATGCACAGAGCCTCAAGATCAGTCAGAGGAGAAAGAATGGGGTCTTTTCAGGTATTTCTTGGCTATGTGTATAGGGCTACACATGAATGTGACCTTTTCAATCATAAACAATATGTTGGAGCCTTTCAGATTCTTCTCTGGACGTTTCATTCTCCAAATCTCTCTTTTAAGTTTTTAAGCCAGCTTCTTTTTTGTTCCAGCTGGTATTGCTGCCATAGACATCTGCATTATCAAGCAATTGCAGCTATTGTTTTCAACAAATGCTGTGGTGCTAGAGTTTTTTCCATTTAGTGCGCTCTGAATTACATCTAATAAACACAAGCCTTGGGAATAGGGCTTTTCAACATAACTTCCAGGTCAAGCAGTGACAGGTTACTGGCATAGAGCCATTTCACGGAACTCCAGATACAATTTGCCCTCCCCGTTGCCTGCTAGAGTACTGTTTTTTGCAGTCACTGTGACTGCAAGGATGCTGATTTTAAAGTATATTGCGATGCTGGGGAGAGAGTGATGGAAATAGGGAAAATGAAAATACCACTAAGTTCTCTGTTTTTATTGTGACACAACCATTTTTTGTGACTTAATCATTCTCATAGTGTGGTAATCCAATTGTTGATTTCCAGAATTGTGAAAAAATGGAGTTTTACAATTTTTTTTTTTGCCAGTGTTCTCATTGTTTTTATGGAGGATTAGGTTTTTGGAGGTCCTTACTTAGCCATTCTGGAAGTGCTTCCTCCTTCTACTGAATTTTACAGCTGCCTGCTACTCTTCTGATGTTATTTGATTGGCTTCTTTTTTGCTTTCAAGATTGTCAAACTTAAATTTTTGTTACCTTTTTTTCTTTGTTATCTTTGTTTTGCTCACCTCTCCCTTAAGTACACACTTAAAAAGAAATTCATGTGTAGATTAATGGAATTCAGTTCAGTTCAGTCACTCAGTCATGTCCGACTTTTTGCAACCCCATGGACTGCAGCATGCCAGGCCTCCCTGTCCATCACTGACTCCTGGAGTTTAGTGAAGCTCGTGTGCATTGAGTCAGTGATGCCATCCAACCATCTCATCCTCTCCCCTTCTGCTCCTGCCTTCAGTCTTTCCCAGCATCCAGAAATTACTTAATTGTTATGTGTATTTAACATAACAATTTTCCATCTTAATTAATCATTCTTAAATGTAAAACTCAGTAATGTTAAGTACGTTGACATTGTTATGCAAACAATCTCCAGAATGCTTCTCATTTTGAAAAACTGAAAATCTATACCCATTAAACAAAGCTCCCCATTTCTCCCTCTCCACCCAGCTCCTGACAAACACCATTCCATTTTCTGTCTGTATGAATTTGATTACTCCAGGTATCTCATATAAGTGGAGTTATATAGTATTTATCATTTTGTGGCTGGCTTATTTCATCTATCATAATGTCTTTGAGGTTCATCCACATTGTACATGTGTCAGAATTTCTTTACTTTCTGAGGTTGAATAATATTCTGTTGTATGGATATGTCATATTTTGTTTGTACATTCATCCATCAATAAACACTTGGGTTGTTTATACCTTTTTGCTATTATGAATAGTGCTGCTGTGTATATAGGTGTACAGACATCTCTTTTGAAACTCTGGCTTCAATTCTCTTGAGTGTGTAATTTTTTTTTTTTTCTTTTCAATGGAAGCATCTATAGAGATATCCAAATTAATAGTTTTTTACTGACTGTCTCAAATTTTGCTATATAATAAAGTTTCATTAGGCACAGCTAAGTATTCTTTTCTGATTCTACTCAGACACCACTATCTCCCATTTTTAAGCTGCTCAAGTTTAAAAGATTTTAAATGACTTGAAGATATGTCAGGGGCTAGGATGTAAATTGCAAATTTAAATGGAATCCAACTTCTAATTCCTAGTTGAAATCTAGAATTTCTGTGTTTTTAAATTTATTATGTGTTTAAAGAAATAAGGATGTAGGGATAAGAATCATTGTAGTTTATTTTGAATAAGCAAACAACACAGCATTGTGGTCTGAATTTCACTGATAAGTAAGTAAGCTCCTGGGAAAATATGTTTAGGGATAGAAAGTATCAGATGATTCTTAGACAAAGTTTATTTCTATAATTTTTCTTAGTTTTTTGACTAGTGTTTTTTTGGACTCTTATTTTCTTCCAGTTGATTTTATTCATAGATCTAGTCTCCATTTTTCTATACGTGGAGGTACATGAAACTAAGTACTGTGAGTCTTTAAATTGGCTAATTGAAACTTCTAGGAACCAATGTTTCATATAATAACTAATATAACACTGCATTTATATATATACAGAGGAGATTTAGTTGCTCAGTTACGTCTGACTCTTTGTGACCCCATGGACTGTAGCCCACCAGGCTCCTCTGTCCATGGGATTTCCCTGGCAAGAATACTGAAGTGAGTTGCCATTTCTGTCTCCTTCTCCATGTATAAGGATTCCTAGTTTTTGAAGAAACACATGATTTGAACTTGAATGAAATTCTAACAAATCCTTAGATAAATTTTGAAATGAAAGATAATAAGAGAGAGAGAGAACAAGTGAAGTAAAATATCAGAATCTCCAATTAAAATAAACATTTCTAAAGGAAGTGTGTTTTAAAATGATACATCTTAATAATTGTTTTATTTTTAGATATGTGTAAATGATGCTAAAGCTGAAACTCCAGTACTTTGGCCACCTCATGCAAAGAGTTGACTCATTGGAAAAGACTCTGATGCTGGGAGGGATTGGGGGCGAGAGGAGAAGGGGACAACAGGATGAGATGGCTGGATGGCATCACTGACTTGATGGACGTGAGTCTGAGTGAACTCTGGGAGTTGGTGATGGACAGGGAGGCCTGGCGTGCTGCGATTCATGGGGTTGCAAAGAGTCAGATACGACTGAGCAACTGAACTGAACTGAATATTAAAGTGAAATGAAAGATTTACTGGGTGACTGTGGTATATGAGATTAAAAATTTGTTTTTCTCAAATAAATTTTGGGGGAAATGAAATATTCCATTTCTCAGTTTTCAGAATGTAAGATTTTGTTTAGTGTTTTCTGTTCAACTCTCATTGAAGGAGGGATGGAACTAATTTAGAAATAGACTTATTGAGGCATCTTACCACTGAGCGACTGAACTGAACTGAAGAAAATCTTTCACTTTTTTTCTAAAGAATGTATGCAGTTAGTTCCAGGAGATCTTTGTGACAATAGCCCTATCAAAGTTAGAGAATTAATTCTGGTTGAATATGTAGAAATTACAGAAATATCCCATTTCTGAACTTTCCATCTGCTTTTCTTACAGAAGTGCATTCTGTAACCTTGTTGATGAGCTGCCCTACAGGTTGTCTCAGGTACTGCTACTGCTGCTGCTAAGGTCGCTTCAGTCGTGTCCGACTCTGTGCGACCCCATAGACAGCAGCCCACCAGGCTTCCCCATTCCTGGGATTCTCTAGGCAAGAATACTGGAGTGGATTGCCATTTCCTTCTCCAATGCACGAAAGTGAAAAGTGAAAGTGAAGTTGCTCAGTTGTGTCCTACTCTTAGCGACCCAATGGACTGCAGCCCACCAGGCTCCTCCGCCCATGAGGTTTTCCCAGCTAGAGTACTGGAGTGGGGTGCCATTGCCTTCTCCAGATGACAGAAGACCAACTACTTTACTGTGACAAACAAGGATCACTAATTTACAACTTTTTTCAGTTAGCAGTATCTTCTTTCTTAATCCCTAGCTCCCAATTGCTAAGCCACTGCCTCATCTTTTATATTTTATATAATATCAGCATCTCACTTCTGTTACCAGTTTCTAAGATAGAGTATGAGCTAAGCTGTTGTAAAGGACACTTCCCCAAACAAAGGCTCTAAAGCTAGAAGCTCATTCCTTGGTAACATTTTGTTTAATATTTCTCTCTTATTTTGACTTGAGGTAGTGTTTTGGAAAAACTTCATTCCTTTCCCTCCATGTGTCTCCTTTTCTTTCACACGTAACACTTTGGACACCTCTACTTACCAAATATTTGGAGGTTCCCCCTCCCCAACAAGCAATTCTCTGGGACACCAGTGGGGTGTCTTATGGCTTAAGTCAGTTCTCACACTATCTACCTGGAGATAGCATCGATCCCACAGGCTAAGGGCTCAGTCCCATGACTCTGCTCCTCAGTTTGCATTCCAAGGGCAAGAAGTAGGTCCCCAAGTTACTCACAACTTCTGTTCACCTTGGCTACAAATCAGAGGTTCCTGTTAACCTCCTTCCACCTTGGATTAGGTTAATTTGCTAGGGCAGCTCACAGAACTCAGGGAAATAGTTACTTTTGTTTGCCAGTTTATTAGAAGATATGGAAAAAGATACAGATGAACAGGGGCTTCTCAGGTGCCGCTAGAGGTAAAGAACCCACCTGTCAATGCAGGAGACTTAAGAGACGCGGGTTTGATCCCTGGGTTGGGAAGATCCCCTGGAGAAGGAAATGGCAATCTACTCCAGTATTCTTGCCTAGAGAATCCCATGGACAGACGAGCCTGATCGGCTCCAGTCCATGGGGTCACACAGAATCAGACATGACTGAAGAGACTTGGCATTCATGCATGCATGCATGCAGCATAGATGAGCATTCAGATGAAGAGAGATATAGGGTGAGGACTAGGAGGGTCCTGAGGGCAGGAGCTTCTTTCCCTGTTGGGGTACCTCATTCTCCTAGTACGTGGATGTGTGCACCCGCCTAGAAGCTCTCAGTATCCCATGTAATTGGGGCTTTTTATGGAGGCTTTATCATGTAGGTTTGATAGATCATTGACTCCATTTTTAGCCATTTTGCCTTCTCAAGAGAATAGGAAGCAGAGCTGATAATTTCAAGCTTCTAATCATGGCTGTTCTTTCTGGTGACCAGCTCTCACCCTGGAGCTCACCCAGAGTCACCTCATTAGAACAAAAGGTGGACTTCGCTGGTGGCTCAGACGGTAAAGCGTCTGTCTACAATGCGGGAGACCTGGGTTTGAGCCCTGGGTTGGGAAGATCCCCTGCAGATGAAATGGCAATCCACTCCAGTACTATTGCCTGGAAAATCCCATGGACAGAGGAGCCGGGTAGGCTACAGTCTATGGGGTCGCAAAGAGTCAGACACAACTGAGCAACTTCACTTCACACCTGGAAATTATTAGGGTTCTGGAGCCCTATGTCAGGAACCAGGGCCAGAGACTACTGTATATGTATTTTCTGTTATTTCACAGGTAGATAGTGGTCCAGGATGGATAGGCACATTGAACACTGCTCATTTCTTTTATTTTGGTAGTCTGCCATCCCTTAGGGAAATGGCAACCCACTCCAGTGTTCTTGCCTGGACAATCCCAGGGACGGGGGTGCCTGGTGGGCTGCCGTCTCTGGGGCTGTACAGAGTCGGACACGACTGAAGCTACTTAACAGCAGCAGCAGCAGCATCCCTTAAGTTGCTGTCATCTGCATGGTTGAAGCTGCCTGAGTTCCACACTTGTGTTCCAGCCTGAGAGAAGGCAGAGAAGCACATGGCATGGAAAGTACATGTATTACCTCCACTCATGAGGAAACTTAGTTCACCAGTGAGAACCACTGGTGAGAGCTTGGTCCATGACTGCGCCAAACTAAATGGGGGCTGGATGGCTATGTGCCCAGCTACGCTTCTGTTACAGGGTTTTGGGCAGTGCCTGGCAATCTGCCACAGTTACTTAACTTCTCTGAGTCTTAGTTGTCACATCTCTAAAATGGTGACAATAATTGTATCTACCTCAGAGGGTTGTCTTAGGGTTAGGTAAGGTGTAATACATATCAATTATTTATTCAGTTTCTAGTACATAAAATATACTCGGTGAATGTTAATTACTAAGATATTTTTAAAATGAGAGTATAAGTGTTGCTTTCTTGTTTTTCAGTGGTTTTGGTGGTGGTTTACTCGCTGAGTTGTGTCCGACTCTTGCAATGCCATGAACTGTAGTCTGCCAGGCTCCTCTGTCCTTGGGATTCTCTAGGCAAGAATACTGGAGTGGGTTACCATTTCCTTCTCCAAAGGATCTTCCTGACCCAGGAATCGAACCCAGGTCTCCTGCATTGCAGGCAGATGATTTACCAACTGAGCTATGAGGGAGCCAGAACTCTTAAGCAATGATTATTTTACTTCAGGTATTATTACACAGGTATTATAGAAATATAATATCTAGAGTTTTGTTTTAGCTTATTTTTGAAAGTATTATTATTTTTTAAAAAATTATGTATTTGGTCGCATTAGGACCTTTGCTGTAGCGTGAGGGACCTTTTGTCCCTGGGCACGGGCTTCTCTGCAGTTGTGGCGTGTAGGCTTGGTTTAGTTCCCCGACCAGGGATCGAACCTGCATCCCCTGCACTGGCAAGCTGATTCTTAACCACTGGACCACCAGGGAAGTCCCCTAAAAAGTATTATTTATGGAACAGTATTTCATGCTATTTCTTAGAATAGCTTTAATGTAGATAACACATAAGTAGGTTTTGAGGTAAGTAGTCCATTAGTGTCCACTTAATTTCGCTTGCACAAATTTTAGTTAGATTTTTCTTTTAAAATGGGTCATCGCTAGAAGCAATTCATTTATTTGGCAGGATATTCTTAGCATATGGATTTACTGCAAAAGTGAGGATTCTAAAATGCTGCTTTAAGTTTTCCTGATATTTGCTGGGGGAAACTATAAAACTGCTTAAATTTTATTTAAAGAAAATAAAATTTATTTATTATTGATATTTTGAAATATATATAAAAGTAGTTTTTAAACAGCTTGATTTTGAAAGTAGGGAATGTAATTCGACATATCACAGTATAGTATAGTATTGTGACTGTTGGAATGTACTATGTATCATTTGCCCTTGCTAGCTTGAAAGAAATGTTTAAATCTGTAACAGATTATCTTTAATTGTTCACAGCCAGTTGTTACTATTTTTGAATAAAGAAAGTTAACTTTATTTTGAATTTTGGTTTCCTTATTATTAATTTTACCCTGTCAGTTGTTGAAGATCATTCATTAACATATTTGAAGCTGTTCTTAGCAGGAGCAGTTTTTGGTCAGAAAATAAAGATTAAAAACTGAAGAGTCAGTTTTTGAGGGATTTTCCTTAGTTTTGTGAAATCAAATGTTAATTTGGTTATAGTAACGTCTGTTTCCATTGGAAGTGAGTTTTAAAGTTGAGAAAGCTGACCTTTAATTCTCTTTGCTCATTTAATCCTCTACTTTCTTTGATGATAAGGACATAAATAAAAAAAGTGAAGAACTTTTTTTTTTTTTTTTGATTCAGCAGCTCTAAAATGTGTTCATTTGTTCCATAAGAATTCTTGCTTGGTTTGCTATTTCTTGGGGCCGAGTGCCAAAAGAGAATATGTATGCCATCTGCTTTGTCACCATCAATGTAGATTAAATTCCCCCAGTTTAGGTTGTGTTCCCAGAGATTTAACAGGAAGCTTTTGGTGCTTTTTATTCTTGGTCTTTGGATTCACTGGCTTATTTTGTGGGTGAGTTGAAGATGATCTTTACATGCAGGAAGATGCACGAGGTTACGCAGCTATCCGTCTTGTAAACACTTAGGTTGGACTTTGTTGTTAATTGGGTGGGAAGCACTGGGCTAAAGGCAGCTTTGAATTTTACTGCAGGATTTCCCTAACTTTCTCTGAAGAAACAGTTGAAATCTTGCTTTGAAAAAAATTGAAAGCACAGAAATTAGCACATAGCTCTTAATGTATTCGCTACTGGATGACTCTGTTCATTAAACTATTGATTCTTTATTTTATTTTTAAATATACCTTTTATTATGACCTATATACATTTGGAATATTGAATACATAGGTCAGAGATAACTGAAATTATTATGAGCCTCCAAGGAGAAGTTTATAATGGAAATTTCTATAGTAAGGGACGTGAACAGGTTAAGGAACATACACTTTTATGGAGAAAATAAGACTGAGGGGGAATTAAAAAAATTAATAATGTTTAAATTAAAAATTTTTTTCTTTTTCCCTCAACCTTTAACTTTTCAAAAATTACTAACTATAAAAAATTGACATAAAAAGCAAGACACTCATATACTCTTTATCATCAGTTGTTAACATCCTATCACATTCTATTCTCTGTGTGTGTGTATGTGTGTTAGTTGCTCAGTTGTGTCTGATTCTTTGCGACTCCACGGACTGTAGCCCATGAGGCTCCTTTGTCCATGGAATTCTCCAGGCTAGAATTCTGGAGTGGGTTGCCATTCACTTCTCCAGGAGATCTTCCCCACCCAGGGATCAAACCTGAGTCTTCTGCATTGCAGGCATCTGAGCCACCAGAGATGCCTATTTTCTCTCTACATTTGTGTCTATTTTTCTGAACTTTTCAAAGTTGTAGATACCATGACACATCACTCTAAATACTTCCTTGTTTCCTAAGAATAAAGAGATTCTCTTACCACCTCTAATATTATCATCACTGTTTTACCTAAGAGAATTAACCATAAACCAATAATATTATCTTACATATATTTTATGTTGAAATTATCCACAACTTTTAAAATATTCAGGATGCAATAAAGGTTCATGTATTACATTTGATTGTTATGTCCCTTTTGTTTTCTTTTATGATTTGATTGTTTTGAAGAGTTTAGACCAGTTGTAGAATATTCCACATTCTGGATTTCTCTGCTTGTTTCCCAGTTTTTAGATTCAGGTTAAGCATTTTTGGCAAGAAGACAGCTGAGGTGATACCATTTACTCCCTCTTGCCAGGAGGCACTTGACGTCTGATCATTCTCCTGCTGGCTATTGTGAAATGGAGTCACTTGGTTAAGTGGTGTCCACCATAGCTGTTCATATGTAAGTGCATTTATGGTTAGTTATATGGGCTTGCTTTTCTCCCTTTCTCCTCTCCCAGCAGAAGGCCCAGGCTGTGGGGCCAGAGAGGCCTGAGCTGGGCAGTGGGTACCAGTCTTTCCAGAGGCCAGAGCAGGGCCCAAGGGGAGTAAGGCAGGACACAGGGCTGATGGTGATTCCCAAACAGCCTGCCTAGCTTCTTAATGTGTGCAGAGTTGTCCTATCAAAATGTGAAGACATTTTATGCTAGGTCTTCTTTTGCTTTTAAAACAAGAACTAGAAGGAAATCAGGGCTTCCCTGGTGGCTCAGACAATAGAGAATCCACCAGCAATGCGAGAGACCTGTGTTGGGAAGATTCCTGGGAGGAGGGCATGGCAATCCACTCTAGTATTCTTGCCTGGAGATCCCCATAGACAGAGGAGCCTGGCAGGCTACAGTCTATGGGGTCACAAAGAATCAAACACGACTGAGCAGCTAAGCACATATTTTATATAAAGTATATTTATGATTAGTATGAATTCGTGAGGTCATTCTTGATATCATGTGAATATCCTATTTCTTTTTTTTTAACCCTTTATTTTATATTGGAGTATAGATGATTAACAATGTTGTGCAAATGTCCTGTATCTAAAAATTTTCTCCCAACTGCTTGTAACATTCATAGGTCATTCTTGCCTGAATCAATTACACTGGGGAGTGCAAAGGGATTATTTTCTAATTCTGTTGTTCTCATTCATCTAGTAGCTGACATTCTTCAAGAAGAACTTCTCTCACAAACCTCCCCCCATTTATATGTATTTATGGATTTTTAGAAGTAAATGTTTTATGCTTGATTATACTTTTAGATGCACCAGTTGTTCTAAATCTGGTGCCCCTTCAAACTGGCTTCTTTGTTCTTTACACATGACTCCTGTACTATTTGAGCACTTCTCTGCTTTGGGGAATAAATATTTTAAGTGAGTAAAATAAAGTTAATACTGTTTATTTTATAATAAAGTAAATAAAAATATCCTGGATATTTAAAATAATTTCTTCTATTATAAGTTCTCCGATGGAAGGTTCTGCTTCCCTGTAGTTTAGTGATATGTGCATAACTTTGATTTACTGAAGATTGTAAAGCATATCAAGAAACAAGTTTTTGGTGTATTTGGCAAAGCTAGTCCCTTTCTAATTTATGATTCTGAATGAAAACTTCTGAGTGCTACCTCCTGGGATCCTCTGTGGTCCCATAGATGCAAAATAATGTGGATACTTAAAGGGGACAGCCCTCTTCATATGTATATCTGCTCTTTCACCCCCCACCCCATATAGTTTGGAAATATACTATTGCCTGTTTTCCATTATCTTCATTTCAGTTATGTCTGACTTTTTGTGATGCCATGAACTGTAGCATGCCAGGCTTCCTTCAGTTCAGTTCAGTTCAGTTGCTCAGTCGTGTCCGACTCTTTGCAACCCATGAATTGTAGCACGCCAGGCCTCCCTGTCCATCACCAACTCCTGGAGTTCACTCAGACTCATGCCTTGTCCATCCCCAACTCTGGGAGCTTGCTAAAACTCATATCCATTGAGTTGGTGATGCCATCCAACCATCTCATCCTCTGTCATCCCCTGCTCCTCCTGTCTTCAATCTTTCCCAGCATCAGGGTCTTTTCCAATGAGTCAGTTCTTCGCATCAGGTAGCCAAAGTATTGGAGTTTCAGCTTCAGCATCAGTCCTTCCAATAAATGTTCAGGATGGATTTCCTTGAGGATTGACTGGTTGGATCTCCTTGCAGTCCAAGGGACTCTCAAGAGTCTTCTCCATCACCATAGTTCAAAAGCATCAATTCTTCTGCGCTCAGCTTTCTTTATAATCCAACTCTCACATCCATACATGACTACTGGAAAAACTATAGCTTTGACTAGATGGACCTTTCTTGGAAAAGTAATGTCTATGCTTTTTAATATGCTGTCTAGGTTGGTCATAGTTTTTCTTCCAAGGAGTAAGCTTCTTTTAATTTCATGGCTGCAGCCACCATCTGCAGTGATTTTGGAGCACAAAAAAATAAAATAAAGTCTGTCACTGTTTTCATTGTTTCCCCATCTATTTGCCATGAAGTGATGGGAGCAGATGCCATGATCTTCGTTTTTTGAATATTGGGTTTAAGCCAGATTTTTCACTCTCCTCTTTCACCCTCATCAAGAAGCTCTTTAGTTCCTCTTCGCTTTCTGCCTTTAGGGTGGTGTCATCTGCATATCTAAGGTTATTGATATTTCCCCGGGAAATCTTGATTTCAGCTTGTGCTTCATCCAGTCCAGCACTGTGCATGATGTACTCTGCATATAAGTTAAATAAGCAGGGTGACATACTCCTTTCCCAATTTGGAATCAGTCTGTTGTTCCATGTCCAGTTCTAACTGTTGCTTCTTGACCTGATAATGCATCCATTATCTTACCCAAATTTTAACTGAAAAAACCTCTACTGCTTCTGTGCCATCCACTTTACCTCCTTTTTCTATTTCCAGCCTGTCTTTATGTGTGACCACTGAATTTGCTATTGAAAACAGTTGAAATAAATAATTAACTCATACAGAGAAAATGTCATTAAATTTTAAGTACTAGGACTTTATCAATGATGGTTGCTTCAAAGTATAGTGAAATTGAATCCTTATATAAAGTTCTGATGTAAAGTGACTTCTATATACTTTCAAAATATGTAGACTTTAAAGTACTTGTTGGAGAAGACTCTTGAGAGTGCCTTGGACTGCAAGGAGATCAAACCAGTCAATCCTAAAGGAAATTAACCCTTAATAGTCCTTAGAAGGACTGTTGCTATAGCTGAAGCTCCAGTACTTTGGCCACCTGATGTGAAGAGCTGACTTATTGGAAAAGTCCCTGATGCTGGGAAAAATTGAAAGCAAAAGAGAAGGAGGTGGCAAAGGATGAGATGGTTAGATAGCATCATCAACTCAATGAACATGAATTTGGGCAAACTCCAGCAGATAGTGGAGGACAGAGGAGCCTGGTGTGCTGCAGTCCATGGGGTCTCAAAGAGTCAGACACAATTTTGTAACTAAACAACAGCAACAATAAATACTTTCTGTAAAGCTCAGTTCTCCAGGGCAGGGTTGGGTAGCAGAGGCATATGGGATCTCATTGAAGAAAGAGTTGCTGAGACTTGTGCTCCAACAGGGGGGGCCCTGCACTTCAGCACCATCTGGATGCTTGGTAGAACTGCAGACCCATAGGTTTTGTTATGGTCTTGTTTACTCAGGATCTGCATTCTGACATATCTCTAGTAGTTCATATACAAATTAGGTTTGGGAAGCACTGGGAATCATTTTTGTGAGACTTTCCTCTGCACCATAACTGGTTGAGTGATCAGACTCATATTGTGAAGTACACCTGCAGATACTCGATAGCATATTTAGGAAAGTTATCTTACAGTGAAAGCATTTTGGATATTTATTGTAAACTCTTGCATTGGTACAGTTTTTAGATAGTAACCTTTCCACATTGTTCTTTCTGGGAAGACTGAAAGAGATGTTTCCCAAAAACTAAGAAAATTATATTTAAAAAGTGATGTTTTTAAAAGGTGATTTTCTTAGTCATGGGCTAGGATGCTCAAATACTTCCTTCCCTTTTTCTGCTTTATATATATTTTTTGTACTCTATTACTAGGTGCTTACGTTTTTGAAGTCATGCTTCAAAGTGAAGGGAAAGCTCCATGAAGAAAGGCATTAGGATGCCTTAGTTGTATGCATCCTAACTTTGCCTGGCTCTCTAAGCAGAGTGGGATGGCCTGTTGGTTCCATGACACTGGAGGGCTGGGGCCGAGGGGTCCACTTACTGCATGTCCCCATGGGAAGTAATCAGCTGAATACGAGATGTGGATAACTCTCTATAGACCAGCATTAGCTTTAGTACTGTTGATGACAACTTGACATAAGTATTTTTATATAATTTTCTTAGATCTACAGATCTTTTGCTGTATCTGGGGTGACGGTGAAGGAGTTGACCCTCTTCTACTCGTACGAGGTTCCCTCACATTCCTAGATATTTCTGAGTGATGGGTGAGTCAGATGTGACTCTGATAAGCTAATAAATGTTCTGTTGAAACGAGTACCTTAAGCCAATGGTAGACTGCAGGTACGTCTTACTGGCCTGCCGGGGTCGAGCCTGGGTGGATCCAGGGAATTTGAAGCAGGGACGGTGTTGGCGAGGAAAAAACATATTTATTTATTAATATAAGATTAGATTAGGAAGAAATAGTGTAGTAGGAAAATTAATAAAAGGAGGCTGAAAATTAGATAAAGGAGGCTGAATAACTTGGTTTACGTGGAGAACTAATAAAACTTCAAGACAAGAAGTTTACACCATCTACGTGGGGCCACTGCCGCCCGCTTGAATATCAGAGAGTGCCCTGCCCTGAGCTCCCTTTTGTGTGGATCTTAGCAGCCAGAGCAAGTAAGTAGACATGGTGAGCCTCCACACCCCAGATGGGAATTCAGCCAGAAATTAGAGTAAATAGGAGACACAGGGGAAACCAGTCCTTCCAATGACTAGCCCCACCTCTATTGTTCAGAAGGCCTTTTATACCTTTTTTGATTGTACATAGAGGTCAGTGGGTAATACAAAATTATGCAGCGTTAGCAGCCCCAAAACCAAGCTTTCTTTTTGCATACCCTCCGGTATACAAAAGGTCTCAGGTGGTTCACATTATCTTCTGGCCAAGAAGCCTGTTAACATTTTTATGGCTCTCTTCCTGGATAATTGTCTATCAACCAGAAAACTCCTTTTCCCTAGAAGTGTTTTTTCTTTACTCGGCATCACCTTCAAAATACTAAATAAAGTTACATTCCTGTGGAGCAAAGGTGCAGTGAGTTATAAAAAGGAAAGTGCTTAACTCAAAGATCTAATGTTGCTAATACCAGGTCTACTACCCGTTTTTCTATATACCAACTATATCTTACAAATAAAAGATATGAAAATTTGGCAGCAAGTATTGGCTCAACAAGTGAAACCTTTAATCAGTCCTATTCTAATGATTATGACTCCTCGGAAGCCCCTACATTCCTAGGATGTTTTAAGCTTCCTGTGCCTCCCTCGGTTGGAGGCCTCAAACAATCACATGCGCAGCCTGCAGGCAGGCTAGAAAGCCATCAGAGAGGTTTTTTGGATTGAAACACTCTTTCAAATGCAGAAGACTAAAGCCCTGAGTTGACTTTTTCCAGAGAATATCAGAAGAGTGGAGCAGCAGGCAGATTCTTATTTTTTGGGGGTACATGCTTAGGAAATGCCAGAGGGAAAACCTGAGATCTGACTTGTCCTTGCCCATCAAATCTCTGCCACATGACCTTGTCACGGATGGAATTCCTGACGCTGGCTTCCAGCACTGCCCCCTCAGGTGGACAGTCCACTGGGAACTGCTAGATGGAGGGTGGCAGTATGGTGCAATGAAAAGGGCATTGGATTTGGGATTAGGAGGATGTAGGTTTGAATCTCAGTTTATTAGTTTTATGAACTAGAACCAGTTTTTTAATCTCTGATTTTTGAGTTCCATAATTATAAAAGTAGGGTTGACTCATACCCCCTAGGGTTGTTGTGAGGCCCTTATGAGATAAATATATTATGAGCCTAATACCATGTCCGGTGCCCATTGAATGGTAATTATGTATTACAGTATACATTTGGAATAGTAAATAGATGTTTCAGTTATTTTCATGCCAGTCTCAGCTAAACTGTGTAGCTTATGGTAGTTTTGTTCAAATATATTTCCAAGTGATTCTGGAAATATATTTGAGCATTCGTCATCTTTTGTTATTACCACCATTGCGGATGTTGGCTTTTAGAGGCACAGTGTTTTTCAGCCTGGCAGGTTCATTAGCTGGATCATAGCTAGGAGGGATTACATGTCCAGAGAGTCGAGAATCTTCCATTTTACATGCAGGATACACTAGCATGTAGTCAGAGTCGAGAAGAAAAGAGGATGTGTATAAAGCAATTTCATTGACTTCAGATGAAAAGAGCTTTGGTGAATTAGCCATGTTTGAATGGTTGCAGTATGTGGAGTTCTTTTTCATGAGGAACACTGTGAAATGTGACGCTTGATTGCAGAAAGTGTACTCATGTAACCCTGGGAAAGGAAAGGTTTCTTTACAGTTTGGAAAGGAGGTAAGGTTCAATATAAAGCTCTGTAATTGAATTCAGAACTCTACATACATTAGGAAGCTAGAAAAAGTGGCACAAAATTCCTGATCCTTTTGTGTTTGCACTGTGGCTGACTGTATAGCCTCTTCTCTCCTCTCTCTCTCTCTCTCCCTGAGTCTGAGCCCACACCCCAAGTTTGATGATTTTAATATTAATGTAGTGTCTTGGAAAATGTTAGTTTTCTTAATCAGATTTAAGAAAATTAGCAAACAATAGCTGTTGTTTCATTTAAATTACTTTTATTTTTCTGTAAAACGGGGATAAGAATAGCAGCTGTTTTCACACCATTACTATCTTCCCCATAGGATAAGTGTTAGTCGCTCAGTTGTATCCTACTCTTTGTGACCCCATGGACTGTAGCCCATCAGGCTCCTTTGTCCACAGGATTCTCCAGGCAAGAATACTGGAGTGGGTTGCCATTTCCTTCTCCAGGGGATCTTCCTGACCCAGAGACTGAACCCAGACCTCCCGCATTGTGGGCAGATTCTTTACCATTTGAGCTTCCCCAGGAAGCCCTCCTCATAGGATAAATGAGGTAATATATTAAGTGCTTAGAATAGTACTTGGCACACAGTAAGCAATTTTATAATAATGTTGCTGCTGCTGCTGCTAAGTCGCTTCAGTCGTGTCCGACTCTGTGCGACCCCATAGACGGCAGCCCACCAGGCTCTCCTGTCCCTAGGATTCTCCAGGCAAGAACACTGGAGTGGGTTGCCATTTCCTTCTCCAAAGCATGAAAGTAAAAAGTGAAAGTGAAGTTGCTCAGTTGTGTCCGACTCTTCGCAACCCCATGGACTGCAGCCCACCAGGCTCCTCCGACCATGGGATTTTCCAGGCAAGAGTACTGGAGTGGGGTGCCATTGCCTTCTCTGTATAATAATGTTCAGTTCAGGTCAGTTCAGTTCAGTCGCTCAGTCGTGTCTGACTCCTTGCAACCCCATGAATCGCAGCACCCCAGGCCTCCCTGTCCATCACCAACTCCCGGAGTTCACTCAGACTCACAGCCATCGAGTCAGTGATGCCATCCAGCCATCTCATCCCCTGTAGTCCCCTCCTCCTCCTGCCCCCAATCTCTCTCAGCATCAGAGTCTTTTCCAATGAGTCAACTCTTCACATGAGGTGGCCAAAGTACTGGAGTTTCAGCTTTAGCATATCTGTATAATAATGTTCAGTTCAGGTCAGTTCAGTTCAGTCGCTCAGTCGTGTCTGACTCCTTGCAACCCCATGAATCGCAGCACCCCAGGCCTCCCTGTCCATCACCAACTCCTGGAGTTCACTCAGATTCACGGCCATCGAGTCAGTGATGCCATCCAGCCATCTCATCCTCGGTCGTCCCCTCCTCCTCCTGCCCGCAATCTCTCCCAGCATCAGAGTCTTTTCCAATGAGTCAACTCTTCACATGAGGTGGCCAAATTACTGGAGTTCCAGCTTTAGCATCATTCCCTCCAAAGAAATCCCAGGGCTGATCTCCTTCAGAATGGCCTGGTTGGATCTCCTTGCAGTCCAAGGGACTCTCAAGAGTCTTCTCCAACACCACAGTTCAAAAGCATCAATTCTTCGGCGCTCAGCCTTCTTCACAGTCCAACTCTCACATCCATACATGACCACAGGAAAAATCATAGCCTTGACCAGATGGACCTTAGTTGGCAAATATTATTATTAATTTTTGTTATTAGTTTCTCTCTGGTTACAGAATGGAAATGTTCATTGTGGAAAATGTAAAATTAAACAATTAAAATCACCATAAATTCTCCACTTAATGAAAACTGATGTTGACATTTTAGTATATCTTCCCAGTCTTAATTTTTCCCTATATACATGTTTTACATGGGAAACCAAAACTAAATTGGCTTGAAACCCATATTTTTCAAAAATTATTTTATTGAAGTATAGTTGATTTATAATGTGTTAATTTTTACTGCATAGCACAGTGATTCAGTTATACATATTTACGTATATGTATATATGGCTTCCCAGGTGGTGCTAGTGGTAAAGAACCCGCCTGCCAGTGCAGGAGATGTAAGAGACATGGGTTCAATCCCTGGGTTGGGAAGATCCCCTGAAGGAGGGTATGGCAACTCACTCCGGTCTTCTTGCCTGGAGAATCCCATGGACAGAGGGGCACTGTGGGCTGCAGTCCATAGGATTGTAAGGAGTTGGACATTACTGAAGGGACTTAGAATGCATGCATAGGGAAACCAAAACTAAATTGGCTTGAAACCCATATTTTTAAAAAATTATTTTATTGAAGTATAGTTGATTTATAATGTTGTGTTAATTTTTACTGCATAGCAAAGTGATTCAGTTATACATATTTACGTATATGTATATATGGCTTCCCAGGTGGTGCTAGTGGTAAAGAACCCGCCTGCCAGTGCAGGAGATGTAAGAGACATGGGTTCAATCCCTGGGTTGGGAAGATCCCCTGAAGGAGGGTATGGCAACTCACTCCGGTCTTCTTGCCTGGAGAATCCCATGGACAGAGGGGCACTGTGGGCTGCAGTCCATAGGATTGTAAGGAGTTGGACATTACTGAAGGGACTTAGAATGCATGCATATGTGTGTATATATATTTATATATATATACACACACACATTTTTGGGGTATTCTTTTCCATTATGGTTTATCAAAAGATACTGAATATAAATCCAGGACCTTGTTTGAAACCCACCTTTTTTCTTATTATATTATTAATATTTTCTCATGTTGTTGAATATTCTTCTATTACATGATTTTATTGGCATTTTTTGGTCCTAAAATTTGTTTCTTCTACTGTTTTCAGTTTTTCATTTATTAAGACAAATATTTTAGCACATTTTTTAGCTACAGTAAAATTGAGAGGAAAGCACAGAGGTTCCTCTTATAGCCCCTGCTTTGACATGTGCTTAGCTTTGTCCATTATCAACATCACTGTTGGTGTTGTATATTCAGTGTGCTTGGGCAAATGTATAATGATGTATATCCATCATTATAATATCACTGCCCTAAAAATCCTCTGTGTTCCATGTTCATCTGCCCCCCTCCCACAACCATTGATCTCTTTGTCTCCATAATTGTGCCTTTCAAGAATGTCACATAGACTTTCATTTTATATATGTATAAAGTTGCGCTGGGTCTTAGTTGTGGCCTGCAAACTCTTAGTTGTAGTATGTGGGATCTAGTTTCCTGACTGGGGTTTGAACCCAGGCCCCCTGCATTGGGAGCATGGAGTCTTAGCCACTGGACCACCGAGGAAGTCCTCCTCCATGACTTTTCATGGGTTACTAGCTCATTTCTTTTTAGCACAAAATCATATTCTGTTGTCTGGATGTACCACAGTTTATCCATTCACCTACTAAAGGACAACTTGGTTGCTTCCAAGTTTGGGCAATCAGAATAAAACTGCTATAAGATCCTTGTCCCGGTTTTTATGTAGATTGCTCAGTCATATAAAGAGCTGTTTAGTTTTATAAGAAACCACCAAACTTTTGTATAGCACATGGAACTCTACTCAGTGTTATGTGCCACCCTGGATGGGAGGGGTGTTTAGGGGAGAATGGGTACATGAATATGTATGGGCGAGTCCCTTCCCTGTTCACCTGAAGCTACCACAACATTGTTGGTTGGCTATGCTACTGCTGCTGCTGCTAAGTCACTTCAGTCGTGTCTGACTCTGTGTGACCCCATAGATGGTACCCAACAGGCTCCTCTGTCCCTGGGATTATCCAGGCAAGAATACTAGAGTGTGTTGCCATTGCCTTCTCCAATGCATGAAAGTGAAAAGTGAAAGTGAAGTCGCTCAGTCATGTCCGCCTCTTAGCGACCCCATGGACTGCAGCCCACCAGGCTCTTCCATCCATGGGATTCTCCAGGCAAGAGTACTGGAGTGGGTTGCTGTATACCCCAATACAAAATAAAAAGTTTAAAGTTTGAAGGGAAAAAAAAAAAAACCCACCAAACTGTTTCTAAAGTGACTGTACCATTTTACATTTCAGCCAGCAGTGAATGAGAGTTTTTGTTGCCCCACATCCTCAAAGCATTCAGTATTGTCAGTGTTCTGGATTTTGGCCATTTTAATAGATGTGTAGTGGTATCTCATTATTGTAGTCTTTCATTATTTATAAATGATTCTCTAGTGAATTTTTTTTCCTTGGACTAAGTCCTTGAAAGAGAATTGCTGCATCAAAGTCTATATAAAGCTGACCTCCAAGGAAGTTCCACCACTTTATATTCCCACTTAGAATGTATGAAACCTGGTTTTCATTTCTTTTAATGATGAAAATTGAATTTAAAAAATTGTCAATTTGGTAGATAAATATCATTTTTGTATAAAATTCTGAAGGATTTTCTATTGATACTAAACTTTTTATATGTTTAGAGACTATTATTCTGATACTGCTTGTCTGTGTCTTTTGCACATTTTTTTTGGGGGGGTTATTGATTTGTAAATAGCTTTTTGTTTTTTTAGGCTATCAACTTCTAGACAGTGATATTGCCAATATTTCCTCCAGTTTTTAATTTGACTTTTAAGTTTGTTCAAAATGTTTTTGATAGAGATTTTCATTTTTTTTTGTTAGTCAAATTGATCATTTTTTTTCCTTTATGGTTTCTGCCTCTGAATTATGCTCAGGATGTCTGCTTCCACGCCAAGATTATTTATATAATTATCAATGTTTTAGTTCAGTTCTTTATTCACATTTCTTTCACAGATCTTTACTGAGTGTCTTACATGGTGATTATGTCAATTGTGTGAAAAAAAAAAAGTCCTTACCCTTGTGAAGTTTCAGTCTAGTAGATAATAGACTTTAATTTATGAAGGAGAGGTAAGTGGTAATATAGAAATGTCTGGTGAAGGTAACTGACCTGCTTGGGAAGGTCCAGGATGGCTTTTGTCAGGAAGTGACCTCTAACTAAACTCTGAAGTAAGATTAGAGTTAGATCACAATAAGGAGGTGAAGGAGGAGGGCATTTTGGGCCCTGGCTGAGGCCACTGTTGCTGAAGCACAGAGATCAAGAGAAAGTATGATTGTGTCAAGTTTATGGTTGGAGAGGAATTTTGAAGCCAGACGGTGGATAGACTTCCAAGTCTTTTTGAGGATTTGAGTCTTTTATTGAAAGAGCAGTGGAAAGCTACTAATGCAATTTAAACAGAATGTTTAAAGTAAATGACATGAGGATTTCTTTTTTTTTTTTATTTAACTTTTGAATCCTTTTGGAGTTTATAGGTGTACCTTAAAGATACTGCATGTTAGCTTCCAGAACACCAGAGTAAACCAAATCCTGCTATAAAGCAAGTCACATGAATTTTTAAAATTTCTCAGTGCATATAAAAGTAATGTTTACACTATAGCATAGTCTATTAAGTGTGTAGTAGTATTATGTCTAAAATGATAATGTGCATACCTTAATTAAAAATACTTTATTGCTAAAAATGCTAACCATCATCTGAGCCTTCAGCAAATTGTAATCTTTTTGTTCAAGGGTCTTACTTTGATGCTGACTGCTGCTGACTGATCAGGGTAGTGGTTGCTGAAGGTTGGAGTGTCTGTGTCAATTTCTTCTTACTTTCCCTCTCTTAATTTTTGGTTGCACTGAGACGTTGTTGCTGCTCATGGGCTTTCTCTAGTTGCAGAGAACAGGAGCTACTGTCTAGTTGTGGTTCGTGGGCTTTTCATTGTGGTGGCTCCTCTTGTGAAGCATGGGCTGTGAGACTTGTGGGCTTCAGGAGTTGGAGCGCAAGAGCGCAGCAGTTGCAGCTTGAGGGCTCCAGGTACAGGCCCAGGAGTTGTGGTGCACAAGCTTAGTTGCCCTGCGGTATACGGGATCTTCCCGAACCACGGACTGAACCGTTGTCCCCTCCATTGCAAGGCAGATTCTTAACCACTGTCGGACTACCAAGTGCTCAGCCATTCAGTCATGCATGACTCTTGGTGGCCACATGGACTGTAACCTGCCAGGCTTCTCTGTCCATGGGGTTTTCCAGGCAAGAGTACTGGACCACNCCACCAAACTGTTTCTAAAGTGACTGTACCATTTTACATTTCAGCCAGCAGTGAATGAGAGTTTTTGTTGCCCCACATCCTCAAAGCATTCAGTATTGTCAGTGTTCTGGATTTTGGCCATTTTAATAGATGTGTAGTGGTATCTCATTATTGTAGTCTTTCATTATTTATAAATAATTCTCTAGTGAATTTTTTTTCCTTGGACTAAGTCCTTGAAAGAAGAATTGCTGCATCAAAGTCTATATAAAGCTGACCTCCAAGGAAGTTCCACCACTTTATATTCCCACTTAGAATGTATGAAACCTGGTTTTCATTTCTTTTAATGATGAAAATTGAATTTAAAAAATTGTCAATTTGGTAGATAAATATCATTTTTGTATAAAATTCTGAAGGATTTTCTATTGATACTAAACTTTTTATATGTTTAGAGACTATTATTCTGATACTGCTTGTCTGTGTCTTTTGCACATTTTTTTTTGGGGGGGTTATTGATTTGTAAATAGCTTTTTGTTTTTTAAGGCTATCAACTTCTAGACAGTGATATTGCCAATATTTCCTCCAGTTTTTAATTTGACTTTTAAGTTTGTTCAAAATGTTTTTGATAGAGATTTTCATTTTTTTTTGTTAGTCAAATTGATCATTTTTTTTCCTTTATGGTTTCTGCCTCTGAATTATGCTCAGGATGTCTGCTTCCACGCCAAGATTATTTATATAATTATCAATGTTTTAGTTCAGTTCTTTATTCACATTTCTTTCACAGATCTTTACTGAGTGTCTTACATGGTGATTATGTCAATTGTGTGAAAAAAAAAAAGTCCTTACCCTTGTGAAGTTTCAGTCTAGTGATAATAGACCTTAATTTATGAAGGAGAGGTAAGTGGTAATATAGAAATGTCTGGTGAAGGTAACTGACCTGCTTGGGAAGGTCCAGGATGGCTTTTGTCAGGAAGTGACCTCTAACTAAACTCTGAAGTAAGATTAGAGTTAGATCACAATAAGGAGGTGAAGGAGGAGGGCATTTTGGGCCCTGGCTGAGGCCACTGTTGCTGAAGCACAGAGATCAAGAGAAAGTATGATTGTGTCAAGTTTATGGTTGGAGAGGAATTTTGAAGCCAGACCGTGGATAGACTTCCAAGTCTTTTTGAGGATTTGAGTCTTTTATTGAAAGAGCAGTGGAAAGCTACTAATGCAATTTAAACAGAATGTTTAAAGTAAATGACATGAGGATTTCTTTTTTTTTTTAATTAACTTTTGAATCCTTTTGGAGTTTATAGGCGTACCTTAAAGATACTGCATGTTAGCTTCCAGAACACCAGAGTAAACCAAATCCTGCTATAAAGCAAGTCACATGAATTTTTAAAATTTCTCAGTGCATATAAAAGTAATGTTTACACTATAGCATAGTCTATTAAGTGTGTAGTAGTATTATGTCTAAAATGATAATGTGCATACCTTAATTAAAAATACTTTATTGCTAAAAATGCTAACCATCATCTGAGCCTTCAGCAAATTGTAATCTTTTTGTTCAAGGGTCTTACTTTGATGCTGACTGCTGCTGACTGATCAGGGTAGTGGTTGCTGAAGGTTGGAGTGTCTGTGTCAATTTCTTCTTATTTTCCCCCTCTTAATTTTTGGTTGCACTGAGACGTTGTTGCTGCTCATGGGCTTTCTCTAGTTGCAGAGAACAGGAGCTACTCTCTAGTTGTGGTTCATGGGCTTTTCATTGTGGTGGCTCCTCTTGTGAAGCATGGGCTGTGAGACTTGTGGGCTTCAGGAGTTGGAGCGCAAGAGCGCAGCAGTTGCAGCTTGAGGGCTCCAGGTACAGGCCCAGGAGTTGTGGTGCACAAGCTTAGTTGCCCTGCGGTATACGGGATCTTCCCGAACCACGGACTGAACCGTTGTCCCCTCCATTGCAAGGCAGATTCTTAACCACTGTCGGACTACCAAGTGCTCAGCCATTCAGTCATGCATGACTCTTGGTGGCCACATGGACTGTAACCTGCCAGGCTTCTCTGTCCATGGGGTTTTCCAGGCAAGAGTACTGGACCACCAGGGAAGCCCAATTTCTTAAATTGACAACAGTGAGCTCTGCCACATCGACTGCCTCTTCCTTTCACAGTTTCTCTGTAGCATGCACTGCTGTTTGATAGCATTTTACCCACACCAGAACTTCTTTCAAAATTGGAGTTAATCCTCTCAAACTCTGCTACTGCTTTATCAACTAAGTTTTTATAATATTCTGAATCTGTTGTTATCATTTCATCAGTCTTCATAGCATCTTCATGAGGAGTGGATTCCATCTTAAAAAACTACTTTCTGCTCATCCATAAGAAGCAACTCTTTATCTATTCAAATATTTTCATGAGATTGTAGCAGTTCTGTCGCATCATCAAACTTCACTACTAATTCTAGTTCTCTTGCTGTTTCCACTGTATCTGCAGTTACTTCCTCCCCTGAGTCTTGAACTCTTTAAAGTCATCTGTAACAGTTGGAGTCAGCTTCTTCCAAACTCCTGTTAATGTTGATATTTTGTCCTTTTCCCATGTCTTACAAATTTTCTTAATGCCACCTGGAATGGGAAATCCATTGAATTTACTTCGCCTTGATCTGTCAGAGGAAGAGCACTGTCTGTGGCAACTACAGCCTTATGAAATGTATTTCTTAAGTAATAAGACTTGAAAGTCAGAATTACTCCTTGTCCATTGGCTGCAGAATGGATGTTGCGTTTGTTTAGTCGCTAAGTCATGTCCAACTCTTTTGTGATCTCATGGACTGTAACCTGGCAGGCCTCTCTGTCCATGCGATTTCCCAGGCAAGAATACTGGAATGGGTTGCCATTTCCTTCTCTAGGGGATCTTTCTGATCGGGGATCTCTTGTGTCTCCTCCATTGGTAGGTAGTTTCTTTACCACTAAGCCACCTGGGAAGTTCTGGAATGTTGCATTAACAGGCATGAAAACATTTAATTTCACTGCACACCTCCATCAGAGCTCTTGGGGACCAGGTTCATTGTCAATAAGCAGTAATATTTTGGAAAGAATCTTTCTTTCTTTCTTTTTTTTTTTTTTGAGTAGTAAGTCTCAACAATGGGCTTAAAATATTCAGTAAAGCATGTTGTGAACAGATGTGCTAGAAAGTCATCTAGACTTTCTTGTTTCATTTGTAGAGCATTGGCAGGGTAGTCTTGGCCTAACTCCTAAGGGCCCTAGGATTTTCAGAATAGTAAATAAGCATTGGCTTCAACTTCAGCTGCATTAGCCCTTAATAGGAGAGTCAGCCTGTTTATTGAAGCTTTGAAGCCAGAAATTGACTTCTCCTCTTTAGCTATGAATATTCTAGATGGTATCTTCTTCCAGTGTAAGGCTGTTTTGTCTACACTGAAAATCTGTTGCTTATTGTAGCCACTTTCGTTCATTATCTAAGCTAGATCTTCTGGATAACTTGCTTCAGATTCTACATCATCACTTGCTGCTTTACCTTGCACTCTTATATTATAGACATGGCTTTTCCCCTTAAATTTCATGAACCAACCTCTGCTAATTTCAACTCTTTTTTCTGCAGCTTCTTCCCCTCTGTCATTCTTCACAGACTTGAAGAGAGTTAGGGCTTTGTTCTGAATTTAGGCTTTGGATTAAGGGAGTGTTGTGGCTGGTTTGGTTTTCTGGTTTAAAGTTCTGGTTTCTGTTTTAAAGTTCCAGACCACTAAAACTTTATATCAGCAATAAGGCTGCTTTGCTTTTTTATCATTTGTGTGGTCAGTGGAGTAGCACTTGTAATCTCCTTCAAGAACTTTGCCTTTGCCTTCACAACTTGCCTAGCTGTTTGGCACAAGAGGCCTAGCTTTTGGCTTCTCTCAGCTTTTCACACATCTTCCTCACTAAGTTTTATCATTACTAGTTTCTGATTTAAAATAAGAGACATGTGACTCATATTTTCACTTGAACACTTAGGGACTATTGAAACATTGTTAAGTGGTCTAATTTCATGTTGTTGTGTCTCAGAAAAGAGGTTTGCCCAGAGAGAGGGAGTGAGACAGAGGAATGGCCCATCAGTGGAGCAGTCAGAACACACACATATTTATTAAGTTCATCATGTCGTTTATGGGCATAGTTCATGGTTGCCCAAAACAATTACAATAGGCTGATTCATGTCAATGTATAGCAAAATGAATACAGTATTGTAAAGCAAAGCAAACTAAAAAATAAAAATTAATTAAAAAAATCAGTGGTCACAGATCACCATAACAAATACAGTAATAACAGAAAACTTTGAAAAATTGTTAGGACTATTAAAATGTGACACAGACACAAAGTGAGCAAATGCTGTTGGAAAAATGGTGCCAATAGACTTGCTCAATGCAGGGTTGCCACAAATCTTCAATTTGTAAAAAATGCAATATCTACTAAGTGCAGTAAAGCAAGATGTGCCTGTATTTTTACGGAGTCTGTGAATTTTCTTTCCAAGTAGTTAATCATAATCTCTGTGCCTATTATTATTATTATTTTATTATCCCATTCTTCCTTTTCCCATTGATCTGAAGTATACTCTATCCTCTAATCAAATTTTATGTATAACTTGTACCTTTTATGTTGTGAGATGTTTTGATAGAACCATATTGGTTTTTCTCCCTTACTTAGTCTTATATGAGGGGAAGTCAGTTCGCTCTTGGTATAAGCCTTGTTTATCTTTGTCCTTGGTATCCTTATTCTGGGTTTACCTTTTAGGTGTTATAATCTCCTTTTGGGCTTTAAGCTAGAGGGTTGAATGCTGTGTGCTGTGTTACCATGGTCTCTATTATTTATGGATCTGTGTCCAAAACAGGAATTTTCTGATTAATTGTCCTTGTTATCTTAATTTTATATGGGTGAGAATTTATTCTTGGATGATCTGAAAACATTGCAAGTAATTTCCAAGCCAGAAGTTTTTGTATACCACAGAGACTACTTGCTTATTGTTCTACTGAACTTCTACAATGATTGACTTCATTTTTATGGATCAAAGTTCCTCTCAACCTCACTGCATTCTGGGAAGTGTAGTTTGTGAGCATTAAAGTGGAATTGGTATTAAAAAAAGAAATATTGGTGTAAGAGAGTAGCTTCCAGCTTCTTAGAAAGTAGTTTGAGGGAGAAGTTTGTTCCCTTCATGTACAAAGCCCAGATTGGAGTTGCAGGGGGCACATATGTTTGGAGATGAAATTCTGATTATTCCCTCCTTCTTCAGTTTAGATTGCAAATCAAATGGGAGTTAGTTAGGGGATGTTTCTCCAGCTTTAACAAAATTAATTAAATACCTTTTGACTGAGCTAGGTCTTCATTGCTGCACTCAGGCTTTCTCCAGTTGTCTAGTTGGGGCAGGGGCTACTCTCTAGTTGCGGTGTGCAGGTTTCTTATTGAAATGGCTTCTCTTATTGTGGAGCATTGGCTCTGGGGTGTGGGGACTTCAGTTGTTGTGGGATGTATGCTCAGTAGTTGTGGCTCCCAGGCTTAAGAGCTCAGTTTCAATAGTTGTGGTACACAGGCTGAGCTGTCCTGAGGCATATGGAATCTTCCTGGATCAGGGGTCAACCCATGTTCCCTGCATTATCAGGCAGAGTCTTATCCACTGTCCCACCAGGAAAGTCTTCTGCCATTGTTTTGATAAGCCATTGAGACATTTGTGGAGCTTCCAGGACCATAAAAATGTCATCGAGAAGACAATGAGACAAGGAATATAGATCAAGAGTTGCTTAATTTCTGCCATGGTAATTAAGAAGTCTTTTAAAAAATCCTCCCACCTCCCTCTGAGATATTTGTGAGGTGCACTTCCTAGTGAACCACTCGTGGCTTCTGTCCACTTGGGGCTGGGTCATTTGAGTGAGATGTTACAGTTACTATGAAGAGATTTTACTGGAAATTACAACTGTCATGTAAGTGTGTTCTGAAACTTGTGTGGGTTGGATATTGTTCGGGGCTCAAGTTAAAGGTGCATGCATATGTGCTCAGTGGTGTCCAACTCTTTGTGACTCTATGGACTGTAGCCCGCCAGGTTCCTCTGTCCTTGGAATTTTCCAGGCAAGAATACTGGAGTGAGTTGCCATTTCCTACTCCAGGGCATCTTCCCGACCCAGGGATTGAACTCGCTTCTCTTGCATATGCTGCATTGACAGGTGGATTCTTTACCATTGTGCCACATAGGAAGCCTTCCATGTTAAGGGTACCTTTTAAAAACTCATGTGTATATGGGGCATCAATTTGGTTCTCTTTGGTCCAGTGAGTCATCAGCCTGTATACTTCTCCAGACTGTTGTTTTGCAAATCAGAGTTAAATGCAGATGTCTTCTAGACCAACAATTTGGAACAATTTTCTGCCACTTTTTCTTGGTCACTGTTTTACCCTGCTGAAGAGCCTGATGACAGTTGTGTTGTGCCTTGGAGTATAATATTGTGGCAGGGTGTAATGCAAACATTTATTACCATTTGTGATGCCCTATTTACTTGTTTTTTATCTAGCTCCTCCTTTGTCTTTAAGCAGTGGACATATCTGTTTTGTTCTCCATTGTGTGCCCAGAGCCTAGTGTAGTATCAGACATGAGACCGATGCTTCATTCATATTTGCTGAATGAATGAAGAACTTGAATGAGTTTCAGTACCTTCAGTTATGGGGGAGTTATAAACTTGTTTTTGACTTTCTTTGGCTAACCCACAACTTCAATTAACTGGATCTCAAAACTCTTTTAGGTATAGTAGAATTACTGTATGTAATCCATACTGTTGAGCAGAATTTGAACAAAATGGTGCTCCTGAAGAAGAACCATTATTTGCACGCGAAATACATTTTCTGCTACTGCTAAGTCAACGGAGCGACTGAACCGAACTGAACTGAACTCATGTCCTCAAGCCTCACTTGTGTTGTAGCATATGTAAACTTTCCTTCCTTTTTCAAGCTGAATAATATTCCAGTGTATCTATATACCACATTTTCCTTATCTAGTCGCCTACTGATGGACACTTATGTTACTTCCATGTTTTAACTATTATACACACAGTTTTGCACCTTGCTTTTTACATTAGCAAAGCAACTTGTATTTTTTTCTGTATCAGTATCTAATAAATCAGTATTTATTTCTTGTCTTTTCTTTTATCCTTTTCTTCTTGTTTTGTTTTACAGGTGCATATTTCAGTATTTGTACAAACGATAGTTTCTTTAACCTGTTCCCTAAAGCTGGATATTAAGATTGTTTTCAGTTGGCTTTGTTTGTTTTGTTTTGTCTTGTTTTGGTCTTGCAAACAATGTTGCTGCTGCTGCTAAGTCGCTTCAGTCGTGTCCGACTCTGTGTGACCCCGTAGACGGCAGCCCACCAGGCTCCTCGGTCCCCGGGACTCTCCAGGCAAGAACACTGGAGTGGGTTGCCATTTCCTTCTCCAATGCATGAAAGTGAAAAGTGAAAGTGAAGTCACTCAGTCATGTCCAACTCTTAGCGACCCCATGGACTGCAGCCCACCAGGCTCCTCCGTCCATGGGATTTTCCAGGCAAGAGTACTGGAGTGGGGTGCCATTGCCTTCTCCAATACTGGGATGCAAATATATATAATTTTGCAGTTAGTGTTGAAGACGGCAGCCCACCAGGCTCCTCGGTCCCCGGGACTCTCCAGGCAAGAACACTGGAGTGGGTTGCCATTTCCTTCTCCAATGCATGAAAGTGAAAAGTGAAAGTGAAGTCGCTCAGTCATGTCCAACTCTTAGCGACCCCATGGACTGCAGCCCACCAGGCTCCTCCGTCCAGGGATTTTCCAGGCAAGAGTACTGGAGTGGGGTGCCATTGCCTTCTCCAATACTGGGATGCAAATATATATAATTTTGCAGTTAGTGTTGATCCAAGATATACCAATGACCTCATTCCTGCTTTTGAAGGAAGGTTTGTGTCTGTAAGTGGACCTGTGTGGACCATTCCTAGGGGCTCACTTCTCTGCTCTTGAGCTGATCTATTGGGATCACATCCTCCCTCCCTCTCTTTACTTTGGTGCTTCTATGTAAGATACAAACTTGCAAGATTAGTCCTACTATTCCTACATTTCTCTGGGGAAGAACTGATACTCATGGGAGTTATAATGCAAGTAACCCTGTGCATTTCAAACTGATATTTAAAAAATGTTTATGGACTATGTATTAAGCAAAGTGAAATAAACTGACCTATTAATAAAATTATCTACTTTTTTCTTTATATTAAAAATAATGGATTTTTTATTGTAGCTATCATTATATTTTATATAATATGAATTTGTGTTTTTCCTCAGTTTTTCCATTATTGATATCATTATCCAGAAATACTAACTAAACATGTGGGTAACTTATAAGATATAATTACAAAGTGTTAGATTGGTCAAAATGTTCATTTAGATTTTCCCAATAGATGTTATTGAAAAACTCAAATGAACTTTTTGACTAACACAATACTTTTCAAACCATGCTTAGTGATTTTCTGGAATTCCTGTAACCAAGATGTTTCACACTTTCAGAAATCTGTTCTTTCTCTAGCTTCCTTTGATAACTTTCTGAACCAAACAAGAGTTAAAAGTAGACAACTTGCTATGCTTTCAGTTCAGTTCAGTGGCTCAGTTGTGTCTGACTCTTTGCTACCGCATGAATTGCTGCACGCCAGGACTCCCTGTTCATCACCAACTCCCGGAGTTTACTCAAACTCACGTCCATCGAGTCAGTGATGCCATCGAGCCATCTCATCCTCTGTCGTCCCCTTCTCCTCCTGCCCCCCCCCTTTGTTAAAATTTTCAAGGCAATAGACTTTTTAATGGATATGATGTGGTGTGTGTGCATATGTGTGTGTCTGTGTGTTTGTGTGCATGTGGTATAAGTGTGAGGAAGGAGGGAAAGAAAGAGAGAGAGGGATGAGTGTGAAGTTTTTGAACTGAACTGAAAGCATGAAGTTGCCAATTACTGAGACAGCAAAAGTGTATGGAAGGGGCGTCGTATTATGGGAGTAAATTAGAAGTTTGATTTGGAATATGTTAACTTTGAGATGTCTCTCCAGATTTATATGATAAGAAGTCGGTTGGATATACAAATCTTGAGTTCAGGACAAGTTCTAGACAGAGTTAATGTATATAAAATGCTTAAAATGGTAACTTTTGTTGTTCAGTGGCCTAGCTGTATCCAACTGTTTGCAACCCCATGGACTGCAGCATGCCAAGCTCCTCTGCCCCTCACTATTTCCTGGATTTGCTCAAACTCATGTCTATTGATGATATCAATATTGATACATTCAATAGTATCAATGATGCTATCTAACCATCTCATCCTCTACCGCCCCCTTCCCCTTATGCCTTCAATCTTTCCCAGTATAAAGATCTCTTCCAATGAATTGGCTCTTCATCTCAGATGGCCAAAGTATTGGACCTTCAGCTTCAGCATCAGTCATTCCAGTGAATATTCAGGGTGGATTTCCTTTAGGATTGGCTTGTTTTCTTTCTTAATCCAAAGGACTCTCAGGAGTCTTCTCCAACAGCACAATTCCAAAGCATCAGTTCTTCGGTGCTCAGTCTTCTTTATGATCCAACTCTCACATTTATACTTAACTACTGGGAAAACTGTAGCTTTGACTATACCTTTGTCGGCAAAGTGATGTCTCTGCTTTTTAATACACTGTTTAGATTTGTCATAGCTTCCTTCCAAAGAGCAAGTGTCTTTTAATTTTATAGCTGCAGTCACCATCCACAGTGATTTTGGAAAGTGAAAGTGTGGTCGCTCAGCCGTGTCTTACTCTTTGCTACCCCATGGACAAGAATCCACTAGGCTTCTCTGTCCATGGAATCTCCAGGCAAGAATACTGGAGTGGTTTTCCATTCCCTTCTCCAGGGGATCTTCCTAACCCAGAGATCGAACCCAGGTCTCCCACATTGCAGGCAGATTCTTTACCATCTGAGACACCAGGGAAGCACAAGCAAAAGTGATTTTGGAGCCCAAGAAAATAAAGTCTATCACTGTTTCAATTATTTCCCTATTTATTTGCCATTAAATAATGGGACCAGATGCCATGATCTTAGTTTTATGAATGTTGACTTTTAAGCCAGCTTTTTCATTTTCCTCTTTCACCTTCATCAAGAGGGTCTTTACTTCTTCTTCACTTTATGCCATTAGAGTGATATCATCTGCATCTTTGAGATTGTTGATATTTCTCCTGGCAATCTTGATTCCAGCTTGTGAGTCATCAGCTCAGCATTTCGAATGATGTACTCTGCATTTAAGTTAAATAAACAGAGTGACAATATATAGCCTTGATGTGTTCCTTTCCCAAATTGGAACCAGTCTGTTGTTCCATCTGGTTCTCACTGTTGCTTCTTTACCTGCATGCAGATTTCTCAGGAGGCAGGTAAGGTAGTCTGGTATCCCCATCTCTTTAAGAATTATCCACAGTTTATTATCCACACTGTGGATCTCCAGTGATTTTTCATTTTATTCAGAAACAAAGGTAAAATGTTTACAATGTGCCTACAAGGCTCTCTGTAATCTGTTTGTCCCACCCCAATGTCTTCTACTTGAGTGATGGTAATGCTAGTTGCTATAACAAAAAACAACACACTACCAGTGGCTTAACCCAACTGAAGTCTGTTTTCTGTTCACCAAACAGTCCTATAGGGGTATTCTTGGTCAGCTAGAGCCTTTCCTCCACATAGTTGATTCAGAGACCCAAGTTTCTCTGTCTTCTGTTTTGCCGTTCCTTAGAACCTCTGAATTCTCTACTTCCAGCTGGTGGAAGGCAAAAAAGAGAGATAGAAAAAGCCTCATTTGTTTCTTAAAATTTTAATTAATTAGTTAATCTCATTTGCTTCTTTTAAACTTTTATTATTTTTTTGACATATAGTTGATTTACAATGTTCTGCCAATGTCTGCTATACAGCAAAGTGACTCAGTTATACACCACGTAGACATTCTTTTTAAAAATATTGTTATTCTTTTTTACTATCACAAGCTGGAATCAAGATTGCTGGGAGAAATATCAATAACCTCAGATATGCAGATGACACCGCACTTATGGCAGAAAGTGAAAATCAAATAAAAAGCCTCTTGATGAAAGTGAAAGAGGAGAGTGAAAAAGCTGGCTTAAAGCTCAACATTCAGAAAACTAAGATCATGGCGTCTGGTCCCATCACTTCATGGGAAATAGATGGGGAAACAGTGGAAACAGTATCAGTTTTTTGGGGCTCCAAAATCACTGCAGATGGTGAGTGCAGCCATGAAATTAAAAGATGCTTACTCCTTGGAAGGAAAGTTATGACCAACCTAGACAGCATATTAAAGAGCAGAGATGTTACTTTGCCAGCAAAGGTCCGTCTAGTCAAGGCTATGGTTTTTCCAGTGGTCATGTATGGATGTGAGAGTTGGACTGTGAAGAAGGCTGAGCGCTGAAGAATTGATGCTTTTGAACTGTGGTGTTGGAGAAGACTCTTGAGAGTCCCTTGGACTGCAAGGAGATCCAACCAATCCATCCTAAAGGAGATCAGTCCTGGTTGTTCTTTGGAAGGACTGATTCTAAAGCTGAAACTCCAATACTTTGGCCACCTCATGCAAAGAGTTGACTCATTGGAAAAGACTCTGATGCTGGGAGGGATTGGGGGCAGGAGGAGAAGGGGACGACAGAGGATGAGATGGCTGGATGGCATCACTGACTCGATGGACATGAGTTTGAGTGAACTCCAGGAGTTGGTGATGGACAGGGAGGCCTGCCGTGCTGTCATTCATGGGGTCGCAAAGAGTCGGACATGACTGAGCAACTGAACTGAACTGAAGCACATCTTCTCTCATTTCTCCCACCTCCAACACTCCCTAGCTACCCTAGCTTTCTTATTGCTCCTTGACACTCCAGGCACACTTTTGCCTCATGCCTTTTTCTGTATTTGTGCTGTTCTTAGTCGCTCAGTCATGTCCGACTCTTGGCAACCCTATACTGTAGCCCCCCATGCTCCTCTGTCCATGGGGATTCTCCAGGCAAGAATACTGGAGTGGGTTGCCATCCCCTTCTCCAGGGGATCTTCCCAACCCAGGGATGGAACCCAGGTCTCCTGCTTTGTAGAATGCTTTCCCATCTGAGTCACCAGAGAAGCCCCGGAGGATTTCCTGTATTTACCTTCCCTCAGATGTCGATTTGCTCTCTCTCAGATCTTCGGTGCTGAAATGGGTGCCCCAAATTGCTGCTTATTAAGCGTATGTTATGGGGACTTCCCTGGTTGCCCAGTGGTTAAGAATCCATCTTGCAATGCAGGGGACATGGGTCTGATTCCTGATCAGGGAACTAAGATCTCACATGCCACAGAGCAACTAAGCCTGAGCCACAACTACTGAGCCTATGTGTCACAGCGAAGATCCTGTACACCATGACTAAGACCCAGTGCAGCCAAATACATAAATAAAAATTAAAAAGAAACATTGGTTCAAGAACAAAAGAGTGTATTATGTTCCAGATATTTAAATTCCTTTCTTCATTGATAAAAAAAATTAAGAATCTTGAAAATTAAGAATCTTGAAAGCAATCTTGTAGGGGTAAGAATGATTATTCCCATTTCAGAGAAGTTAACTGATGTACCTCTGCTCACATAATTAGCAAGAGTGGAAGTGAGGATTTAATCTAAAACAAGAGCATGCAGCTCTGTTGTTTTCCTCTGAATCTGGAAGAAGCAATCACTCTGCCAAACATATTTCCTACCGGAAAGAGATCACTTTACAGTTGAATATTCTGGGCCTCTGAACAGTTACATTTCCCAGGGCAAATTAATACAGTCTTTTGGTTCTAACTTGTTTTATGAGTTCAGTTAATGTGAGAGGTCTCCTAGCACCTGATCACCCTGGACACGTTGGATAAAAGTTTCTAGACTTCAAACTGGAATAATCAAGCTCTTTTAAAGTCTCTTCTTCCACATGACTCCCAGAGTGATCATTCTAAGATGTAAATCAGATCTTGTCACTTCTCAGCTTAAACTCCTCCAGTCAACCATTCCTCTGACACAGGGTAAATTCTTTAGCCTGGCATTTGAAGCCTTTCCTGCTTTGTCCCACTTCTTTCTCCCTGGTTTCATCTTTTAATTCTCTGTCTTCCAGAGAAATGAATTACATCTTGTTGCTCCTATGTAACCATTTTAACCTGTCACTCCCTGTGTGTTGTTGCACATGTTGTCTGAAACATCTTTCCCTCCCTGTTTTACTTGAGATATTTCTTTTGGTCCTTTGGAACTCAGGTCGGATTATATCTCCTCCTGGAAGCCTTCCCTGACCATCACCCATCCTGGAAGGATGCCGCTTTTCCATGCATTGTAACCATTTAGCTCTCTGAGCCTCCTCTCCTGTCTCTGTGTCCCCAGCATGCAAGACAGGGTGAGGCACCACCCTCAATGCACTTTGTAAAGCTACCCTTTCTGCACTTTTTTTCTTACTGGTTCAGGCAGGTTACATACAAAGAGGATCAGGTGCCATGGTTCCAAGTGATGTTGGCTGTGACCTCCAAGTCACCTGCCTGTGGGAACCAATACTTAAGAGAGGTACCCAGGAGAGAACTCAGGGTGAGGCTTTGGGGAAGCCAGCTGCCTTCTCAGGCCTTTAGCAGCAGCCTGTCAGAACAGACCCTAGGTACACCTCTTGTTGGAATAATAATATAATCTCTAATATTTATTGAGTGCCTTCTACTTCCAGACACTATTCTGATCACTTAACCTGTATGAGCATTCATTTTACGTAATCACAAGAAACATGACTGCTAGCACCTGGAAACTGTCCAAGGTCACACAGTAAATGATAAAGTCAGGTTTCAAATCTGAGCACTGTTTCTAGAGCCTACTAGAAGTAACCACTACACACATTGCCTTCTTGATTTCTGATCTCCAGTTTTCCGCTTAGATTCTGTGGGAAATCAATTGGAGGGTCCCAATCCAAGTACCAGGAAGCAAGTTTCTCTCCTGGTCCCCCACTTCTCTCAGGAGAACTCGCTTAGGGATGGAACAGAATTGTCAGAAGCAGAAGGGGAGCTCGCAGTGACAGGGGCCTCTGGAGGCTCTAGGAGAGAGAAGGGCACAACTATGCACAAGGGAAAAGGCCTGCTTGGAGTGGGGGTGAGAGGGCAGGGACTGATCACAAGTTCAGGATTCAACTCCAGGCTTTGTCTTTCAGAGTTTACGTAACCAAGGGGGAAAGGCCTCGCTTCTTTCTGAGCCTTAGTTTCCCCGTTTATAAGCCAAGCGTAAATATAGACCGGGCTGATTCACCTCTGGCGAAAGAGGAGACATCCCCAGCTCTACTAGAGAAAAAGCCAGCCAGGGACGTCAGGGAGCGGGGCTGAGGAGAAGGCGTTCTGCGGTTTACGCCGGTGGGCTTCCTAGCTCAGTCTTAAGACCTATTCCCCAGACAGAGCCCAGCTAGGGAGGAGGTCGTCGGACCTTTAGTGGGAGGCGGGGGTGGGGGCGGAGCATGGGCCAGGGGCCAGGCTCTGAAGGATGCGTCCACTCTTCCCGCACCTCCGCAGTCCTTCCTAACGGAGTCGCAGCCCCGAGGGGGTGGCGGATGCGGGCGATCCAGCAATTGCCTGCCGCGCTGCGGCGACCGCCTGGGAAGCTGCGGCCCGCCAGGCCAGAAGAGCATCACGTCACCCTTTCGGCGAGGAGCCCGCCCCCTCCCCAACGGCGCCTGCGCAGGCGCGGCGGGAGGGAGCCGCGGTGGGGGTTCTCCTCAGCGCTTTCCGCCCTTCTCCGCGCTCGCTCCGGCCGCGGCGCTCTCGGCTGGCGACAGCGGCCGCGAAGCGGGGGGAAGGAGTCCAGGATGCGGCGCGGGGCGGCCCGGTGCCCCCCTGCCCCGTCACGGCAGCCGCGGCGGCCGCGGGGACCGGGCCAAGGCCGGGGGCGGCGGCCGGAGCCGCGATAGCGGCGGCGGCGGCGGGAGGGGCGGCCTGAGGGCGGGCGGGCGCCCGGGTGCGGGGGCTC
>SJXQ01008833.1:194920-351917 GCA_006408695.1 Aepyceros melampus
GGCGCCATGAGCGGCGGCGGCGGCGGCGGCGGCGGCGGAGGGGGCTCGGCGCCCAGTCGCTTCGCCGACTACTTTGTCATCTGCGGGCTGGACACCGAGACCGGGCTGGAGCCGGACGAGCTGTCGGGTGAGTGCGCGCTGAGTCCGGGGCCGCTTCCCCGCACCCGCGGCCGCAGGGGATCCCCGATAAGTCCTCCCTCACCCTGGCTTTGTCCCGGGAGGCGGGCGAGGGGCGAGCGCGGGGAACGGGGCGCCGGGCTGAGGAGGGGAAACGGGCAGAGGGGCTCTGAGCCTTAACGGGTCCGAACGGTCCCTGCTCCCCGCCCCGCTTGTGGCCAGGTCCTCTCAGCTGAGGAGGGAAGGATTGTGTTCTCAGTTCGGTGAAGGTTGACTGACTTAGTGTAAAATAAAAGGGAAGCTTGTTCTCGAACACCCTTTAGGGAGGGAAGAAGGCATCCCACTCCTGGTGAAAGTAAGTTCCACCCAGACTTTAAAAAAAAAAAGAAAACAAAAACTTGGTGAGTTTTATTTGGCCTCCTCCCAAGAAACCTGTGATCTAAGTTCCTCAAAACATTTCTAACCCAGCCCTGGGCTAGGCCCCCTGAGTTGATGGGACGTGAAGCAATAAAGTGAACTTGGGCCACACCAATGAGAGCGAGAACTCCCTTCGTTCGGGAACGGTTCGTAACCCGGGGCCGTGCCATTTTTTTTTTTAAATTGAAAATAATTTATGCCCTTTATGAGACCAGCGTCATTGGTGAATAAAAGGGCAGCAGCCTAGCTGGAGAGCCTGGGTTGCGTAGTGATGCTTCTCAAGTCATCTTTCAAAGGGAAGTGGTGGGGAAGTGAAGATAAGGCCCAGATCAGATCTGGCACCAATTACACATGAGTGTCAGAGTTGTAAAGTCCCCGCGAATTCCACTGCACCGTCATTGGTTTTGGAAAAGTTTTTGCCTGGAGTGGCCAGTTTGCAGGTTTTATGTAGGTGGAGGTTTGTTGTGTCATCCTGCTTCGAATGAGAGAGATTCCTTTTGACTGTTCTGTCATGATGTGTTTACTGTAGAGTTTTTCTCCTGAAAGTGAATATCCTGTTGACTAATTTTCCTTTGCTTCAGAGATGACAGGACAAGTTTTGTGTGTTCCACCCCCAACCAGAAAAATTTTAGTGTTTCTTATGAAAAAAAAATTAGATGCATGCATCAAAATGGACTTTTTAAAAAAAATGATAAATCGATGACCTTTAACAAGGTCAGAGCAAATACACTACTTCCTCAAATTAATAGCAGGTGGAGAAAAAAATCATGAAGCAGTAATACAGTTAATACTTGGTCTATTGTTGGGGTAGTTTTAAGTTCTCTTTTTTAGGTCTTTGAATTCCTGTAATCTGATGCTGATTTTTCATCTGTGTTTCCTATTTGTTAAATTTATGACTTTGAGATATAGTTGTTGGAATTCAGTTCATGGTACAGGAGCTGGAAGGATCTCAGAGAAGAAAATGAGCCCACGAAGGACAGTAAATTGCCTCACTTTGATCCAGTGCCCCTCTTGTGCTATAAACTGCATTTCATTGCTTGGCTGGGATTTTAGAAAACACTAACATGTTGACAAAAAGACTTAAAATGACATGGTTCTCCTCAGTAAAAGAAACTTTAAATTGGTGAAATAAACCAGTGTTATTGTTATGCTGTGCTTTTGAATGTCATTTGATTTTCAAAAATAAAGGAAACGATTTGCAGATGATAAAGCTTATGAGTCGAATTGGGAATGATTTGATTTGTTAGTGAGAACCTGGGTTTTGGGGTTAAACATTCTCACTCTGCTATTGACTGTGACTGGAGGCCAAGTTATATAACTCCTGGGGTCCTCATCTCTAAAAAAGAGAATTTAAATAAAAAGTGTCTTATCAAGTAGACTCTCAAAAGTGTTAGTTCTCTTTTGGTGAATATCTGTTAATTATCTGGCTTTTCAGGAAGCTAAAATTATATCCTTGTGAAAGCTCATTGAGAGAATAAAGAGGGGGATGAGATGTATAAAATGTGTAAAGAAGGGTATTTTTCTTTTTAAATATGGTTGCAGTAGTGGAATGCCAAGATGGTTTATTCAGTAGGTGGCCTTTTGCTAGAATAAGCCCTCATTGAAGGATTTATTTTTTTTTTTTCTTCATTTCATTTCTGATAGGTTGATAGGGGAATCTGGACCCCAGAGGGAATCTTTAAGGAAAACAAAACAATACGAATAGCTCTATGCGGGTCAGTGTTGAAGCTCTCCAGGGTGCATTTTCTCTCTGCCTTATAGCTCCCAAACTGATGATGTCATAGTAAATGAAACTACAGGAAATTGTGAGTTGCACCCAGATTCCCTAGGGAGATACTGAGGAGTCTATGTTCTATTCGAACAAATTAAGTTATATACCTCAGATAGATTCTATACTTTTAGTAAGTGAATCCAGAACAAACAGATCAAAAATGCTGTGTTCTTCTAGCTTTATGGAGAAAGATTAAGATTCCTTCTTTTCTGTTTGCAGCAATAACCGTAGAATTTGCACTGTCGAAAAAACACTTTGATCATTTAATTTTATATAAAGTTTCTCCCTGTCATCTCTTCCCCTTTCTTGTAGACTTAAGCATTTAGGCAAGTCATGTAGTTGCTTGTGCAGGAACTGAAGAAGATATGAACATTTATTTTGTTTCTCTTTGAGTTAGTTGAGGAATTATTTTGGGCAGAGGAAAGAAAGGTAATCTGTTGGTGAAGCACAGGTCTAGCCAACTGGAAGAAATGGTATCTGCTTGTTTGGGTTTTGAGTTTGTCAAGGAGATAAGCAATTCTGGAAGTAACATTTTTGATTTTGATTTTACCAAATGTTGACCCATTTTATTGGCCCATTCTAAGTAGGGAGGCAGATGGTTGTAGATTCCAGTCTCTCTTTCTACCTCTTTGATAGATGGGTGTTCTGGATATCTTCATTTTCGCTTTTTCTTCCTATGATCACCACCAGGTGACTGCAGCAGCAGGTTTACCAGGATATGGGACTCTTGAGTTAATTTTCCCTATCTCTGTCAGAGAGTTAAGTTGCCAATATGCTTATAACCTATTTCTTACTTTGGAATTTTTATATTCCTTTTCACTGACCTGCACCCAGCATTGAGATATAGGTATCCTAGGTTCATGAATCCGCTACTCCAGTTTCTTAGGCTCTGAGTAGTGGGTTTTGTCAAGAATTAAAGAGAGGGCTTGGGAACATAGATGGGAAACTAGCCAGTGTCCTGTATGAACCTACTTAGAACACAGTACCCTGAAATCATCTTTTAATATCATTAAAAGAGAAAAAATGGCTAACTGTGCAGGAAAGCCAGAGGACTGGACAGATCTTACTGCTCCTTAACTATATTGAGCAGTGAAGTTAGAACAACAGAATCATGGAATGTCAAAAATGGAAGCACCTTTTTTTTTTTTTTTTAATATGTATTTATTTGGCTGCATCAGGTCTTAGTTGTGGCATGCAGGATCACTGTTGCATCATGCGAGATTTTGGTTGCCGTGCTGTGCAGACTCTCTAGTTGTGGCACGTGGGCTCAGTTGTGGCACGTGGGCTCAGTAGTTGTGGTGCATGGGCTTAGTTGCTCCAAGGCATGTGGGACTTTAGTATTGCACCGTGAATATGTAACCACTGGAACACCAGAGAAGTCCTTGGAAGCACTCTTAGAGATTATATAACCTGATTTTTACTGATGAGGAAACTGAGGTCTGAGAAAGTTGGGGAATATTTATCTCACTTGCTACATTCTATCCTTTTTTCTTCTCTTAGAGTGATGTTCTGTATGCTTTGCAGGAATTTGATGGGTGGTAGGGAGACAGTAAAACGTTTGGCAGGAGCAGACTCACCATTGTTTATTTCTAGGGCAAGTTTCTGTTTCATGTTAAGCAAGGATACAGTGTGTGATTAACAAGAGAGAGATGGTTTTTTTTTTTTTTAGTTTTTTTTAGTTTTTTCTTTTGATGTAACTTCACACCAAACGTTGCCTTTCAGTACCAAGAACTTTAGTGCATCCTTTTTCTGGACTCAGTGTTAACATTTTGCTCTGTTTGCCTTATCACTTAGTATGCATCACCTTTCTCTTTCTAATATATAAAAATGTCTTTATTGAGATATGTCTTTTATTTAAAATACACAATTCTTTGTTTTTTAGTATATTCACAGAGTTGTACAATCATTACTACAATCAGTTTTAGAATATTTTCATCACTTGCCCTTCAAACCTATATCCATTAGCAGTTACTACCTGTATCCGTCCAACTCCCTAACACCCTAGTTGTAAACACCCACTATTCTACTATTTTTTGAGGGGGAACCTTTTATTTTCTTATCACCAAATCAGTACTAGTTCACATCATTATTCACATCCATAGTATAAGAAAAATGTAATCTCTTCATGCAGAAATAGTAGTTAACATTTTAATATAGATTCTTCTAGACCTTTTATTAAAATTAAAGGTACTCTTATTATTGTAATTATAATTTTGTAAAAACAAGTGCTGATGAGTTTGAGAAAGAAGAGAGTTTGAGGGTGGTAGGTTGGTTGGAAACCACTCATCTATCTTTGATCTTTATGGATTTGTCTGTTTTGGACATTTCATACAAATGGAATCATATAATATATGGTCTTTTCTGACTGGCTTCTTTGACTTAGCATGTTTTCAAGGCTCATCTGTGTTGTGACATGTATCCGTACATTGTTTCTTTTTATGGCAGAATGATATTGTATAGATTACCACCTTTTGCTTATCGTAAGTTGATGTACCTTTGGGCTATTTATATACTTTTCATTTATTACAGATAGTGGTATTGTGAACATTTGTGTATGTATATTTTCATTTCTCTTAGGTATATGCCTAGGAGTGGAATGGCTGGGTTAATGGCCAATGTTTAACCTTTTGAGAAATTGCAGACTGTTTTCTAAAACAGCTGCACTATTTTACATTCCCACTAGTGGTGTTTGAGGGTTACACTCTCTGTATCTTCACCAGCACTTACTATCTTTTTGATCATGGGTGGCCTGGGGGTGTGAAGTGGTATTGCAATGTGGTTTTGATTTGCATATTCCCTGATGACTCAAGGATATTTTACTTAAAAGAAAAAAAAAACTTATCTCTTCTCAAAGATGGAGTAAAAAAGTTTGATGAGCCAGTTTCAAACAGATACTCAGTTTGAACTAACCTTAGATTTTATTTTCCTCTACCAGCCTGGTCAGTTCTGGGCAGATTCTCTCAGATTCTCTTTATAAAATGGTCATTTTATAAAGGCATCTTCTCTGAAGCTCAGACTCTTAGCTGAAGCAAAACTCAAATCCTGATGGCTTACCTCAGGCATTTGTGGATACTTTCAGAGGTCCGGGTAGGAGGAGGAGAGTTCTTAAGTTAGGTCTTGTGTTTCCTTTTACAAGGTAGAGCAAATAAGAAGTCAGGAGGAGAGACTAACACACAGAAAACAATTACAGAGCAGCCCCAAGGCAGTTTAGAATTATATGCTAAATTTAGTTGGAGAGACTGTATTCTTAACATAAGAGCACCTACTTCACACACCCTTAGGCAGGGAGGATCACACTGAAGGTAAGTGGATTTCACTTTATTAACACTAGGGCTCTGCTCCCCTTTTCTTAGGAGGAAATCCTGAGTAACAGTGTCTGGTATTTAAACCAAATTCTTAGAATCTGTTTAGCCCTTCCTTCCTTTTGTAGTAGATTATAGATAAAGTTTTTCTAGCCTTGGTCCTCCTTCGATAATGCCCATTTCAGTCCTGTATCCTTTTATAAGTCTAGTCCTATATCCTTTTGTATATCCTTGTTTTTTTTTGGCTGACTGGTGGAAGATGGACTTGACTCAGCTCCTCAATTCCTATTGCCATCCTTGGATTTGAATTATTGTCAGGTAGTCTTAGAGGTCTCTCAGGAACCTGGGTACACAGGAGGGGACCTATACTTGATATGTTTTAGGTTACTGCTGGATAGGCATAGGACCTAGTGAAAGAGAGAAAGCCTTGCCTTTTGGAAGCTGGTGTCTTGTGGAATTCATTGATAACACACAGGCTATCGCTACTAAAATTTTAGATTTAGTTCTCAAAAGTTTTTAGGTGAGGCAGATACTGGTAAAATGTCTGTGTTCCAGATGTTTTGTTATGACTGATTTTAGTTTGGAGTATGTAGAACCCTGGATGTTAGAGTCCTGTCATGGTGGAAAATGAGGGCATGCTCTGGCTTTCAAGCTGTTTTCAGTGGGCTTCCTAGGAGTCGGCTGTGGCTCCAGGAAGTTAGATGGGAGTGGCTATTGTTTAGACCATCAAGTTTTCAAATATTACACTTAGGATATTTGCTTGATTGTCATCCATGGGATCTGTCATAGTTTCCTGTTAAAGAAAGCCAGGTTAGTAATTTGTTTGTTTTGTTCATTAGTGTGATGGGTATTTCAGGTCAAAACTTTGCTAGGCCATCTGTGATGTACTCAATGGATTGACCTAGCTACATTAATCTAAAATGTTTTCATGGAGTGCTGTGGGGCCTTGAGCAGGGAGAAGCTTATTAAGCTTCATCCCTCTGTGAGTGTGAGTCCAATTCCTTGTTTTCTAAACTACTCCTAGTTGGCAAAACATAATGAGTATGAATTCATTTATCTTGGTCATAGAATCAAAAACTGTCAGAGCCAGATCTGAGATAGTCCAGCTCCCACTTTTGACATATGGTAATGATTAGTATTTATAAATGACATAATAGTTTTTAAACACTTTTTAATGTTTTCAGCCCCATTTGAGAATATATTTTTGGTCCACTGTTCCCCAGGAATTTAGAAAGAACTGTTAGAATCCAGGTCTTGTGTCTGCTTCTCACCACTGATGAGATTACTCCTTTTTTTTTTTTAGCATGCCAAGTGGCTTGCAGGATCTTACCTGGGGTTTGACCAGGGATCAAACCTACCCCCTTGGCAGTTAAAGTGCAGGGTCCTAACCACTGGACCACCAAGGGATTCCTGAGATTATTATTTTGAAATGATAGATTTGTCAATACTTAAGAAATGACTTAAGTATTAATACCAGACCACCTTACCTGCCTCCTGAGAAATCTGTATGCAGGTCAAGAAGCAACAGTTAGAACTGTGCATGGAACAACAGACTGGTTCCATATTGGGAAAGGAGTGTGTCAAGGCTATATATTGTTACCCTGCTTACTTATATGCAGAGTATATCATGCAAAATGCTGGGCTGGATGAAGCACAAGCTGGGATCAAAATTGCTGGGAGAAATACCAATAACCTCAGATGTGCAGTTGACACCACCCTTATGGCAGAAAGTGAAGAAGAACTAGAGCCTTTTGATGAAAGTGAAAGAGGAGAGTGAAAAAGTTGGCTTAAAACTCAACATTCAGAAAACTAACATCGTAGCATCTGGTCCCATCACTTCATGGCAAATAGATGGGGAAACAATGGAAACAGTGACAGACATTATTTTTTTGGACTCCAAAATCACTGCAGATGCCATGATATTAAAAGACGCTTGCTCCTTGGAAGAAAAGCTATGACCAACCTGGACAGCATATTAAAAAGCAGAGACATTACTTTGCCAACAAATGTCTGTCTAGTCAAAGCTATGTTTTTTCCAATAGTCATGTATGGATGTGAGAGTTGAACTATAAAGCAAGCTGAGTCCCTGAGAATTGATGCTTTTGAACTGTGGTGTTGGAGAAGACTTTAGAGAGTCCCTTGGACTGCAAGGAAATCCAACCAGTCCATCCTAAAGGAAGTTGGTCCTGAATATTCATTGGAAGGACTGGTGCTGAAGCTGAAACTTAATACTTTGGCCACCTGTTGTGAAGAGCTGACTTATTTGAAAAGACCCTGATGCTGGGAAAGATTGAAGGCAGGAGGAGAAGGGGATGACAGAGGATAAGATGGTTGGATGGCATCACCAACTTGATGGACATGAGTTTGAGCAAGCTCCAGGAGTTGGTGATGGACAGGGAGGCTTGGCCTGCTGCAGTCCATGGTGTCGCAAAGAGTTGGACACAACTGAGTGACTGAACTGAACTGACTGAAGCAATAACTTAATTATTGACTGACAGAACTGTTGTGTGGCCTCTTTGATTCAGTCCCCAAACCACAATGCAGTAGAGGAACTCTGTTAGGAGAGGAGTCAGGTCACTTGTTTTTTGAACTGTTGAGGCTGGTTGATATTTTATATATATATTTTTTCCTATCTCCCCATTCTTACCAGTTCTGGAAATTTTTTTTTTTTTTTTAAGACCAAAAAGTTACTGGGGCTTTGTTTCTAAGAAGCTCTCTTTCGTAAGTCTGTTTCAGGATGTTTTATGCTTTTTGTCTGAAGTCAGTTTTCTTTGAAAAGAAAAAAGAAAGGTTTGCATTTGCTAACCTCAGAAATCCCTCCCTGTAGCCTGCAGTTTGCATCTTTTTCTGGTTGTCATTGGGTGCTGTCTATGACTTCTTTTTTTAAAAAATAATTTTGTTTACTCTTGGTTGTGCTGGGTCTTTGTTGCTGCGAGGGCTTGTCTTCAGCTGTGGCGAGTGGGGGCCTACTCTAGTTGCAGTTCATGGGCTTCTCACTGCAATGGCTTCTGTTGTTGAGGATCTCGGGCTCTAGGGTATGCGGGCTTCAGTCGTTGTGGCACGTGGACTCCATAGTTGTGGCTCCCGGGCTCTAGAGCACAGGCTCAATAGTTGCAGTGCAGGGGTTTAGCTGGTCTCCGCAGCATGTGGGATCTTTCCCGATCTTGGTTCAATCCCATGTCCTGTGCTTTGGCAGGCAGATTCTTTACAACTGAACCACGAGGGAAGCCCTGGACTTCGGATTTACCTATTCTTTATAATGAAAGGATATGGAAAGCAAGTAAGAAACTTTTAGGATTTTTAAAGTCAGAAAGACAGAAGAAAATTATTTAGAAGTAAAAATCATAAACCACATGGATAAACCCAATTTACAACAACTTAGATTCATTAAAAAAAAAAAAATACACTACAATTACTTTTCCAGGAATGTCAGAAGAATTCCTTTCTCAGTTGTGTCATCTCTGGTGTCCTTTTCCCCCTTGTTTTTTGTGGTTATAAAATAGCTTTTTAACAGTGTCATGAAGATAGGTATTAATTATTGCTATACTGTTGAAGAAAACCAAAGGTTTTATTTTGAGTATGTTAGATGTTTCTTTTCTTCTTTCTCCAGAGTCTTTATTTGACAATGACCATTACATTAAAAGTTCTTCCTGATTATAAAGACCATAGGTCTTTATACAAATTAAAACATTACAGAACCATGTTATAACTTCACTTGTCCTAGAGTCAGGTAGACAAATTTCTTAGCTTTGCTAGAAGACCATGCTTTATCTAGTAGGTATTTGATAAATATTTGTATTAATTATGAAAAGATAAAGCCTGCTTATTCAGGCTTTCAAAGAATTGTATGTAACCATGCTTTTTTTTTTTTTCCTGATATAAGGCATAGTACTTAACTTTTTAAAACTTAAATAAGTCAGACTTCCACAGCTTTTCTAAGTGCTGAGTAATAAAGAATGTGGAGGTTTGTAGAAGAGTAGCAATGACTGTTTTCCCATACTCAAAAAGCTAAGGGCCAGTGGCAGATTTGGAGTTAAAATGGTGATAGGAGAGGTATTTTGTATTGCTGCTGCTGCTGCTAAGTCGCTTCAGTCATGTCAGACCCTGTGTGACCCCATAGACGGCAGCCCACCAGGCTCCTCTGTCCCTGGGATTCTCCAGGCAAGAACACTGGAGTGGGTTGCCATTTCCATCTCCAGTGGGTGAAAGTGAAGTTGCTCAGTCCTGTCCGACTCCTAGCGACCCCATGGACTACAGCCTACCAGGCTCCCCGTCCATGGGATTTGCCAGGCAAGAGTACTGGAGTGGTTGCCATTGCCTTCTCCCTGACATTGCTTTAGGTAAAGATAATCAGCAGAGTTTTATTCAGTTATGCTAGTGAAATCTGATCTTCACAGTTACCTTAGCTAGGCTCTGATTGAAAATAAGCCTGAAGGAACCACATTGAGGCAAAAAGGGAACCACCTTTCTCTCTAAGGAGAAAATTTTTTGCTTAATTTTATTTTATAGGCAGATGTCTTTTGAGGAAAACGTTGATAGTTAAGCCAACACAGCTTTTGGCCATGATTTTAGCATGATATCCTCACTTTGCACTAATCTTGCCTTTTGCTGTGTAGATTTTCCTCCCTTGTGTTGTGGAGTGGATTTGAAAAATAGATTCTTTCTCTCTCCCTCTTTTTTTTTTTTTTTACTACTTGGATTTACCTTAAAATTATTCATATTCTTAAACATTTAATTAGAATAGTTGTCATTTCTAGTTGTAGAAAATGAGGAATTTAGCAGTTTTGTTTGCTGTTTTCACTCACCCTTTTCATAAATTTCAGTTCAGTTCAGTTGCTCATTTGTGTCCGACTCTGTGCGACCCCATGGACTGCAGCCTACCAGGCTCCTCCATCCATGGGATTTGCCAGGCAAGAGTACTGGAGTGGGGTGCCATTGCCTTCTCCAATTTTGTATTGCGCTGTGATTATTTGATAATTTTTAATAAATAGAGCTAAATTTTATAATAGTTTGGATAAACTTTTTTTTTAAGTGAATCCATATAGTTTTAGTTATTTAACCAGTCCTATTGACAAGTTGACTTAGGATCAGTCTCTTGTTTGGGAAAAATAAAACAAAAACCTAGAAGTATCACCTACTAAACTAACCAGATGTGCTTAATTCTGAGATCCTGTATGTTCAAATGGTTTTTAATCCTTTTCTTTGCTAAATAATTATCTAGTATTCATCCTTTACACCCACTGTGAAACACATTCTTTTTGGTGCAGTTTTATTGTTTGAAAAGTCGATATTAAGCATTTGTAGTTTTATCTTCTAGAAGAATGTTTAGTGTTTTGTGGAGGATTGTTGATCTGCTGGTCTAGCTCTATTGGTTGCTCAGCTCAGTCGGTAGTGAATGTGATGAATTTAATGAGGCCAGGGTCATTGAATCAATCTTCCTAAGGACCAGTTAGTTTTGTTCTACTCATTTTTATGCTACCCTCTGCTGATCATCCCATTCACAAGTACACTAGGTCATGGGGAACACAGTCAAGGAAATGAGGCTAGAGTAAGCTGGTCCATGCCTAGTAATTAAATTAACAGATATTATTTATTGAATAGATTTCATTGCTAGGTACCACAAAACATTATCCTCACTTTACAGTTTACGAAAGCACTGGTAATTACTGAGCCCACACTTCAGAGCCTGGGAGCCAGTGTGCCACAGTTGCTGGAGCTGGTACTCCTAGAGCTCTGGGTCTGCTACAAGAGAAGTCACTGGAGCTAGAATCTCCTGCACCACAACTAGAGAACCCCACGTGCAGCAACAAAGACCCAGTGCAGCCAGAAATAGCTAACTAAGTAAATAAACAAGGGTGTTTTAAAAATGAAGTGAAAGTAAAAGTGAGAGATATTGCCAAATCGCTTTCCTCAAAAGGTTAGACTCTGTGCTTAGTCACTCAGTCATGTCAGACTCTTTGTGACCCTACAGTTTTTAAGATGCTAACCCAATTTTTTCTCTACATCTGTAATGGAGCATTAGCTGCTTTTCTAAAGTGTTTTCAATTTTCTAGGAAGAAAATGTCTGTTTTAATCTAAATTTAAGTATTTGTGAGGCTGAGCATCTTTTCATATAGTTCATGTACACTTGTATATTTCTTCAACAAATTACTTGTTTAGTCCTTTGTTCATGATTTCTGTTGTGTTGTTTATGTTTTTCTCATTGACTTGCATAAACTGTCTTTTGGAATATGTTGATTGTTAGGAAATATTTCAAAAACACTTGCAGTGAAAAAATATATGGACACTAATATAGATTTATAAAATTGAGATCAAAGAGAAAAAATGTATCCTGCTTTTTAAATTTACTATTATATGTTGATCATTTTTCCATATTTTTAAGTGTGTCTTGAATATTTTTCCATGTCATTAAATATTCTTCATAAACATGATTTTAATTATTATTTGTTTTTAACAAATAAATGAAATTGTTACTTGGTTTTATTTTTAATTTGTTATCCAGAGTATGAGTGAACTGTACAATTTTTAATGATGAACTGGGACTTGGGTGGTTTGTTTATATTCTTTTATGGTAAATAATTTTATAGCATATATACTTTATATAAATCTGTATCTGTTGCTCTAGTATATATAACAGTAAGATAGTTATTAAGTTAGATAAACCTTTAAGCACATTTCATATGTATGATGAATTTATTCTTGGAAGTGCTGTGCCAATTTATGCTCACTTCTAATGTGCTATCATTTCACCATATGTATATAAATTATATATATTATTTTGAGAGGGGGTAGTGGATTACATGTAACATAAAATTTACTGTTTTAGCCATTAAAAAATGTACAGTTTGGTGGCATTTAGCATACTTCACAATACTGTGCATCATCATTATGTAAGTGCTTAACAGGTTCATCGCCACCAAAGGAAACCTCCATCCATCGAACAGTCATTCCCTATTCCTCCCTCCCCCAAGCCCCTGCCAACCTCTGACCTGCTTTCTGTTTCTTTGGATTTGCCTATTCTGGATATTTTTGCCTTTTCATACTTCAGGAAAGTTAGAGATACCAAGGGAACATTTCATACAAGGATGGTCACAGTAAAGGACAGAGCAGCAAGGACCTAACAGAAGCAGAAGATATTAAGAAGAGATGGCAAGAATACACAGAAGAACTATACAAAAAAAGGTCTTAATGTCCCAGATAACCATGATAGTGTGTTCACTCACCTAGAGCCAAATATCCTGGAGTGTAAAGTCAAGTGGGCCTTAGGAAGCATTACTCCAATCAAAGCTAGTGGAAGTAATGGAATTCCAGCTGAGTTATTTCAAATCCTAAAAGAGATACTGTGAAAGTGCTGCACTCAATATGTCAGTAAATTTGGAAAACTCAGCAGTGGCCACAGGACTGGAAAATGTCCGTTTTCATAACAATCCCAAAGATGGGTAGTGCTAAAGAATGTTCAAACTACTGTACAGTTGTGCTCATTTCAAGTACTAGCAAGTTAATGCTCAAAATCCTTCAAGCTAGGCTTCAACAGTATGTGAACTGAGAACTTCCAGATTTAGAAAAGGCACAAGAACCAGAGACAAAATTGCCAACATCCACTGAATCATACAAAAAGAAAAGGAATTCAGAAAAACCGCTACTTCTGCTTCATTGACTATGTTAAAGCCTTTGACCTGTGTGGATCACAACATACTGTGGAAAATTCTTAAAGAGATGGGAATACGAGAACACCTTACCTGCCTCCTGAGAAACCTGTATGCAGGTCAAGAAGCAACAGTTAGAATTGAACATGGAACAATAGACTGGTTCAAAATTGGGAAAGGAGTATGGCAAAGCTGTATATTGTCACCCTGCTTATTTAACTTATAAGCAGAGTACATCATGAGAAATTCCAGGCTGGCTGCCCCAGAAGCTGGAATCAAAATTGCTGGGAGAAATATCAGTAATCTCAGAAATGCAGATGACATCACCTTTATGCAGAAAGTGAAGAGGAACCAAAGAGCCATTTATGAAGGTGAAAGAGGAGAGTGAAAGAGCTGGCTAAAACTCAACATTCAAAAAACTAAGATCATGGCATCCAGTCATATCACTGCATGGCAAATAGTTGGGGAAACAATGGAAACAGTGACAGACTTTATTTTCTTGGACTCCAAAATCACTGCAGTTGGTGATTGCAGTGATGAAATTAGAAGATGCTTGCTGCTTGGAAGAAAGTTATGACCAACCTGGACAGCATGTTAAAAAGCAGAGACATTGCTTTGCCAACAAAGATCCGTCTGGTCAAAGCTATGGTTTTCCCAGTAGTCATGTATGGATGTGAGAGTTGGACTATAAAGAAGAATAGACTATAAAGCTAAGAATTCTTCAGCTGAGTGCTGAAGAATTGATGCTTTTGAACTGTGGTGTTGGAGAAGACTCTTGAGAGTCCCTTGGACTGCAAGGAGATCAAACCAGTCCATCCTAAAGGAAATCAGTCCTGAATATTCATTGGAAGGACTGATTCTGAAGCTGAAACTCCTATATTTTGGCCACCTGATGTGAAGAACTTACGGGTGAAGATAATTCTCTTCTCTTATTGAGGGTAACATGACAGGAGGCTCCCAGATTCTTAAATCTGTTCACCCGGAGAAGAAGACTGTTCGGTGCTTCCTGATAAGCTGTGGTTTTAAGTTTGGATTTAGGGACATATTAGTGTTCTGGGTCAGAGAAGGCGATGGCACCCTACTCCAGTACTCTTGCCTGGAAACTCCCATGGATGGGGGAACCTGGTGGGCTGCAGTCCATGGGGTCGCTAAGAGTCGGGCACGACTGAACGACTTCACTTTCACTTTTCACGTTCATGCATTGGAGAAGGAAATGGCAACCCGCTCCAGTGTCCTTGCCTGGAGAATCCCAAGGACAGAGGAGCCTGGCGGGCTGCTGTCTCTGGGGTCTCACAGAGTTGGACACGACTGAGGCAACTTAGCAGCAGCAATGTTCTGGGTGCAGCCATGTTTCCTTCTCTGAGTTCTGCTTCGGTACTCATTCTGTGAAGCTGATATATGCTGTCACTTTCATTCAGTAGAGGCTTTCTTTTGGCGAAGCATTTGAAAATTTCCAGGGCATTTCTGTCTGTGTCTTGTTTCCATGGTTAAAGATTTAGATGTGATTCTTGCATGTTTAGGACTTCCCTGGTGGCTCAGACAGTAGAGAATCTGCCTGCAGTGCAGAAGATCTGGGTTCCATACCTGGTTTGGGAAGATCCCCTGGAGAAAGGAATAGCTACCGACTCTAGTATTCTTGCCTGGAGAATCCCATGGACAGAAGACCTGGGGGCTACAGTCCATGGGGTGGGAAAGAGGTGGCCATGACTGAGCAACTTTTACTTTCACATACGGTTTTATTTTGCCTCTGTGCTCCATACAAGAATATGGTCATAAGGAATGTTTTCCACATTCTTTACACATATTTACACAGTCAGTCCTCTCAATAAACCTGTGAAATAGGTATCATTATCTATATGATACAGATGACAAAACTGAGATTTATAGGAGAGAGACCTTGGTCAGATTAGTTAAAATTCAACAAGACATGGAACTAGTATTTGAATTTAGATTTGCCTGTCATTAAAATCCTGTTTGTTCCACTATGTATTATAACACAGTACCTTCCTTAGCTTCCTCTGGATGCGAGGCCCATTCAGATCTGTGAGGCCTGTCTGCTTTGGAGAAAGAGATAGAAGTTTATTCAAATTGTGTTCATGAATTCCAGGAGGGATTGTTTTTGACTGATAAATTTTTGTGTCTCTGTAGCAGAGCACTAGATCTGGGTGCCACACAGTCGGAAGGAACTCAGTGAAGGTTGAGAAATTGCTTGAGTATGGAATAATGTAGTGGTGTCACATAATAGACAAGTGTGGGGTAGACAGTGTCTCTGTTTCATGGTGGCTGAGTGGAGAAAACATCATTCTGTGCCTATGTTTATAGCTTGCATTTCTTGAGGGGGTGTGAGTATGATGTTAGGTTTTGAATGAATAGTTTTGATTAAATGCTCTGCACATTTAGTAAATATCTGTTGGTTTATATGTTGACGAATTATGGGGATATTTTCACCTTGAGAGACAACTAAAATTTTTGGCTTGACATATTTTCTTCCCCGTCTGTGGCAGCAGTATATTCATTTTCAGAATTCTTCTTTAGCCTGATTTTGTAATACATTGACAAGTTTGGTGTTGGCTGCTGTGGTAAGAAGAACTGTGCTATAATTAGCATTTCTGCTTCCTCTAACAGTTTTATGGATTTGCTTTGAAGAATCGTAAAAAAAAAGGGAAAGTTTTATTGTGATAAATATTTCTTCAGGAAGGATGTTTTATACAGGGTGATATTCTAAATGTGAAATCCCAAATAACCACATTTGAAAAAATATCTCCACGAGACTGAAATGGCCCCAGAAGCCCTCCCCCCAACGCCCATTGTCAGGGTAAATTATCAGTAGATTGGCAAGGATAGAACTGAATTGCTAAGAGGAGACTGAAACCTGAGATCATTAAGCATTTACATAGAAGCATTTAATTCCTCTGAATGAATTCAAGTCTCATGGCCCAGACAAATTACACCTTAGTGTTCTGAAAGAATTTTGGGATGATTATAATGATGATTAGTCACTGTCAGTAATCTTTAAGGAATCATAGAATTACCACAGTAGACATATTTTCAGTCTGAGAAGAAGGTAAAAGCTTGGCATATACCTAGTCAACATCTTGGATGGTTTATTAAGGATGTAGTATGAGGATTTAGAAAAGAAAGCTGTGATTATTAGGAGCCAACATGGACCCACTAGGAACATGTTGGTGACTTAATAACCACCTTTTCTTTATTAAGGGAGTGGACTGCTAGAGGAGGAGAATACTGTCAGCTATCATTTTTTGATTCAAGAATGTTTTGAAGGGAATGATTAGAATATAGTTGGGGTTAAGAGATTTGAGTTGTGTGGTGAAATAGGAGGTTCCCAGGCGATTCAGTGGTTAAAACTCTGTGCTTTTACTGTCCTGGCCCTGTCTTTAGTCTCTGGTCAGGGAACTAAGATCCTGCAAGCCGCCGAGGGGTGGGGGTTGGGGGGAACCTAAGGAGGGGGAAAAGAAATAGGTGATGCAGAAATATGGTGTGATAGAAGGGAGGACTTAATAGCAACACAAAAATGCAAGGCTTGTAGTTGTCTGTAAATTGGATTTATGGCAAAAATGTGGTTTGGTTGACAAAAAGTTTTGGTTTTAGCCAGCATTAACAGCTACTGTTGAAAGAGTGAGTGGATAGTGTTGTAAACGATGTTAGACCACATCTATCTAGATAGATTTTAGTTCCAGGAGCTCAGATGGTAAGGGACCTGAAAATATGACATGAACTACTTTCAAAGGAGCAGATTTGTTTTTTGACTAGTTAATAGTCTGACGATAGCTTCCACAGAAGAGTTCCAGAAGAACTTGGAGAAATGGCAACATTGTTGGAATACTGTAGATTTTGATAGCATTCATTTGAAAAAATGTAGATTTTGGCTAATCTGGCAAAGAAAGGTATGAAGGTCCTTCTAGGCAGAGAATAGCATCTACAAAAAGAATGAAGGCATGAGAAAGCACGCCACATTTGAGGAACAAGTGAGTTAGTACAGATGCTGTGTAAAGAGGGAGAGGTGGGCTATAGGAGATGAAAGTGGGGAAATTGGCAGGTGTTGTATATGAAGGTGGAGAAACTGGAATCCAGGAAGATAAAAGTGGTTCACATAAATCTTGATTGTATATTGAACCAGGCCTAGAATTCCACGTTTCTTGTGTCCTTTCTGGAGTTCGCTCCATCTTTCTTTTCTTTAGGTATGTTGTTCTACATTTAGTTTAAAATGGCCAGGGCATGCCCTATGTTTATGAAAGGATTCTAAATAATCATGTAAGACTATCTTTTACATTCTTTAATAAGCTAAAAGAACTTAAGTAGCTGTGATCTATAAGCACTATAACTTTCCCAGTTATCAGTGCCAGATATTATGGTTTTAACTTTTAGAGACCAGCAGCCTATATTCTGGGTCATGCTAGAATCAAGAACTCTTTCTACTTTCCCATGCTATTTGTTTAAAAGAGGATTCTTTCTTTGCCTAGTTCAAATGATAGATGCTTGTATTAACAGTTGCAGCTATAATGATCAGTTACAGCTGTGCAAAGTAGAAGATAAGTTTATTAAGACCTTGTGGCAACTTTCCTTGTGACTGCTGTGGTTGTAACTTGTTCCACTGCAGACAGGGGTGAATTTCACATGGGAAGCAAGTTCCTGAGGCCTCTCTGTTTGTTCCTTAGTCACAGTTCTATCCAGGGTTGATGTCCAGTCTGTATGAAAGTTAAAGTTAAGTCACTCAGTCGTGTCCGACTCTTTGTGACCCCATGAACTGTAGCCCACCAGGCTTCTCCGTCCATGGGATTCCCAAGCAAGAATACTGGAGTGCGTTGCCATTTCCTTCTCTAGGGGATCTTCCCGACCCAGGGATCGAACCCAGGTCTCCCGCATTGCAGGCATACACTTTAACCTCTGAGCCACTAGGGAAGCTGTGAATATGTATATGGCCAGCATTTGTCCTGACTGGTTGGTGCCCACATTGTATTGATTGTTAACTATTTTGAGAATCATGTCTAACTCTCACCATCCATCTTTCCTCATTTTATGTCAGATTAGAAGTTTCTCTTAATTTGTTTGTGGTTTATTCATACATAGAAATTGCTACCTTTTCTTCTCAGGCTCTTAAACAATTTTATTAAAAAAATTCCTGGAGAGACTTACCTGATGGTCCATTGGTTAAGAATCTGCTTTCTTAACCACTTAACCAGTCTACAAGGGGACACAGGTTCAATCCCTGATCTAGGAGCTAAAAGTCCCACATGCTCTGGAGATAGCATGTGATCTGGAGTTGAAGATCTGACACTGCAGTGCTGCATGTTGCAACGAAGAACCCGTGTGCCATAACTAAGGCCTGATACAGCCAAATAAATTAATATTTTAAAAATTCCTGGAAACAAAATTTTTTAAATTATGAAGACCACTATGTACTATTTTCCTTTAGGTCTACTTAGTGATTGGAAAGCTAGTTTCAAACATTTATGTGACAATTAAGGAAATCTGAACACTGATTAGATATTTAGCTTTAAGTATTCTTTTGGTCAAATTTTTTTAGGTGTATTAATAGAATTGTGGTTATGTTAAAAGAAAAAGAAGTCTTTATTTTTAGAGACACATGGTGAAATATTGTAGATATATCTAGATTTGCTTTAAAATACTTTGGTATGAGGGTGTACAGATATAAAGTAAGATTGGACATGCATTGATATTTGTTGAAACTGGTTGATGAATACAAGATAATTCATTGTACTTTTTATAATAAAAAGTTAGAAAAGTTTATGTATTTTTAACCCCCCGAATTTTAAAAATTATAATTGGATTTAAAAATTTTTAAAGGTATATTATTGGCAATTATAACTTCTGATTGCCTTGAAATAATTAGAAGTACAACTTAGGGTTAATATGGGTATATCTCATTTATGTGCTTCCCTTTATTGGGCTTCACAGATATTTCATTTTTACAAAGTCAAGATTTATGGCAACCCTGCATCAAACCATTCTGTCAGCACCATTTTTCCAACTGTATTTGCTCACTTCATATCGCTGTGTCACATTTTGGTAATTCTGGCACTATTTCAGACTTTTTTTTCATTATTATTATATTTGCTCTGGTGATCTGTGATTAGTGATCTTTGTCTTGCTAAAGGCTTCAATGATGGTTAGCAGTTTTTAACAGTGAAGTATTTTTAATTTAGATCTGCATATTAATTTTTTAGACATAATACTGTTATACACTTACTAGACTACTGCATAGTGTAAACATAACTTTTATATGCATTGGGAAACCAAAAAATTTGTATGACTTACTCTTGCTTTATTGTGATAATCTGCTTTTTGAGATGGTCTGGAACCAAACCCACAGTCTGTCTCAGGTTTATCTTTGTATATGCATGCTAAGTCGCTTCAGTCATGTCCGACTCTTTGTGACACTATGGCCTGTAGCCTACCAGGCTACTCTGTCCATGGGATTCTCTAGCCAAGATGACTGGGGTGGGTTGCCATGCCCTCTTTCAGGGAATCGTCCAACCTAGAGATTGAACTCGTGTCTCTTAATGTGTCCTGCATTGGAAGGTGGGTTCTTTACCACTAGTGCTACCTGGGAAGCCCAGGTATGTCTGTACTTCCAGCCACAGGCAAAGAAATTTGACCTTTTCGTTTATGTAATATTTGAAAATATGTTTCAGTGTAGCTTTTTGAAATATTTAAAGTGGTGCCCCTATCATTACCATTTCATTTATGGGTCTCTAGTTGGAAGCCGTTAACTCTAAAAAAAATTTTTTTTCTATCTTTTGGCCCTATCATGTGGCATGTGGGATCTTCTTTCTCTGACCAGGGATCATACCCTTGTCCCCCTAGTGGAAGGGCAGAATCTTAGCCACTGGATTGCCAGGGAAGCTCCTTTGCTCTAAAAATTTTGATCAACCTTGTTTGTATTTAGACTTAATGCAATTGTATTAATATTGTAATTAATAAGGAATTCTTTCTTTTCCTATGTATATTGCTTTAATAGTTAGATTGTATCCCTTTGCCTTAATGTACCTAACCTTTTTTAAAGCATTTGCTTTTCTTCTTTTTCTTGCAGTTATAAATAGCTTTACCATGAGAAATAGCTTTTCTAAAAAATGCTCCTTGAGTGCTATTTTAGTGGGGGCTAGTTTTTTTCCTGGTGCCTTTTGGGTGGTATTTTAGTGGATTTAGCAGATCAAAGGGTTTTTTTTTTTTTTTTTTACAGTTTTTGTGATATTGTGCTACTTTGGTTGAGCTTCTTTCAAAGGTGTCACTTTGTGGTTGGAACTGTTTCAGTGTTTAAATCTCAACCACTGAACCAAAGTTTTAAGGCTTGTTAACAGTCTCGAAAAAATGATAAATTGGATCTATTCAAAAGAACTGAGCTTTCATTGGAAATAGGTGGAAGGATGGAAATGCATTAACTGTAAATCTTGAAGTCAGTTTATTAAGATACTGCTGTTTAGCTTAATTAGAGAGCTGTATAACAGGTGGCATTTGAATGAAGTATTGAAGGATAGGAACGACTTAAACTTGAGGATGTGAGTTGTTGTTTAGTCGCTAAGTTGTGTCCGACTCTTTTGCAACCCCATGGACCATAACCTGCCAGACTCCTCTGTCCATGGGATTTCCCAGGCAAGAATACTGGAGTGGGTTGCCATTTCGTTCTTCAGGGGATCTTCCTGACCAAGGGATCAAACCTGCATCTCCTTCATTGAAGGTGGATTCTTTACTGTTGAGCCACTGGGGAAGCCTGAGGTTGGTGGGGATGGGTAAAAGGTGGGTGAACATGGAACTCTGGGGCATGTTTAGGCAATCTTGAGTTATTTGGCTATAACATATGCTATTTAGAGTACAGTAATGGAAGCTGGATTAAAGAGTTAGTTAGGGGAAGAAGTAAAATAAATAAGAATATACCAGGTAGACTGTGAAAAAATAATAGTGGGGAAAAAAGAAGTGATGGTAATTGATTGTAATAGCTTGAAGACTATTGAGAGGGTAACAGGCAGGAAGGCCAGGGGTCTTCTTTAAGCCCTGGGGATCAAATCTATCCCAGTTTTTCAGGATAAAATTAAAAGGAGTGAGGCTGGAATTGTTAGCTGCCATCTGTAAGAGAGAAAAAAGCTACCAGCGCCATCTTTCTACCGGAGGAGTCCCTCCCTGCTCTAGATGGGGGTATAGACAGACTGTACACCAAAGCTTTTCTTTCCTGGTCGGTCTTAGTCTGTCCCTTACCGACACAGGCGTCATATTTGTCCCTCCCGTTTCTACCACCGAGATGGGTGGGGATGCACCAGGGGTAGACCTGATGGCATCCCTGACTGATGTCTAGCTCCTCACCATTAAAACCTTGCTTGCCTCTGATGTCACCTGGGGTGCAATCAGGGTAACTTTCCGGAATGTCTCCCAAGCTGAGACCGCTGGGGGAAACATTTGTCACCTGAGTGCCTGTGCACGACCCTGAATATATTCCTGACCACAATAAGACTGATACCAACATAAAACTGAGATGTTCCTTCCAAGCGTCACCACACCAGTATAAGAGCCTCCCTCCTCTGGTCCACTAAGAGCCAGTGTTACTAAAGGAAAAAACCCACTGTAGTTCCAATCTGAGTAACCTTCAACCTCAGAGATGTTCTTGGAGCTAGAGCTCCATCTAGCTTCTGAACTTCTGATTCCTAGCGAGGCTAGGCGCTTCCTGACTACCAATCCAAGTTTGGGACCTAAGTCACAGTACACAGTAACAACATAGATCACAAGTCCCTTGAAAGTCTAAGATCCGATAGATTAGGTTAGTACTTCTAATTCCCAAGGAGTTATGAAATGGTCAAAGAGATTGAAAAGTTTGACCGAGAAAGGAGAGTTCGGTCGACAGGCTTTGCTCATTTCTGTCGGTCCCCAAAGGAGACATTGGTTGCCTCTTGGCATTGGCAGGTCAGTGTAAACTCCCAACAAATTTCTGCCATAAGCCGTATGAGATCACTGTGGAACCGCAAAGCGGGGCTCCTCACTTGCTTCGTGCAGGGCGTTTCATTCATTCACACAAGCACACTGTAGAGTTAGTAAAGTACAGCAGAAAACGTGTTCGCTAGGAGAGCAAAGAACTAGAGCTCCAAGCATCCTTACCTTGTCCTGACGGTTCCCGGATGAGCCCCCAAGACAAAACGTTGTTATTGACCCATGAAAAGACACTGGGATTCTTGGCCTCTGGAGGAGAAGAATTCAATCCGGGGCCAGAGACGAGGCTTGATTGCTCAGAACTTTTGTGTAATAAAGTTTTATTAAAGTATAAAGGAGATAGGAAAAGCTTCTGACATAGGCATCAGAAGGGGGCAGAAAGAGTACCCCTCTGTTATTCTTCAGCTGGATGTTATATAGTCACTAGCAGTCTGTTAGGAGAAGGCAATGGCACCCCACTCCAGTACTCTTGCCTGGAAAATCCCATGGACGGAGGAGCCTGGAAGGAAGGCTGCAGTCCATGGGGTTGCTAAGAGTTGGACACGAGTGAGTGACTTCACTTTCACTTTTCACTTTCATGCATTGGAGAAGGAAATGGCAACCCACTCCAGTGTTCTTGCCTGGAGAATATCAGGGACTGGGGAGCCTGGTGGGCTGCTGTCTATGGGGTCACACAGAGTCGGACACGACTGAAGCGACTTAGCAGCAGCAGTAGCAGCAGTCTGTTAGTGAAAGAAAGGAATGTCTTAAAACTCAGAATGGCACCAGGCCCCTCATCCATAAGATGTATTTTGGGATAATCTTGGCAGGAGACGATTCATCCTGGACCAGAAAACGATTGACTTGAATCTTGTAGAAGGGCAGATTACCATACAAATAGTTTCGTTTACATAGATTAGGAGAACAATGTCTGAGTGTAACATATTGGTTTGTCAAGTATAACATACTGGTTTTTAAGGACTTGAAGACAGAGTTTGGGGTAAATGCATAGTACATTAACATAGCTTAAGACAAATATTTCCATAAGAAAAATGCATTGGTTAACTCAAGGTTTGAGAATAGTTAACTTCTGCTGTTGCTGCTAAGTCACTTCAGTCGTGTCCGACTCTGTGTGACCCCATAGACGGCAGCCCACCAGGCTCCCCCATCCCTGGGATTCTCCAGGCAAGAACACTGGAGTGGGTTGCCATTTCCTTCTCCAATGCATGAAAGTGAAAAGTTTAAGTGAAGTCGCTCAGTCGTATCCAACTCTTAGCGACCCCATGGACTGCAGCCTAGCAGGCTCCTCCGCCCATGGGATTTTCCAGGCAGGAGCCCTGGAGTGGGGCGCCACTGCCTTCTCTGTAGTTAACGTCAGGTGAAACCAAATGTCATTATGGCAACATAGTATTTTAAGAGAAACCGCCTTTTAAATTTGTATAGAGAAAGGGAAAAATATTGCTAGTTTGTTTCCTCCTGCCGCTTAAGAGAGATAAAATGTCTGACACTTGCAGCCTATTTCCTCCCTGTGGAGACCCCTGGCCTTCTTGCAAGTTACCCTCTCACTATCAGCTGCCACTATTACTTCTATAAGTAACTCTTGCAGGAAAATTACTACTCTGTTAGTCATTCTGCTAGGGTCCTCATTTTAGCAGACCTGTGATTTTCTAGGAAAAGTAGGGTCAGTGTTTGTAGGGTTGTTGATATAAGTGGAACTGATTCATTTTCATAGTCTGCTCAGATAAGAGACTATGAGAGATACAGAAGACAATGGACATTGAGAAAGTGGAGAGGGAAAAAAAAAGAATGTTTGCCTCTTGGGCTCTTTCTAAGAAGCTTTTCATCTAAAGCTTCAGCAACAGTGGTGGCTTTTAGTCTTGGTTTTCTTCCAAGGACTGATAGAAGGCCCTCGTCTTATGTGTTCATGTTACTCAGTTACTGGCAGGCTGGGCCCCCAGTTTAACCTCATTTATTACTCTCTCTGGATCTCTAGTGCCAGAGAAGACTCTGAGGGCTATCTTTGTCGTAACTGCAACTTGAAGATTGATGGTGCTTGGAGCAGTGAAAGGATCCAGGGGACTTGGGTTGCTTTAGTTGGGGAGGAACCCCTCTTATGACCTGTGGGTTGAGGATACTGCTTTGTATCACAGTGTCGAACTTGAAGTTTTAATGGCTTTTTAACCTTCTGATGAAGATTACTTACTCTTAACATCGAGATGTACTTCATAACAGCTCTAAATTCTAAAATTTTAAGAGACATCCACTCTCATGCAGTAGGTATAAAGAACATTGGATGGGATGTCTGGAGGGGTTTCTAACCCCATTTTGCCTTATACTCATTGGTAACTTACTATCTCTGAGCCAGTTTCCTTATCTGTAAAAGCCCTCTGAGGGTTGTGGTGAAGCTTAATGAAATAATATACAATATGAAAGTGTTTTCAGTGGATTTCAGGTGGTATATATGTTTTTTCCTTTTTCTTCAAGATTTCTTATTCCATATCTTGCCAAGCGAGTAGGAAATATGCAGAAGTAATGTGTAGATAATTATGAAAAATTTGGGGTTCATGTAATTGACCTTTTGAAGAGGAGTGCTTTTCACTTAAAAAGATATATAGAAAACTCTGTCCTTACTGCAAAATTCAGGCTTAAGAAAGTAGGGAAAACCACTAGGCCATTCAGACCACTAGATGTAAATCAAATTCCTTATGGTTGTACAGTGGAGGTGATGAATAGATTCAAGGGATTGGATCTGGTAGATAGAGGGCCTGAAGACTATGGACAAAGGTTCATAACATTGTAAAGGAAGCAGTGACCAAAATCATCCCCAAGAAAAAGAAATGCAGGAAGGCAAAGTGGTTGTCTGAGGAGGCTTTACAAATAGCTGAGGAAAGTGAAAAGCAAGGGAGAAAGGGAAAGATATACCCAGTTGAATGCTGAATTCCAGAGAACAGCAAGGAGAGAGAAGAAGGCCTTCTTCAATGAACAATGCAAAGAAGTAGAGGAAAACAATAGAATGGGAAGACTAGATATTTCTTCAAGAAAATTTGAAATATCAAGGGAACATTTCATGCAAGGATGGGCACAATAAAGGACAGAAATGGTAAGGACCTAACAGAGGCAGAAGAGATTAAGAATAGGTGATAAGAACACAGAAAAACTATACAAAAAAGGTCTTAATGACTTGGATAACCACAATGGTGTGGTCACTCACATAGAGCCAGATATTGTGGAGTGTGAAGTGGGCTTTGGGAAGCATTACTATGAACAAAGTTAGTGGAGGTCATGGAATTCCAGCTGAGCTATTTCAAATCCTAAAAGATGATGCGGTTAAAATACTACACTCAGTATGTTAGCGAATTTGGAAAACTCAACAGTGGCCACAGGACTGGAAAAGAAGGACAATGCCAAAGAAGGACATTGCCAAGGAAGGACAATGCCAAAGAATATTCAGATTGCTGTGCAGTTGCACTCATTTCAAATGCTAGTAAGGTTATGCTCAAAATACTTCAAGCTAGACTTCAACAGTATGTGACACAGAGAAATTCCAGATGTACAAAATGGGCTTAGAAAAGGCAGAGAAGGGTCAGGATGGAGAACACATGTACACCCATGGCTGATCTATGTGAATGTATGGCAAAACCACCACAATATTGGAGAGTAATTAGCCTCCAATTAAAATAAAAAGAAAAAGAAAAAAAAAAAAAAAAGGAGAGGAGCAGAGGCACCAGAGACCAAATTGCAAGGGAATTCCAGAAAAACATCTATTTCTGCTTCATTGACTGGGCTAAAAGCCTTTGACTTTGTGGATCACAAGAAACAGTGGAAAATTCTTAGAGATGGGAATACCTGAACACACTACCTGTCTCCTGAGAATCCTGTATGTAGATCAAGAAGCAACAGTTAGAACCAAACATGAAACAAAGGACTGGTTCAAAATTGGAAAAGGAGTACAGCAAGGTGATAAATTGTCACCCTGCTTATTTAACTTCAATGCAGAGTACATCATGAGAAATTCCAGGCTGGATGAATCACAGCTGGAATCAGATTTCCAGGAGAGAAATATCAACAACTTCAGATATGCAGATGATACCACCCTAATGGCAGAAAGTGAAGAGGAAGTAAAGAGCCTCTTAATGAAGGTGATAGAGGAGAGTGAAAAAGCTGGCTTAAAACTCAACATTCAAAAAACTAAGATCATGGCATCCAGTCCCATCACTTCATGACAAATAGAAGGGGAAAAAGTAGAAGCAGTGGCAGATTTTATTTTCTTGGGTTTCAAAATTACTGTGGATGGTGACTGCAGTCATAAAATTAAAAGACGCTTGCACCTTGGTAGGAAAGCTATGACAAAAACCTAGACAGCATATTAAAAACCAGAGACATCATCTTGCCAGCAAAAGTCTGTATACTCAAAGCTATGGTTTTTCCAGCGGTCATGTTCATATGTAAGAATTGAACTGTAAAGATGGCTGAATGCCGAAGAATTGATGATTTTAAATTGTAGTGACGGAGAAGACTCTTGAGAGTTCCTGGGACTGCAGGGAGATCAGACCAGTCAATCTTAAAGGAAATCAACCCTGAATATTCACTGGAAGGACTGATGCTGAAACTGAAGCTCCAGTACTTGGCCACCAGATTCGAAGAGCTGACTCATTGGAAAATACCCTGTTGCTGAGAAAGATTGAAGGCAAAAGGAGAAGGGGACAACAGAGGGTGAGATGGCTGGATGGCATCACCGACCTAGTGGACATGAATTTGACCAGCTCTGGGAGATAATGAAGAACAGGAAGCCTGGTATGCTGTAGTTCATGCTTTACTCACTTGTGGTAATCTGGGAAGGGAGAACCATGCTGAGTCTAGTTGGAAACTGAACCTAATTGGAAACTGAATTTAGAGTCTTGGTAGAGTTTTCACTATAAGGTAGTATTGGGTCATGAATTTCAAATACTTTTTCCTCCTAAGAGGAATTTTAGTAACAAGGCAGGAAGTGATGTTTCTTCTACCTTTTGCTGTCAGTGAGTAATATAGCTATGCAAGTCCCTTTTGTAGGTGATGAGTCAGGACCCTACAATTGTTTTGGCTTTGAGTTAAATTTTAAGTTTTATTCATTTCAGTTTTCAAATACTGTGCTAATATTGTGGAACTGTTTTAATACATGTTTCTTTGGTTTAAAAGAAATCACTTCACTGGAAATAGATGGGGAAACTTGAAACAGTGTCAGACTTTATTTTTTTGGGCTCCAAAATCACTGCAGATGGTGACTGCAGCCATGAAATTAAAAGACACTTACTCCTTGGAAGAAAAGTTATGACCAACCTAGACAGCATATTCAAAAGCAGAGACATTACTTTGCCAACAAAGGTCCTTCTAGTCAAAGCTATGGTTTTTCCAGTGGTCATGTATGGATGTGAGAGCTGGACTGTCAAGAAAGCTGAGCGCCGAAGAATTGATACTTTTGAACTGTGGTGTTGGAGAAGACTCTTAAGAGTCCCTGGGACTGCAAGGAGATCCAACCAATCCGTTCTGAAGGAGATCAGCCCTGGGATTTCTTTGAAAGGAATGATGCTGAAGCTGAAACTCGAATACTTTGGCCACCTTGTGCGAAGAGTTGACTCACTGAAAAAGACTCTGATGCTGGGAAGGATTAGGGGCAGGAGGAGAAGGGGACAACAGAGGATGAGATGGCTGGATGGCATCACCAACTTGATGAACACGAGTTTGAGTAAACTCCGGGAGTTGGTGATAGACAGGGAGGCCTGGCGTGCTGCAATTCATGGGGTCACAAAGAGTCGGACATGACTGAGCAACTGAACTGAATGGGACATGATATATTAGTCTTCTAATATTCACCCTTAAATTGGTATATGTAAATAGGAAGAATTTCTCTTTGTTTTTCAAAGTTTTAAATTTATTTAGCTGTGCCGGGTCTTAGTAGTGGCATGTAGGATCTGGTTCCCTGACTAGGGATTGAACCCAGGCCTCATGCCTTGGGAGCATGGAGTCTTAACCACTGAATCACCAGGAGAATCCCGAGGTTTTTTTCAATCTTGTACTTTAATATCATTAAGACATGTAAGTTTTGCAATTAGAAATTAGGAATAAGTTATTATAAATCCAAGTTGAAAAGAATCTCTTACCAACTGGAGAGAAATGTGCTATTATGCATATATTTTTTTTACTATAATCTCTTTATCTTGGGATCATATGTGCTCAAAGTAGGAAATTTAGAAAGTAGATAAAAGCATAAAGAAAAAATAGCAATCACCCATAGTCCAGCCTTCTAAAAGTAACTTGAAAGTGAAAGTCTCTCAGTTGTGTCTGACACTTTTTGACCCTATGGACTATAAAGTCCATGAAATTCTCCAGGCCAGAATACTGGAGTGGGTAGTCTTTCCCTTCTCCAGGGGATCTTCCCAAATCAGGGATTGAACCCAGGTCTCCCATATTGCTGGTGGATACTTTACCAGCTGAGCCACAAGGGGAGTCCAGAAGTAACTTAGGCATGTTTAATATTTTGTGTATTTCTTTCCATACTTGTTTCTGTGTTGAATTTCTTAAAAATACATTGTAATTCACCTCAGTGTTAACAGCAGCATTATTTACAGTAGCCAAGACATGGAAGCAACCTAAATGTCTCTTGAGAAGTGAATGGACAAAGAAGATGTGGCATATATACACAATGGAATAGTACTCAGCCATAGAAAGAATGAATTAATGCCATTTGCAGCAACATGGTCAGAAAACTAAAATCATGGCACCTGGTTCCATCACTTCATGGCAAATAGATGGGGAAACAATGGAAACAGTAACAGACTTGGGCTCCAAAATCACTGCAGATGGTGATTGCAGCCATGAAATTAAAAGATGCTTGCTCCTTGGAAGAAAAGCTATGACCAACCTAGACAGCATATTAAAAAGCAGAGACATTACTTTGACTACAAAGGTCCATCTAGTCAAAGCTATTGTTTTTCCAGTGGTCATGTATGGATGTGAGAGTTGGTCTATAAAGAAAGCTGAGCACTGAAGAATTGAGGCTTTTGAACTGTGGTGTTGGAGAAGACTCTTTAGAGTCCCTTAGACAACAAGAAGGTCAAACCAGTCAATCCTAAGGAAATCAGTCCTGAATATTCATTGGAAGGACTGATGCTGAAGCTAAAGCTCCAATACTTTGGCCACCCTATGCGAAGAATCAGCTCATTGGAAAAGACCCTGATGCTGGGAAAGATTGAGGTGGGAAGAGAAGGAGAGGACAGAGGATTTGGTGGTTGGATGGCACCACTGACTTGATGGACGTGAGTTTGAACAAGCTCCAGAGATGGTGAAGGACAAGGAAGCCTGGCGTGCTGCAGTTCATGGGGTCGTAAAGAGTCAGGCACAACTGAGTGACTGAACTGAATTGAACTGCAGCAACATGGATAGACATAGAGATGATCATACTAAGTAAAGTAAGTTAGACAGGGAAAGATAAATGTCAAATATTATATATCATTTATATGTGGAATCTAAAAAACATACAAATGAACTTATTTACAAAACAGAAATGGCCTCCTAGACATAGAAAACAAACTTATGGTTACCAAAGGGGGAAATGTGGGGGGAGGGATAAATTGGGAATTTGGGGTTAATAGATACACACTACTATATATAAAATAGATAAACAGCAAGAGCACGCTGTATAGCACAGGGAGTAGTATTCAATATCTTGTAGTAACCTATGATGGAAAAGAATCTGAAGAATACACACACATACGCACACACACACACATATATATATAAACAATCACTTTGGTGTGTACCTGAAATGTAAATCAACTATGTGTGCTTAGTTGCTCAGTCATGTCCAACCCTCTGTGACACCACAGACTGCAGCCCACCAGGCTCGCCTGTCCATGGGGATTCTCTAAGTAAGAACACTGGAGTATGTTGCCATGCCTACACTTTAATAAAAAATAAAGTAAGCAAACTATCATTTTTTGCAATTTATGGGAAAGTTATAGGTACTTAAGAACATCTATTTCTTTGCTTTTACATTCTTTTTTCTGAAATTTTTATATGATTTTTCTTATCATATGTCATTTTATTTTTTGAGATTGGTGGGACAGAAATCACAAAGTTAAAATACCACTATCTCAGGATGTCTTAAGCTCTGTAGAGTCAGGTACCAAGTTTCATCTGAAGTGACATACACAAGGCTTCTTGAGTGCTTTAACTGTGCCTCAGTTTCCTTTATTTCTACATGATCATAATTAATTAGGAAAACTATTAATACTCTCTGTTGAAGAAGACTCTTGAGAGTCCCTTGGACTGCAAGGAGATCCGACCAGTCCATCCTAAAGGAGATCAGTCCTGGGTTTTCATTGGAGGGACTGATGTTGAAGCTGAAACTCCAATACTTTGGCCACCAGATGTGGAGAGCTGACTCATAAAAAGACTCTGATGCTGGGAAAGATTGAGGGCAGGAGGAGAAGGGGATGACAGAAGATGAGATGGCTGGATGGCATCACTGACACAATGGACATGGGTTTGGGTGGACTCTGGGAGTTGGTGACGGACAGGGAGTCCTGGTGTGCTGCGGTTCATGGGGTCGCAAAGAGTCGGACACAACTGAGCGACTGAACTGAACTGAACTCTCTGTATTTCTTCTCTTTGAGATTTGCAGCATCTGAAAGATTCTTTTTGTTATAGGAGTTTGTTGTGGTTTGTCTCTTGAGTGAGACCTGTGATGAATACTTTAACTTAAGGTAGTTGTTGGTTCCCAGATCCCTTTGAGAATCTGATACAAACTGTGAATCCTTGCTCTAGCTCTGTCAATCTGTTTCATTTGAAATCTTGGATACCTATTGCACAGATAATATTAATACCTTAGACTGTCTTTTTACTTTATCGTGAAGTTATACTTGTGACACTTTTCTGTGATAGATTCAGTTTCCTGTATCTCATATATACATCTTTCTTGGTTAATTTAGTTTTGGCAGAGAACCTTTTAAATTTCCACAAAGCTTGCTGTTGTCTCTCTTTTTTAAAGCAACTTTATTGAGATATAATTTACATACCATGAAGTTCATATCCCCTCAATGTTCAGTTCAGTCGCGCAGTCGTGTCCGACTCTTTGCGACCCCATGAATCGCAGCACGCCAGGCCTCCCTGTCCATCACCAACTCCCGGAGCTCACTCAGACTCACGTCCATTGAGTCTGTGATGCCATCCAGCCATCTCATCCTCGGTCGTCCCTTTCTCCTCCTGCCCCCAATCCCTCCCAGCATCAGGGTCTTTTCCAATGAGTCAACTCTTCGCATAAGGTGCCCAAAGTACTGGAGCTTCAGTTTTAGCATCATTCCTTCCAGAGAAATCCCAGGGTTGATCTCCTTCAGAATGGACTGGTTGGATCTCCTTGCAGTCCAAGGGACTCTCAAGAGTCTTCTCCAACACCACAGTTCAAAAGCATCAATTCTTCTGCGCTCAGCCTTCTTCACAGTCCAACTCTCACATCCATACATGACCACAGGAAAAACCATAGCCTTGACTAGACGGACCTTAGTCGGCAAAGTAATGTCTCTGCTTTTGAATATACTATCTAGGTTGGTCATAACTTTTCTTCCAAGGAGTAAGCGCCTTTTAATTTCATGGCTGCAGTCACCATCTGCAGTGATTTTGGAGCCCAAAAAAACAAAGTCTGACACTGTTTCTACTGTTTCCCCATCTATTTCCCATGAAGTGATGGGGCCAGATGCCATGATCTTCGTTTTCTGAATGTTGAGCTTTAAGCCAACTTTTCCACTCTCCTCTTTCACTTTCAACAAGAGGCTTTTTAGCTCCTCCTCACTTTCTGCCATAAGGGTGGTGTCATCTGCATATCTGAGATTATTGATATTTCTCCCAGCAATCTTGATTCCAGCTTGTGTTTCTTCCAGTCCAGCATTTCTCATGATGTACTCTGCATATAAGTTAAATAAGCAGGGTGACAATATACAGCCTTGACGTACTCCTTTTCCTATTTGGAACCAGTCTGTTGCTCCATGTTCAGTTCTAACTGTTGCTTCCTGACCTGCATACAGATTTCTCAAGAGGCAGGTCAGGTGGTCTGGTATTCCCATCTCTTTCAGAATTTTCCACAGTTTACTGTGATCCACACAGTCAAAGGCTTTGGCATAGTCAATAAAGCAGAAATAGATGTTTTTCTGGAACTCTCTTGCTTTTTCCATGATCCAGCGGATGTTGGCAATTTGATCTCTGGTTCCTCTGCCTTTTCTAAAACCAGCTTGCCCTCAATGTAGGCAACTACAAATCTACTTTCTGTCTTTGTAGATTTGCTTATTCTGGACATTTTGTTTAAATGGAATATAATTTTTAAAATCTTTAAAATAAACTTATTATTTTAGAATAGATTTAAACTTACAGAAAAGTTGTGAAGATAGTATAGGAAGTTCTTGGATGCCTCACACAATTGCCCCCTAATAGTAATATCATTACACTCATTTGTCACAGCTAGTGAGCCAGTATTGACACATTATTAATTAAAGTGTGGATCTGTTTTCATCCACTCTGCTAGATCTTTGAAGTGCACTTTCAAATTTGGGAATTCATGGCACTTCATTTCTGGAAGATTTTGTTGAATTATTTTTTTGATCTTCCCCTTAATTTTCTCTTTATGGGATTCTGTTATTTGGATATTAGACTTCCTGGACTGACTAGATACTTTATTCATGTTTTCTTAGTTTTTGCATGACTCTCCTTCTGTTCCAGTATTTCCTTTCAGAATACCATATTATAAATAGGAGCTATGTTTGCTTAGGCTTCTTTTAGCTAAATCGTTCAACTGGCTTATTTTGTTTTTGATGACTTTAGCGTTTTTAAAAATATTGGTCAACTGTTTTGTAGAATGTCCCTCAATTAGGGTGTATGTGATATTTTTCTTCTTGATTAGGCTGGGATATGGTGTTTTGAGAGGAAGATTACAGAGTTATGTGTATCAGGAGTACACACATATTCTGAACATGACTTATCATTGTTGACGTTTATCTTGATCTCCTGGTAGCATTTATCAGATTTTTCTAATGTTTATTAGGTTTGTCACATTTGGTAGTGTTTGTCAGATTTTTCCTATGAGCAGCCCATACTTAAGGTGTGGGTAGTTATTTTCCACCTCTTTGGGAGCAGAGTATTTATTTACATAAATTATTTGGAATTTTTCTGCACATGAGATTTGTCTATTCTCCCTCCATTTATTTAATGACTTATTTATATTAGTATCACTCATTACTCATGGATATTTATTTTATTCCTTGGGTTATAATTCAACTTCTTTATTATTACTATTGTTATTGGCCGTGCTGAGCAGCTGGCAGGATTCTGGTTCCCAGACCAGGGATCAAACCCTAGCCCTCAGCACTGAAAACATGGTGTCCTAATTATTAGCACGCCAGGAATTTCCCTCAGCTTATTTATTTTGTTGTTCAAATTATTCTAGCTTTGGGCCTTGGAAGATGGTTCAGTGGGCTCTTGTGTCTGATGTGCCTGAATCATTGTGGGACTTTTTTGAATACTTCCTTAGTTTTTGGCACTACAAGATGTTCCACGCTCCTCCTTTATATTTCCTGCTCAGTTAAAGAACCAGCTGTTTCTCTAAAAAGCCTTAAGTCATTTTATTGGAGAATAATATTAGAAACCAAGATTTCGGTATTAGTTGTGCTTGTTGTTACTGGGGTACTCTTGCCTCCAAGCCTGATCAATAGTATTTTTGAAACTTTTTTCTATATAGTTTTCTGTTTCCTCAGAGTTGTATTAATTGATCAATTGGGTGTGCTGTGCTTAGTGGCTCAGTCATGTCTGACTCTTTGCCACCCATGGACTCTATAGCCTGCCAGGCTTCTCTGTCCGTGGGGATTCTCCAGGCAAGAATACTGGAGTGGATTGCCATGCCCTCCTCCAGGGAATCTTCCCANTTCTATATAGTTTTCTGTTTCCTCAGAGTTGTATTAATTGATCAATTGGGTGTGCTGTGCTTAGTGGCTCAGTCATGTCTGACTCTTTGCCACCCATGGACTCTATAGCCTGCCAGGCTTCTCTGTCCGTGGGGATTCTCCAGGAAGAATACTGGAGTGGATTGCCATGCCCTCCTCCAGGGAATCTTCCCAACCCAGGGATCAAACCCAGGTCTTCTGCATTCCAGGTGGATTCCTTACCATCTGAGCCACGAGGGAAGCCCTTGATGTCTTTGTTAATTATAGTCTTTCCGCAAATGCCCCATGATCTCTGGCTATGCATTCACATCTAAGAATAATGCACCAGGAAGCTGATTGGGAAGCTCTGTGTTCGTAGGTGGGTTTGGTTACCGAGAGGTTAACTACAGAATTGATTTGGCTACATAGTTTTTTTTCGGGCCACCAGTATCTCTGGGTCTTTTTTCTTGTGCTGGTCAGGTTCACCTAAAAGGCTCCTTAGATCTCCGCCTTGAAGTCGTAGTCCTTGCTGCCAGTTTTCTTGAGAGCCAAGGGTTTCTTGAAGAGAGGCCAAGGGAAGAGCTCTGGGGGTCTCAATGTTCAGTATGTAAATTTTATATTTCCCTATTTTTATTTTTTAAAATAATTTTATTCATTTATTTTTGGCTATGCTGGTTCATTGCTGCACAGGCTTTCTCTGGTTGTGGAGAGCAGGGGCTACTTTCTAGTTGTGGTGTGTGGGCTTCTCATTGTGGTGGTTTCTCTTGTTGCCAAGCACGGGCTCTAGAGCATGTGGGCTTCAGTAGTTGTGGCACGTGCTCTCAGTATTTGAAGCTTTCAGGCTCTAGAGCACAGAGGCTCAGTAGTTATGGTGCATGGGTTTACCTGCCACGTGGCATGTAAACAGTCCATGGGGTCTCAAAAAGTCGGACACAATTGAGTGACTGAACTGAATTCTTAACTATGGTTCAGTTCAGTCATTCAATCGTGTCTGACTCCTTGCGACCCCATGAATTGCATCGTGCCAGGCCTCCCTGTCATCACCAACTCCCTGAGTTTAACCAAACTCATGTCCATCGAGTCAGTGATGCCATCCAGCCATCTCATCCTCGGTCGTCCCCTTCTCCTCCTGCCCCCAGTCTCTCCCAGCATCAGGGTCTTTTCCAGTGGACAACTCTTCGCATGAGGTGGCCAAAGAATTGCAATTTCAGTTTTAGCATCAGTCCTTCCAATGAACACCCAGGACTGATCTCCTGGTTGGATCTCCTTGCAGTCCAAGGGACTCTTCAGGAGTCTTCTCCGACACCACCGTTCAAAAGCATCAATTCTTCGGCCCTCAGCTTTCTTGACAGTCAAGCTTTTACATCCATACATGACCACTGGGAAAACCGTAGCCTTGACTAGATGGACCTTTGTTGGCAAAGTAATGTCTCTGCTTTTGAATATGTTATCTAAGTTGATCATAACTTTCCTTCCAAGGAGTAAGCATCTTTTAATTTCATGGCTTCAGTCACCATCTGCAGCGACCTTGGAGCCCCCCAAAATAAAGTCTGACACTGTTTCCTCATCTATTTGCCATGAAGTGATGGGACCAGATGCCATGATCTTCGTTTTCTGAATGTTGAGCTTTAAGCCAACTTTTCCACTCTCCTCTTTCACTTTCAACAAGAGGCTTTTTAGTTCCTCTTCACTTTCTGCCATAAGGGTGGTGTCATCTGCATATCTGAGGTTATTGATATATCTCCCAGCAATCTCGATTCCAGCTTGTGCTTCTTCCAGCCCAGCGTTTCCCATGATGTACTCTGCATATAAGTTAAATAAGCAGGGTGACAATATACAGCCTTGACGTATTCCTTTTCCTATTTGGAACCAGTTTGTTGTTCCATGTCCAGTTCTAACTGTTGCTTCCTGATCTGTACACAGGTTTCTCAAGAGGCAGGTCAGGTGGTCTGGTATTCCCATCTCTTTCAGAATTTTCCACGTTTATTGTGATCTACACAGTCAAAGGCTTTGACATAGACAATAAAGCAGAAATAGTTGTTTTTCTGGAACTCTCTTGTTTTTTTGATGATCCAGCGGATGTTGGCAATTTGATCTCTGGTTCCTCTGCCTTTTCTAAAACCCGTTTGAACATCTGGAAGTTCATGGTTCACGTATTGCTGAAGCCTGGCTTGGAGAATTTTGAGCATTAAGATACTAGCGTGTGAGATGAGTACAATTGTGGGGTAGTTTGAGCATTCTTTGGCATTGCCTTTCTTTGGGACTGGAATGAAAACTGACCTTTTCCAGTCCTGTGGCCACTGCTGAGTTTTCCAAATGTGCTGACATATTGAGTGCAGCACTTTCACAGCATCATCTTTCAGGATTTGAAACAGCTCCACTGGAATTCCATCACCTCCACTAGCTTTGTTCATAGTGATGCTTTCTAAGGCCCACTTGACTTAGATGTCTGGCTCTAGGTGAGTGATCACATCATCATGATTATCTGGGTCGTGAAGATCTTTTTTGTACGGTTCTTCTGTGTATTCTTGCCACCTCTTATTAATATCTTCTGCTTCTGTTAGTAAGTAAAGTCACTCAGTTGTGTGGACTGCAGCCCACCAAGCTCCTCAGTCCATGAGATTCTCCAAGCAAGAATACTGGAGTGGGTTGCCATTTCCTTCTCCAGGGGATCTTCCCGACCCAGGGATCGAACCCAGGTCTCCTGCATTGGAGGCAGACGCTTTAACCTCTGAGCCACCAGGAAGTCCATTTCTGTCCTTTATCGAGCCCATCTTTGCATGAAATGTTCCCTTAGTATCTCTAATTTTCTCGAAGAGATCTCTAGTGTTTCCTATTCTGGTGTTTTCCTCTATTTTCTTGCACTGATTGCTGAGGAAGGCTTTCTTATCTCTGTGATTTACATCTCCAGGACTTACTTATCTTATAACTGAAAGTTTGTAACTTCTGACCACAATCACTCATTATGTCTCTATTTCTTTGCATTGATTGCTGAAGAAGGCTTTCTTATCTCTTATTGCTATTCTTTGGAACTCTGCATTCAGATGCCTATATCTTTCCTTTTCTCCTTTGCTTTTCCCCTCTCTTCTTTTCACAGCTATTTGTAAGCCATTTTGCTTTATTGCATTTCTTTTCCATAGGGATGGCCTTGATCCCTGTCTCTTGTACAATGTCATGAACCTCATTCCATAGTTCATCAGGCACTCTATCAGATCTAGACTCCTAAATCTATTTCTCACTTCCACTGTATAATCATAATGGATTTGATTTAGGTCATACCTGAATGGTCTTGTGGTTTTCCCTACTTTCTTCAATTTAAGTCTGAATTTGGTAATAAGGAGCTCATGATCTGAGCCACAGTCATGTGTGTGTGTGTGTGTGTGTATACACACACACACACACACATACATATGTGGTGGTTTAGTTGCTAAGTCATGTCCGACTCTGTGACTCCATGGATTGTAGCCTGCTTGGCTCCACTGTCCATAGGATTTCCCAGGCAAGAAAATTGGAGCGGGTTGCAATATCAAGGGCATCTTCTTGATCTAGGGATCAAACCCACATCTCTTGCATTTCCTGCTTGGCAGGCAGATTCTTTACTATACATATGAATATACACATATATGCATACACATATTTTCCACCATGCTGTGCTGTACTCATTTGCTTCAGTGGTGTGCAACTCTTTGACCTATGGATGCTAAGTCATGTCCGACTCTGTGACTCCATGGATTGTAGCCTGCTTGGCTCCACTGTCCATAGGATTTCCCAGGCAAGAAAATTGGAGCGGGTTGCAATATCAAGGGCATCTTCTTGATCTAGGGATCAAACCCACATCTCTTGCATTTCCTGCTTGGCAGGCAGATTCTTTACTATACATATGAATATACACATATATGCATACACATATTTTCCACCATGCTGTGCTGTACTCACTTGCTTCAGTGGTGTGCAACTCTTTGACCTATGGACTGTAGCCCGCCAGTCTCTTCTGTCTGTGGGATTCTCCAGGCAAGAATAGTGGAGTGCATTGCCATGCCCTCCTCCAGGGGAATCTTCCCAATTCAGGAATCAAACCCAGATCTCTGGTGTCTCCTTCACTGCAAGCAGGTTCTTTACCCACTGAGCCACCTGGGAAGTCCTATTTTCCACTATTGGTTATTAAAAGATACTGAATATAGTTTTATGTGCAATATAGTAAATCTTCAAGCATTAGCTTATTTATTTTATTATTTTTATTTTACAACAGATTGTGACTATTCCTAATTTATCCCTCCAACCCCTTTTTTTCTTTGGTAACCATACGTTTATTTTCTATGTCTGTGTGTCTGTTTATGTTTTGTACATAGATTCCTTTGTATAATTTTTTGATTTCACATATAAATGATACATAAAATTTGTCTTTGTCTGACTTACTTCAATAACTATAGTATTCTCTAGGTCCATACATGCTGCTGCTAATGGCAATATTTCATTATTTTCTATGACTGAGTAATATTCCATTGTATTTACAAAATATCTTCTTAAGTCATCTGTCTGTCGATAGGCACCTGGGTTGTTTCCATGTCTTGGCTATTGTAGATAGTGTTGCTAGGAACACTGGCATGCATTTCTTTTTGAGTTAGAGTTTTCATTTTTTTTAATATACACCAGGAGAGGGACTGCTGGATCATATGGTAGCTCTACTTTTTATTTGTTTTTTTTTTTTTAAGGTAACTGCAAACTGTTCTGTATAGGGACTGCACTAGTTTATATTCCCACCAATAGTGTAGGAGGGTTCTATTTTCTGCACACTCTATCCAGCATATTTAATTTATAGACTTAATGACAGACATTCTGAAAGATGAGGGGTGATATCACACTGTGGTTTTGGTTTGCATTTATCTAATGATTCGTAATGTTGAGCATCTTCTCATGTGGCCATTGGCCATCTGTATGTTTTCTTTCATGAAATTTCTATTTAGGTCTTCTCTCCAGTTTTGATTGGGTTCTTTGTATTTTTGATATTGAGTTGTAATAGCTGCTTGTATATTTTAGATATTAATTTTCCTTTTCCTATTTGCTTTTGTAGTTCTTTATTCATTTCTTCCTTTTGTTGGTCCTTTTGTGGCTTGATGGGGTTTTTGTATCAATAGCATGCTTGAATTCTTTTGTTTTGGTTTTTGTGAATCTTTTGTTTGTTTTTTAACTTGTAGCTACTCTGGAGTTCAAGTATGTTGAGCCATACCTATATCCACTTGATTTAAACTGATAGTCATATAAGTTCAAACATCCTAAAAGATCTATATTTTTATATTGTGTTCCCCATTTTGTGATTTTTGATGTTCTGTTTTACATCTTCATGCTTAACCTTCTGCTGCTAACAGTAGTTATAATAACTATTACAAAAATTTTAAATTATTAAAAAATCTATGTACTGGCTTATTTAAATGCTATTCAATCCTTTTATATATTTGCCTTTCAGATTTGTTTATTTCCTTTGCTACCGATTCTTGCTTCTTTTCTATTCAGAGACCTTTTCACATTTCTTTTAGGCTGTGTGCTGTTCTTAGGCACTGAGTCATGTTCAACTCTGCGATCCCAGGGACTGTAGCCTGGCAGGCTCCTCTGTCTATGGGGACAGTCCAGACAAGAACACTGGAGTGGGTAGCCATGCCCTTCTCCGGGGATCTTTCCAACCAGGGATCAAACCCAGGTCTCCCTCATTGCAGGTGGATTCTTTAATCTTATTCACCAGGGAAGCCCAATATTTCTTTTACATTAGGTTTAGTATTGATGAGTCTTTTTAGTTTTTGCTTTTCTGAGAAATTTTTTCTCTCTCTTATTCTAAATGATATTCTTGCTGACTAGAGTGTCCTGGTTTGCAGGTTTTTCCTTTTCAAACTTTGATATATCATGCCACTTCCTTCTGATTTGCAAGGTTGCTGCAGAAAAATCAGGCAAAAATATAGGACACTGAAAGACAAACTCCCAAGGTCAGTGGGTGCACAAAATGCTGCTGGGAAGAGTGGAGAAATAACTCCAGAAAGATGAGATGGAGCCAAGGCAAAAACAGTGCCCTGTTGAGGATGTGACTAGGGATGGAAGTAAAGTCCAATGCTGTAAAGAACAATATTGTGTAGGAACTTGGAATGTTAGGTCCATTTAAACTGGAAGTGGTCAAACAAGAAACAGTAAGAGTGAACATTGACATTTCAGGAATCAGTGAACTAAAATGGACTGATATGGGCAAATTTAATTCAGATGATCATTATATCTACCACTGTGGGCAAGAATCCCTTAGACAAAATGAAGTAGCCCTTGTAGTCAACAAAAGTGTCTGAAATGCAAATTTGGGTGCAATCTGAAAAATGACAGAATGATCTCTGTTCTTCTCCAAGGAAAACCACTCAACATCACAGTAATCCAAGTCTATGCCCCAACCACTGATGCCGAGGAAGCTGAAGTTGAATGGTTCTATGAAGACCTACAAGACCTTCTAAAACTAACACCAAAATATATGTCCTTTTCATCAAAGAGGTTTTGAATGCAAAAATAGACAGTCAAGAGATACCTGGAGCAACAGGAAATTTGGCCTCGGAATACAAAATGAAGCAGGGCAAAGGCTTAGAGAATTTTGCCAAGCGAGCCCCCTGGTCATAGTTAACACCCTCTTCCAATAACACAAGAGACGACTTACACATGTAATCACCAGATGGTCAATACCAATATCAGATTGATTATATTTTTTGCAGTCAAAGATGGAGAAGCTTTATACAGTCAGCAAAAACAAGACCAGGAGCTGACTGTGGCTCATATCATAAATTCCTTATTGCCAAATTTAGGTTTAAAAAGAAGAAAGTAGGGAAAACCAGTGGACCATTCAGGTATGACCTATCAAATCCCTTACAATTATGCAGTGGAAGTGACAAATAGATTGAAGAGAGTGGATCTGATAGACAGAGTGCCTGAAGAACTATGGATGGACATCTGGAAACTGTACCAGAGGCAGTGATAAAAACCATTCCCAAGAAGAAGAAATGCAAAAAGGCAAAATGGTTGTCTCAGGAAGCCTTACAAATATCTGAGAAGAGAAGAGAAGTAAAAGGCAAAGGAGAAAGGGAAAGATATTTCTATCTGAACACACAGTTCCAAAGAACAACAAGGAGAGATAAGAACACCTTCTTCAGTGATCAGTGCAAAGAAATAGATGAAAACAAAAGAATGGGAAAAACTAGACATCTCTTCAAGAAAATTAGAGATACCAAGGGAACATTTCATACAAAGATGGGCACAATAAAGGACAGAAAAAGTATGGCCCTAACAGAAGCAGAAGATATTAAGAAGACATGGCAACAATACACATAAGAACTATACAAAAAAGATCTTCATGACCCAGATAATCATGATGATGTGATCACTCACCTAGAGCCAGACATTCTGGAATGTGAAGTCAAGTGGGCCTTAGGAAGCATCACTATGAACAAAGCTAGTGGAAGTGATGGGAATCCAGGTGAGATATTTCAAATCCTAAAAGATGATGCCGTGAAAGTGCTGCACTTAATATACCAGCAAATTTGGAAAACTCAGCAGTGGCCACAGGACTGGAAAAGGTCAGTTTTCATTCCAATCTCAAAGAAAAATAATGCCAAGGAATGTTCCAACTATTGCACAATTGCACTCATCTCTCATGCTAGCAAAGTAATGCTCAAAATTCTCCAAGTGAGGCTCAACAGTACGTAAACCGAGAACTTTCAGATCTTCAAGCTGGGTTTAGAAAAGGCAGAGGAACCAGAGATCAAATTGCCAACATCTGTTTGATCACAGAAAAAGCAAACCAATTCTAGAGAAACATCTACGTCTGCTTTATGGACTAAGTCAAATCCTTTGACTGTGTGGATGACAACAAACTTTGGAAAATTCTTCAGGAGGTGGGAATACCAGATCACCTTACCTGCTTCCTAATAAATCTGTATTCAGTTCAAGAAGCAACAGTTAGAACAGGACATGGAACAACTGCTGATTCCAAACTGGGAAAGGAGTGGATCAAGGCTGTATATTGTCACTCTGCTTATTTAACTTATATGCAGTGTACATCATGTGAAATGCCAGATTGGATGAAACACAAGCTAGAATCAAGATGGGAGGGAGAAATATCAACAACCTCAGATATGCAGATGACACCACCCTTATGGCAGAAAGCAAAGAACTAAAGAGCCTCTTGATGAAAGTGAAAGAAGAGAGTGAAAAAGTTGGCTTAAAACTCAGCATTCAAAAAACAAAGATCATGATATCCAGTCGCATCACTTCATGGAAATAGATTGTGAAATAATGGAAACAGTCAGTTTTTCTTCTCTTGGGCTCCAAAATCACTGAAGATGTTGACTACAGCCATGAAATTAAAAGACACTTGCTCCTTAGAAGAAAAGCTATGACAAAACTAAACAGCATGTTAAAAAGAGGAGAGATTACTTCGCCAATAAAGGTCCGTAAGGAGATCCAACCAGTCCATTCTGAAGGAGATCAACCCTGGGATTTCTTTGGAAGGAATGTTGCTAAAACTGAAGCTCCAGTACTTTGGGCACCTTATGCGAAGAGTTGACTCATTGGAAAAGACCCTGATGCTGGGACGGATTGGGGGCAGGAGGAGAAAGGGACGACCGAGGATGAGATGGCTGGATGGCATCACGGACTCAATGGACGTGAGTCTGAGTGAACTCTGGGAGTTGGTGATGGACGGGGAGGCCTGGCTGCTGCGATTCATGGGGTTGCAAAGAGTCGAACACGACTGAGCGACTGAACTGAACTGAACTGAACTGTTGTTCTGTCACTAAGTCATGTCCATCTCTTTGTGATTCCATGGACTGCAGCACACCAGGCTTATCTATCCTTCATTATCCCCTGTAGTTTGCTCAAATTCATGTCCATTGAGGTAATGATGACATCCAACCATCTCATTTTCTGTTGCCCCCTTCTCCTCCTGCCTGCAATCTTTCCCAGCATCAGGTTCTTTTCCAATGGATTGGCTGTTCACATCAGGTGGCCAAAGCATTGGAGCTTCAGCTTCAGCATCTATCCTTCCAATGTATATTCAGGGTTCATTTCCTTTAGAATTAACTGATTTGATCTCTTGCTGTCAAAGGACTCTCAGGATTCTGCAATTTGAAAGTACCAGTTTTTCAGAGCTCAGCTTTCTTTGTGGTCCAGTTCTCACATCTGTACTTGACTACAGGATAACCATAGCTTTGACTACATGGACCTTTGTTAGCAAAGTGATGTCTCTGCTTTTTAATATGCTGCTTAGATTTGTCATAGCTTTTCTTCTAAGCAATAAGAGTCTTAATTTCATGGCTACACTCACCACCTGACAGAGACACTGCTCAGAGAATGAAAGTTCCTCCCAGAAAGTCAGCTCATCACATTGTGGTCCACTTCTCTGGGATTCTGGCCCCTTAAGTCCTAATAGCTTCAGCAACTCTCCAGTGATTTCAAAGAAATCCCTTCCTGCCTTTGTAGTTTTAGCTGTCTGTTCTAGCCCTTCTGTCTAAGAATGTTAGTTAGCCAAAGCTATTGGGAAATTCCTGGCAAACTGGTTTTGATCATTCAAGAGTTACACATTGTTTTGAGTGTCAAAACAGAGTGATTTAACAAGTATTGCATAAATTTAAATAAAATTCATAAAAAAACAAGAAAAAAATTGCCATATGTGTGAAATCCTGAAATAGGCAACCCAAAAGCACTACACCAATGGAATGGTTCTCACTTCTAAAAAATAATTGAAATATAATAAAAAAAAAACAAGTTTTTTAAGAGTCTGAGAATAGATCATATATGATATAAAATGGCAAAAACAAAAACACCTTATCAATATATAGTTGCTTGGATTTAAAATGGAAAGGATATACTGATTGCAGCATAGAGGAACTTCTTTTGCAATCAGTGGAAGTCCTGAAATACTACTACAGATTATGCTGTAATCAAATGTATAGTGAGTGAAAGCTTCAATGACAAGAAGTAACAATTTTACAGAAGTTGAGATGCTGCTTATCATGAGGTTCAGGAACTGTTACTGTTGGACAGATTACTTCAATTTTATTCTGCCACGGGGCAATACTAAAGAGCTGGCTATTGCCAACAAGATTAGGACAATGAAGACAAACTTCTTAAAATAATTTAAAAATCTTGTTAATCACTTTTGGCTGAAATTATATTTAGGATGCAAATTCAAAAAATCCTGTATTCTCTATTTGCTATATTAATTCTTCCAGGACTAGATCTAATACTAAATGAAATGTAAATCAAACCACTCATTCCTTTTCAGAGTTAGACAGGACAATATTCAAATGTTTTAGAAGGGAGGAGAAAACATCTATGCTTCTATTTTATGCAATAGAGTTGTATTTTCCTAAAAGTAGGGTTCAAATTTTTAAAAATTTGGAGAAACATTATTTTAAAGTTGTGGAATATATATTTTAAGTCTGAAAAAATCTATATATAGAAAGTCATATTGCTACAATATTTTTATTATGAAGAATGCATCTATTGAAGGTCTAATAATTGAATGTTAACCATAAATTCCTATATATTTTAGAGACATTGTAGAAATTTATAAACATAAATAAAAGCACTACATATACAAATAGCAACAACTGGGAAAGCCAAGATAGAAATGATTTTATTTCCAGACATAAAACCCCTTTACTATCATGATTTGTAAATGTAGAGGCTGCTGACTCACTGGTGACTTACATACTCATGACAGAGTAAAATTATGACTCAGTTATTCCATTTCTTATCACACTTGTTTATATTTGGTATTATTTAATTCACTATTTACATAATTTATAAACACTTCTTCATCTTTCATGAATGTAAATCTATTCTTTTATAAACTCTGTATATTTGTTTCCTGTATCTAATTAGACACTTTCTAATGTGCCAAACTCATTTCTGTCCTTTTTTTTTTTTTTTATGATTTAACTTCCTATGAATGTTGTGTTGTGGTGTGAAGAATTTACATAACTAGAAAATGCAAAATCTAATCCTTGTTGTCCAACTACTGACTGATTTGGGTTAGGTAGGATACCTTGTAGTCTTTGAGTTGTTTGTTTTTAAAATGAAGTAATTTTTATATATAGTCTCTGAGTTTAAATTCAAATTATATGATTTGACTCCATTTTTTCCCTCTTTCATTTAGACTAACCTTACATTATAACTTGCATTATTCTCAACTGGATAGAGTTTAACGTTTATTTCACTGAAGTTTGTTTATATTTAAAACTATTAGACTTCAGACTCTCAGGAAATCTGATTAGTTATTTTATAGCTTTTGGACATTGTCATTAACTTTATCTCCCATGTATATTTCAGGTGAGCTGATTATGCAATAAAAGAAAAAAAATTTTTAAAGAAAACATACTTTTTCCCTCTTTCATTTAGACTAACCTTACATTATAACTTGCATTATTCTCAACTGGATAGAGTTTAACGTTTATTTCACTGAAGTTTGTTTATATTTAAAACTATTAGACTTCAGACTCTCAGGAAATCTGATTAGTTATTTTATAGCTTTTGGACATTGTCATTAACTTTATCTCCCATGTATATTTCAGGTGAGCTGATTATGCAATAAAAGAAAAAAAATTTTTAAAGAAAACATACTGTCAAAGATTTTACTAACATATGGATGATCAATTGCCCAAGCATCATTTATTCAGAAGTCTTTCTGCACTAATCTGTATCTTCAGCTTTGCCGAAAATTTAGTTTATATTTGTATCCATCTGTTTTAGGGTACAATATTCTGTTATATTGTTCACATTATTCATTGTCTTAATTATTACAGTTTCAAATTAAGCCTTGATGTCTGGCAAAGCAAATGCAGCCACAGTTTTCTCCTGTTACAGTATTGTCTTTTCTTGACCCTTTGAATTCCCATATATATTTTAGAATTTACAAATAAGTTCTACCAAAAAGACTTTTTTGGTCTTGATCAGGATTACACTGGCTCATAGATCGAAGTGGGGAAAATGAGATTATTAAAATATTGATTCTTCCAACTCATGAACAAGGTATATTTCTCCATCAGACAAGTTTCTCAATATTTTATTATATTAATAGCTTTACACAGTATGCACAAATATTGTGCCCATATTTTGTTAAGTCTAATTCTAAGTCCTTGATATTTGTTTAACCTATTTTAAATTATATATATATATATATATATATATATGTATGTATATACATACACACAAACACATTAGTATAATTCAGGTACATATATTTTTCTGATTGTTGCTCATGATGATCTTTGTATGTATTGTTAATTTTGAACAGATGGAATCTTATCTATGAAAACACTTGAAGCCTAGGATGAAGATGGGTTCTTTCAGAGAGAATTTATATAGACTTTTTAAAAATTTATTTTTTTCAATTGATGGATAATTGCTTTATAGAATTTTGTTGTTTCCTGTCAAACATCAACATGAATCAGCCATAGGTGTACATATGTACCCTCCCTTGTGAACCTCTCTCCCATCTCCCTCCCCTCCCCACCCTCTAGGTTGATACAGAGCCCCTGTCTGAGTTCTTGAGACATACAGCAAATCCACTGGATATCTGTTTTACATATGGTAATTAAGTTTCCAGTTACCGTCAGTTATCTGGAGGCACTGAGTCTAGGGTATTTTAAAGTAAATTCTTGGCTTAAGGGGTTTTAGGATCACCTTATTGGACTATGTTATGAACTCATTGGAAAAGACCTTGATACTGGGAAAGTTTGAAGGCAGGAGGAGAAGGGGACGACTAAGGATGAGATGGTTGGATGGCATCACCAACTCAATGGACATGTGTTTGGGTGGACTCCAAGAGTTGGTGATGGACAAGGAGGCCTGGCCTGGTGTGGTTCATGGGGTCACAAAGAGTCGGACATGACTGAGAGACTGAACTGAACTGAACTGATGAACTTAGGTTGTCAACCTATACAATATCTGACTTATGGTTACAAATCAAATTCTCACAAGTGATTTTCAAAAAATCTTTTGTGCCAAGTTTCAGGACAGTCTGTTTCCTAGTAGCACTCAGTTTGGAGAAGGAGATGTCTACTCTATCCTTACAAATCAAGTGAAGATTTTTGGTGGGTGGGCTTAAAAGTAGTATTCAACTCTATCCATCACCTCAGGTTCTGAAGTTGAGTTCTTGTAGCATCCAAGTTCCACAAGATTGCAAAAGCTGATGATCAAATTGGTTGTCAACCTGTACAATATCTGACTTATGGTTACAAATCAAATTCTCACAAGTGATTTTCAAAAAATCTTTTGTGCCAAGTTTCAGGACAGTCTATTTCCTAGTAGCACTCAGTTTGGAGAAGGAGATGTCTACTCTATCCTTACAAATCAAGTGAAGATTTTTGGTGGGTGGGCTTAAAAGTAGTATTCAACTCTATCCATCACCTCAGGTTCTGAAGTTGAGTTCTTGTAGCATCCAAGTTCCACAAGATTGCAAAAGCTGATGATCAAATTCAATGAATTAATAAAAAAATTCCCCAAGTAAGTAAAGTCACTCAGTTGTGTCCGACTCTTTGTGACCCCATGGACTGAAGCCCACCAGGCTCCTCAGTCCATGAAATTCTCCAAGCAAGAATACTGGAGTGGGTTGCCATTTCCTTCTCAGGGGATCTTCCCGACCCAGGGATCGAACCCGGGTCTCCAGCATTGGAGGCAGACGCTTTAGTGTCCTTTTAATTTTGGCCTGAATTCTTAATTTCTTGCCAGTTCTTGGGAGAATTTGATATTTTTATACAATTTTTACAGTGGGTCACCTGGGCCCTTGGATATCCATATTAAGTGAAGCAGAGTTTTTACATGTGTATTTATTTAATGTTATTTAATTATATATGAATATTATTTCAATAAAAGCAACATTTAAATTTTTTAAATTAGCACTAGGATAATAATAAGTATGATATATTAGATAATGAATAACTACTATTATTGCTATTATTTCCAAAATCTGGTCACTGAAAAATATCTACAAGCAATGGAAACCCAAGAGGACTAAACATTATTCATCCATGATTTGGCCCTCAAAAATTATTCCCCATTAAACACAACTATAAATTTTATAAAACAAATAATGATTTTAGCCATGAAACAGAAAACACACAATGAACCTTAAGAATTTCAGCGAGTCATGAAGTATTTATCAATTGTTATTTTGTGGGAACAACATGGAGTTCAACATCAAAGAGCTCATATTTTCCAAATACTGTGTAATTTGAACATCAAAAAGAACTATTAATGGTAATTGTACAAATTACAATTGTACAAATTGTACACATTAAAACTGTATACTGAATTAATAGTGTAAAGAAAGAATGTGTGAAAGAAAAACAAAAAAAGTAAAAAAAAAAAAAGAGGAAGGGGTAGAGAAGCTCACTGTACACAACTGGAAGTAACTTGACACCAATTCCTTACTCTTAAAATCAGCAACTAAATATTTAGGAGTATATATAACCATCTGCTGGATCACCGAAAAAGCAACAGAGTTCCAGAAAAACATCTATTTCTCCTTTATTGACTATGCCAAAGCCTTTGACTGAGTGGATCACAATAAACTGTGGAGAATTCTGAAAGAGATGGGAATACCAGACCACCTGAGCTGCCTCTTGAAAAATCTGTATGCAGGTCAGGAGCAAAAGTTAGAAACGGATGTGAAACAACAATCTCATTCCAAATAGGAAAAGGAGTACGTCAAGGCTGTATTATTGTCATCCTGCTTATTTAACTTCTATGCAGAGTACATCATGAGAAACGCTGGACTGAAAGAAGCCCAAGCTGGAATCAAGATTGCTGGGAGAAATATCAATAACCTCAGATATGTAGATGACACCACCCTTATGGCAGAAAGTGAAGAGGAACTCAAAAGCCTCTTGATGAAAGTGAAAGAGGAGAGTGGAAAAGTTGGCTTAAAGCTCAACATTCTGAAAACGAAGATCAGGCCATCTGGTCACTTCATGGGAAATAGATGGGGAAACAGTGGAAACAGTGTCAGACTTTATTTTGGGGGGCTCCAAAATCACTGCAGATGATAATTGCAGCCATGAAATTAAAAGACACTTACTCCTTGGAAGGAAAGTTATGTCCAACCTAGATAGTATATTCAAAAGCAGAGACATTACTTTGCCGACTAAGGTCCGTCTAATCAAGGCTAAGGTTTTTCCAGTGGTCATGTGAGAGTTGGACTGTGGAGAAGGCTGAGCGCCGAAGAATTGACGCTTTTGAACTGTGGTGTTGGAAAAGACTCTTGAGAGTCCCTTGGACAGCAAGGAGATCCAAACAGTCCATTCTAAAGGAGGTCAGTCCTGGGTGTTCATTGGAAGGACCGATGCTAAAGCTGAAACTCCAATACTTTGGCCACCTCGTGCGAAGAGTTGACTCACTGGAAAAGACCATGATGCTAGGAGGGATTGGGGGCGGGAGGAGAAGGATTGACAGAGAGATGGCTGGATAGTATCACTGACTTGATGGACATGAGTTTGGGTAAACTCCGGGTGTTGGTGATGGACAGGGAGGCCTGGCATACTGCAATTCATGGGGTTGCAAAGAGTCAGACATGACTGAGCGACTGAACTGTTTTTGATTACCTTTCTATGTTAAAATTAAAATTCCATGGGGACAGGAATCCTTGTTTTGTCTACTACTCTATCCTGGAGCTCAAAATAGAGCATGAAACAAATAAAATATTGAAATTTTTAATTGAATGCAAGTGATTTGTAAGCTGATCTTTCAAATAAAGAAAAGAAAATACAGACAGTTTAATGTTGGGAAGCCATTTAATACTGTAATAGATTTAGTCTCTTCCACTCTGGATACAGTACTGTCCAATAGAACTTTTATGTCCTCTACAGTGTCTAGTATTAAGTGTGTTCTCTACATTATCTAGTATTGTCACCACTGGCCACATAGGACTATTGAGACTTTAAATATGCTAAATACTATGCCTGAAGAATTTTCAATTCTATTTAATTTTAGCTTATTTTAATTAAAATTTATATAATCACAGAAGTCTAGTGGCAATCATAAATAGAACAGTGAAGCTCTAGAAGGTATAAACTAAAGCTATTGAGTAAACATTAACTGGAAGAAGACTTTTGTTTAATTAAAGAAAAACATTTCAATCAAGCTATATCCAACAAAGAAATTATTACATGATTGCTACCTAAAATTTGTGTCTACAATAACTTAGTATAAGGGAAATCAGTATTCCAAAAGTAATAAATGGTGTATACTAAAAAAGGTAATTTTTTTCTTTAAATCCTGAATTAGTGAAGGGCTATTGGGAAGAGAGTATATTTACAAAGATGACACAGTGAAATACATTTCTTGCCAGTACATCTGAATATGAAATGTAAAGAACATAGATTTGCGGTTGGGAATAGTATTCTCTGATAGTTGATGTCCACCAGATGTCCATTAATATCATTTTTCTCTGCCTCCATGGTAATAGGATTTGATTTGGGTCATCGCTGCCCACCCAGGAAGCACATGTCCTTGAGACCCTGTAGTAGTTGCAGATATGTAGCTAAGCTCTTATACTGGCACTGAAGTATAAGCAGGAGTGACATGTACAACTTCTGCCTTCCTAAATTAAAAAGGAGACTCTCTCTGGACATCTGCTCTTATCCTCTCTTGATGGGCTAGAATGACAAGAATCAAAGTGACTTCACATTTTTTTTAAGCAGTATAACTTATTCAATAAATGAAGATCAGATCTACTAAAGTTTTAATCTATAGAAACACTAGTTTAAAGATAAACATTAGGCATGTCCCCCAAAGCAAAATAAGAAATGTTTCAGATATCTGGTTTTCTCAAAATCTAATATCTTTCCCGATAGATTAATGTCAGCTTCTGAAATAGAAATTTCAGAAATATTCAGAGGTCAACATGACAAGTAAACTTTTTGACTGCGGCTAGAGCTTGTGACATTTGAAATTCCGCACAAGAAAAGTAAAAGGGCTATTTAAAGCAATGACAAAGATAATGGTGGGTAGGCACCTTTCCTTTCTTTCCTAAATGGTACTTAGTGTTTGACAACAAATACACTTAGATTTTAGGTTGTAATTTTAGATGGCATTCAGAGGATGTGAATCAGCTTCCTGATACAAACCTGTAATTAAAATCAAACAATGAGAATAGTTAAACATGGCATTTTCCAACAGATTGCTTAATGATGGACTTCCTTTTCCCCTTAGTTGAAAGGTAAGGGTTCATTGCAACTATTCAGCAATCTAAAATGTCTCTTAAAATATTTTTTGAAAAAAAGCTGTAGCCATCTGATTATATATTGATATTTCCTCATGGGCAAATGTCGAGTTTAATAGGAATTTTATTAAGCAAAATCATTTCCCCAAAAAGCTTTGCCAAAAGTTAAACAGAAATGACTCATTATTTTATTCCTTATTTTATTTCTGATATAATGAACCTCACAAGTTCATTATACTTTAGGGCACCTCACAAGTAATATCATAATAAATGGGATATTCAATTTATAATAAAAGCAAATTTTAAAATTTAACCAACTTACCTCATAAGGGAGTATTTAAAACAAAAAAATCTATTCTGGCTATTTTCTCTTGTTAGTCATAGTCTCAAAGTTTGAGCAAAACACGTTCAATTCCAGCATTCATTAGAAGTTCAAGTTTAAGCACATTATAGAAATGATGTGTGATTAGGTCTATTTTGAAAAGAAGAGCACTAAGATCCTGAAGATTTTCTCAAAGGTAAAAACAATCTGTTACTTAACAAAAGTTACTGTGGGAACTCTGATATGCATTAAGTTAAAAGTTGTAAATAAATATATTGTAAATGTCAGTATGCCAAAAGTCAACTTTATAAAACATAATCTTTTTGTTTCCACATAACATAGAGTGATTTCAGAGATTAGAAAGTGGAGGAAATGAGAAAGATATTTAAATTTTTATCCTTGTAAATAAGCCAAGTCTTTGCTCTAAACCTCCAAATATCCTGATAAAATGAACAAATTCATTTCTTCACTTTCATAATCACTTTATTTCATTCCTAAAACTCTTCAGTAATCCAGCCACATTGAAGGTCATTTCCTAATTTTCCACTTTAAAACTAGCTCTCTGATGCCATGATCTGAAGTCCACAAACAAGAAAGCAGAAATGGAAGAAAACTGAAACATGTATAACAACTGTAAATAAAAATGAGATGAAGATTCTGCATTTCATTTTAATTTTCTCTGCTTTTGTTTTGCTTCCATTTTTAGATAATTTTTCCTATTAGCACTAGTATTTTAGGTTTTAAGCTTTTTAAAACTGTTGTAGATGAACAGTCTTTACATTTTCATCTTTATCCATTTAAAAACATTACTTTAAGCAAATATTATTATAGATAGTCTCATTTTATGATATCCATTGAATACAATCTAGATTATAAAATTTTTTTAAAAAGTTATTTTGTACTATATACTTATTTTTCAAAGTGTTTTGAAATTAGGACAGATATTCATTCCTTTAAAAGGTAAGTTCAGTGATTCCAGCCAAAAAAGACATATAAATTCATTTCTCTATGCTGAGTATGACAATAAAAAACCTTGGAAATAACACAAGAAGCAATCAAAGGAGAATTCTGAAAAATCAAAATAAAACTTTTTAAAATTTAATGAGGAAGACAGTGTTAATTAAAGACCCCAAGGCTGCAAGAACAAATGGTGGCAGGAGTTGTTTACAAGCCCCACACCTAACAGAAAATCCTATCCTATGCCCAGCATTTCTTGACTCTCAAACTTGTAACAAAAAGGTAGTCCAGGTAGATTACTTTCTCCTCCTCTCCAAATAAACATCCTATCATTCAACAGATGTTAAACCAAGGTGACAATCATGTTAAGATTACCTGACAAAGATTTTAAAGCACTCATCACAAAAATGCTTCAACAAGAAATTATAATCATGCATGACCTTAACGGGGTAATAAACTGTCTTAACACAGAAATAGAAGCTACCAAAGAAAACATTTTAGAACTGGAAAGATAATAATTAAAAGAAATAAAAACTTATGAATATTGTAATATGTTAATTATTATGAAAAGCTGATATGGCTGAAAAAAATGAACATGATTAACCTTTAAGATTAGTGCTAAAATAAACTAAAATTTTTCTTGATAAATTGTGATAATAATTTCCATTTAAGATGATTTTTAAGTACTCAACTGATGTTTTATTATTTTTTCAGAAGTAAGCTAATTTGGTTTTAAAAATGAGTTTACTACCGGTGATTTAAAACTAAAGACCATGTTTACCTAAAACCTATCTGACCTTAAGAGAAAACATTTGCAGAATGTGTTTGTAATTCTTTTCAAACTATCTATTAAGAAACAGTTTGCTCTACTCACTGAAACCTAATTGAAGACACTTGGTATCCTTTGGGACATTTTTAAAACTCAGTACAATATTTCCTAGTGGAATTTCCTTGTGAAATTACAAAAGAACCCAACTTTCATGCATATTAACCTTTAAGGTAACTAATATTATTTTATAATAACTGTTTTTGTTTACTGAATGAAATAGGAAAACTAACTCTGAAGAAAACAATCCTTTCATAAGACAAAATTTGTAAGCTTTTTCATAAACTAGCTTTTTAAATTCTCTAAATACTTTCAGATAGGGACTACAGGATGTAAACTATTCATTTTGGGGAAGAACAAAACACGGCATCAAAAGAAAATATCTTCCCAAAGAAGATGAAAGATTTAAATAAATGAATTTTTATTAAGCTAACTGAAAGAATTTGGAAGTGAATTATTGTGCAAAAAGAGACTTGATGATCATTTCTGTCATTCTTCAAAGAAAACTAACAACATTTTCCTTTTTTATAAAGTAATTTTTATTAGAGTCTAGTTGTTTTACAATGCTGTACTAGTTTCCACTGTACAGCAAAGTGGATCAGCTATATGTGTACACATATTCCTTGTTTGTTGAATTCCTTCCCATTTAGGTCACCACAGAGCACTGTGTAGAATTCCCTGAGATGCACAGTAAGCTCTCATTAGTTATGTATTTTATACATAGTACATCAATAGCGTATATATGTCAATCCCAATCTCCCAATTCATCCCACTCCTTCTCCTTCTTGGTATACATATGTTTGTTCTTTATGTATCCATCTATATTTCTGCTTTGCAAATAAGATCATCTATTCTATTTTTCTAGATTTCATATATATATGTATATATTTATATGATACTTGTTTTCCTCTTTCTTAGTTACTTAACCCAGTATGACAGTCTCTAGGTCGATCTACATGTCTACAAATGACACAGTTTCATTCCTATTTATGGCTGAGTAATAGTCCATAGTATATATGTGTCTCTTCTTTTTCCATTCCTCTGCTGATGAACATTTAGGCTGCTTCCATGTCCTGGTTATTGTAAATAGTGCTGCAATGAACATTGGGGTACATGTGTATTTTTAAATTAGGGTTTGTTCTGGGTATATGCCCAGGAGTCAGATCATTGCATCATATGGCAGATGGAGAAATATACAATGTTCTTGGATTGTAAAGATCAGTATTGTGAAAATGACTATACTACCCAAAGCAATGTACAAATAAAGTACAAATTGCCAATGGCATTTTTCTCAGAATTAGCATAATAAGTTTTACAATTTGTATAAAAATACAAAAGACCCTGATTAGCAAAATCATTCTTTTTTTAATTAATTAATTTTATTTTATTTTTAGTTTTCTTAATGTTGAGTTTTTTAAAATTATTTTTTATTGAAGGATAATTGTTTTACAGAATTTTGCCTTTTTTTGTCAAACCTCAACATGAATCAGCCATAGTAAGTAAGTAAGTAAAGTCACTCAGTCGTGTCCGACTCTTTGTGACCCCATGGACTGCAGCCCACCAGGCTCCTCAGTCCATGAGATTCTCCAAGCAAGAATACTGGAGTGGGTTGCCATTTCCTTCTCCAGGGGATCTTCCCGACCCAGGGATCGAACCCGGGTCTCCCGCATTGGAGGCAGACGCTTTAACCTCTGAGCCATATTCCCTCCCTTTTCAAGTTCCTTCCCATCTCCCTCTCCATCCCACCCCTCTAGGTTTAGAGGGCACCAGTTTGAGTTTCCTGAGCCATACAGAAAATTCCCGTTGGCTATCTATTTTATATATGGTAATATAAATTTCTATGTTACTCTTTCCATACATCTCACCTTCTCCTCCTCTCTCCTCATGATCGTAAGTCTATTCCCTATGTCTGTTTCTCCATTTTTGCACTGTAAGTTCTTCATTACCAATATTCTAGATTCTGTATATAAGTGTTAGAATATGGTATTTATCTTTCCCTTTCTGACTCACTTCACTCTCTATAATAGGTTCTAGGCTCATCCACCTCATTAGAATGGACTCAAATGCATTCATTTTTATGGCTGAGTAATGTTCCATTGTGTATATATACCACAACGTCTTTAGCCATTCATCTATCAATGGACATAGGGATTGCTTCCATGTTTTAATGATTGTAAATAGTGCTGCAATGAACAATAAGATACATATGTTTCTTTCAAATTTGGTTTTCTCAAGGTATATGACTAGGAGTGGGATTGCTGGGTCATATGGTGGTTTTATTCGTAGTTTTTAAAGGAATCTCCATACTGTTTTCCATAGTGGCTGTATCCACTTATATTCCCACCAACAGTACAAGAGCATTCCCTTTTCTCCACACCCTTTCCAGCATTTATTGTTTGTAGACTTCTTGATGATGGCCATTCTGAATGGTGTGAGGTGATATCTCACTGTGGTTTTGATTTACATTTCAATACTTTGGCCACCTCATGCAAAGAGTTGACCCATTGGAAAAGACCCTGATGCTGGTAAGGATAGGGGGCAGGAGGAGAAGGGGATGACAGAGGATGTGATGGCTGGATGGCATCACTGATTCGATGGATGTGAGTTTGGGTAAACTCCGGGAGTTGGTGATGGACAGGGAGGCCTGGCATGCTTGATTCATGGGTTGCAAAGAGTCAGACATGACTGAGCGACTGAACTGAACTGAACTGAATAATGAGCAATGTTGAGCATCTCTTCAAGTGTTTGTTAGCCACTTGTATGTCTTCTTTGGATAAATGTCTGTTTAGCTCTTTTCCTCACTTTTTGATTGGGTTGTTTTTCTGGTATTGTGTTGTATGAGCTGCTTGTATATTTTGGAAATTAATCTTTTGTCACTTGTTTCATTTACTATTATTTTCTCCCATTCTGAGGGTTGTTTTTTCACTGTGCTTAGAGTTTCCTTTGCTGTGCAAAAGCTTTTAAGTTTAATGTGTTTCAACTTGTTTACTTTTGTTTTTATTTCCATTACTCTAGGAGGTGGGTCATAGAGGATGTTGCTTTCATTTATGTTATCCAGTCTTCTGCCTAAGTTTTCCTCTAAAAGTTTTATAGTTTCTGATCTTACATTTAGGTCTTTAATCCACGTTGAGTTTATCTTTGTGTATGGGTTAGGAAGTGTTCTAATTTTATTCTTTTACACATAGCTGTCCAGTTTTCCCAGCACCATTTATTGAAGAGGCTGTCCTTGCCCCATTGTATATTCTTGCCTCCTTTGTCAAAAAAGAGGTACCCATAGGTGCATGGGTTTATTTCTGTGCTTTCTATCTTGTTCCATTGGTCTATATTTCTGTTTTTGTTCCAGTACCATACTGTCTTGATGACTGTAGCTTGGTAATATAACCTGAAGTCAGGAAGCTTGAGTCCTCCAGCTCCATTCTTTCTGAAGACTGTTTTGGTTATTCAGGGTTTTTTTGTGTTTCCATATGAATTGTGAAATTTTTTGTTCTAGTTCTGTGAAAAATTCCATTGGAAATTTGATAGGGATTACATTGAATTTGTAGATTGTACTTGGTAGTATAATCATTTTCACAATATTGATTCTTCTTACCTAGGAACATGGAATATCTCTCCATCTGTTTAAGTCATCTTTGATTTCTTTCATCAGCATCTTATAATTTTCTGTGTATAGTTCTTTGTCTCCTTATGTAACTTTATTCCTAAATATTTAATTCTTTTTGTTGCAATGGTGAGTGGGATTTATTGCTTAATTGCTCTTTCTGATTTTTCACTGTTAGTATATAGAAATGTGAGTGATTTCTGTGTATTGATTTTGTATCCTGCAACTTTGCTAAATTCACTGATGAGCCCTAGTAATATTTTGATAATATCTCTAGGGTTTTCTATGTATACTATCATGTCATCTGCAAACAGGGAAAGCTTTACTTCCTCTTTTCTGATCTGTATTCCTTATATTTCTTTTTCTTCTCTGATGGCTGTAGCTAGAACTTTCAGAAGTATCTTGAATAATAGTGGTAAAAGTAGACACCTTGTCTTATTCCTGATCTTAGGGGGAATGCTTTCAGTTTCTCATCATTGAGAATAATGTTTGCCGTAGGCTTATCATATATGGCCTTTACTTTTTTGAAGTAGGTTCTTTATATGTCCATTTATTGAAGAGTCTTAAACACAAATAGGTGCTGGATTTTGCCAAAGGCTTTTTTTTTTTTTTTTTTTGGGCATCTGTTGAGATGATCATATGGTTTTTATCTTCCAATTTGTTAATATGGTGTATCACATTCATTGCTTTGCATATATTGAAGAATCCTTGCACCCCTGGAATAAACCCAACTTCATCATGGTTTATGAGCTTTTTGATGTGTTGCTGAATTACGTTTTTTTAAAATTTTGTTGAGGATTTTTGCATCTATGTTCCTCAGTGATATTGGTGTATAGTATTCTTTTTTGTGTTGTCTTTATCTGGTTTTAGTATCTGAGTGATGGTGGCCTCGTAGAATGAGTTTGGAAGTGTTTCTTCCTCTGATATTTTTTGAAAGAATTTTAGAAGCCAAAATCACTGCAGATGGTGACTGAAGCCATGAAATTAAAAGACGCTTACTCCTTGGAAGAAAAGTTATGACCAACCTAGATAGCATATTCAAAAGCAGAGACATTACTTTACCAACAAAGGTCCATATAGTGAAGGCTATGGTTTTTCCATGGTCATGTATGGATGTGAGAGTTGGACTGTGAAGAAAGCTGAGTGCTGAAGAATTGATGCTTTTGAACTGTGGTGTTGGAGAAGACTCTTGAGATTACTTTGGACTGAAAGGAGATCCAACCAGTCCATGCTAAAGGAGATCAGTCCTGGATGTTCTTTAGAAGGAATGATGCTAAAGCTGAAGCTCCAGTACTTTGGCCACCTCATGTGAAGAGTTGACTCATTGGAAAAGGCTCTGATGCTGGGAGGGATTGGGGTTAGGATAAGGGGACAACAGAGGATGAGATGCTTGGATGGCATCACTGACTCAATGGACATGACTTTGAGTGAACCCTGGGAGTTGGTGATGGACAGGGAGGCCTGGCATGCTGTGATTCATGGGGTCGCAAAGAGTCGGACACGACTGAGCGACTAAACTGAACTGAACTAGAAGCATAGGCATTAAATATTCTCTAAATGTTTGGTAGAGTTCTCCTATGAAGCCACCTGGTCTTCAGCTTTCATTTTTTGGGAGAATTTTGATCACAGCTTCAATATCAGTGCTTGTAATTGGGTTGTTCATAAATTCTATTTCTTCCTGCTTCAGTCTTGGAAGATTGAATGTCCATTTCTTTCCAGTTATTTATTTTATTGCCATATAGTTGTTCATTATAGTCTCTTATAATCCTTTGTATTTCTGCATTGTCTGTAGTAACTTCTCTTTTTTCATTACTAATTTTGTCGAATTGATTTTTCTCTCTTTTTTTCTTGATGAGTCTAACTAAGGGTTGTCAATTTTTTTCATCTTCTCAAAGAACCAGCTTTTAGTTTTACTAATCTTTACTATTGTTTCTTTCATGTCTTTTTCATTTATGTCTGCTCAAATCTTTATGATTTCTTTCCTTCCTCTAATTTTGGGGTTTTTACCTTCTTCTTTTTCCAGTTGCTTTAGGTGTAAAGTTAGTTTGTCTATTCAGTGTTTTTCTTGATGTTTCTTGAGGTAGGGATATATTGCTATAAACTTCCCTCTTACGACTGCTTTGCTGCTTCCCATAGGTTTTGAGTTGTAGTATTTTCATTGTCATTTTTTCTAGAATTTTTTTGATTTCCCTTTTGATTATTTAAGTAACCTGTTTGTTACTTAGAAACATGTTGTTTAATCTCCATGTGTTTGTATTTATTACAGTTTTTATCTTGTAATTGATATTTAGTCTCATAGCTTTGTGGTCAGAGAAGATGCTTGATATGATTTCAATCTGATTCAATTTACTGAGGTTTGGTTTGTGACCCAAGATGTGGTCTATCCTGGAGAATGTTCCATGTGCACTTGAGAAGAAGGTATATTCTTCTGCATTTGGATGGAATGTCCTGAAGATAATAGTGAGATCTGTCTCATCTGATGTATCACTTTAGACTTGTGTTTCTTATGAATTTTCTGTTTTGATGATCTGTCCATTGTTGTCAGTGAGGTGTTAAAGACTCTTACTGTCAATTTCTCCTTTTATTTTTGTTAGTATTTGTCTTTTGTATTGAGGTGCTCCTATATGGGGTGCATAGATATTTACAATTGTTATGTCTTCCTCTTGGATTGATTCTTTGATCATTATGTAGTGTCTTTCATTATCTCTTGTAATCTTCTTTATTTTAAGGTCTGTTTTGTCTGATATCAGGATTGCTACTCCAGCTTTCTTTTGATTCCCATTTGTATGGAGTATATTTTTCCATCATCTCACTTTCAGTCTATATGTCTTTAGTTCTGAAGTGGATTTCTTGTAGACAGCATATATATGGGTCTTATTTATGTATCCATTCAGCCAGTCTGTGTCTTTTGGTTGGAGTATTTAATCCATTTACATTTAAAGTAATTGTTGATATATATGTTTCTATTGTCATTTTCTTAATTGTTTGGGGTTGATTTTGTAGATCTTTTTTCTTCTCTTGTATTTCTTGACTATATAAGTCCGTGTAGCATTTGTTGTAAAGCTGGTTTGGTGGTACTGAATTCTCTTAGCCTTTGCTTATCTGAAAAGCTTTTTATTTCTCCATCAGAGAAATAAAATAATAAATATATGCATATACACCCATGAGTAAAGCAAAGACAACAAAAATAAAGTACAGTAGATTGATCCAGTGAAGAAAGGAAATAAAAAATTATGTTTACAAGTTAAGAACAAAACTAACTTAATCACAAACTGGAAAACAAACCTAAAGCAAGGTGCCAAGGGGGGAAAAAACCAATGAAAACAAAACCAGCAAATATGTTGAGAGGAAATGAAAGAAAGAAAGAATAGGTATACAAAGTTAAATAGGGATATATGAAGAAGATTTATATACGTTAATGGTTAACTGCAAGGGGAAAAGAACAGTAAGAAAGGCAAATGAATGTATTAATGTAGAAAAAATATTATAGGTTTAAAAAATTAAAATTATAAGTGAGAGGAAAGAGAAAAAAAATGGAAGAAGAAAGAAAAAAGGGGAAAAAAGAGGAAAACTCCATAGAACTGCAAAAGCCAATGTAGATGTTGAGGTTTATAACAACAATAGAAAGTGTGACTGAATACACACATATATGTATATACCCAAAAGCAAAATCAAAACAGTCCAACAAAAATTAAGTACAATAGATTGACCTGGTGAACAAAGGAACCAATAATTATATCTACTGAAACAAAACTAATTAAAGCACAAACTGGAAAACAAAGCTAAAGCAAGGTGTCAGTTGGGGAATAAAGCAATAAAAATAACAAATATGCTGAGAGGAAAGGAGAGAAAGAAAAGAAAGAAATAATAGATATGCAAAGTTAAATGGAGGTAGATAAAGAAGATTTATATGCATTAAAGATTAACTGCAAGGGGAAAGGAACACTAAGAAAAGAAAACAAAGGAATAGATGTAGAAAAAATAATAATTGGTTTTAAAATTTAAAATTTTAAAAAGGGAAAGAAAAAAAAAAAGGGAAAACTCCACAGAACTGCAGAAGCCCAACGTAGAGGCAGAGGTTTATGACAACAATAAAAAATGTGACTGAGGGAAAGAAAATAAAAGCTCAAGTGCTTAATTGGATTTGTTAGTGCCAGTAAAATCGAAACTACAACAGAGGGGGAGAAGAAAGAAAAAAATCCAAAAGAATCTACAGAACAAGTTAAAAAAAAAAAAAAGGAAGAAGAATACATGTTAAGTCACTGCTGTCAGAGTCCTTTCTCGGGCTGGTAATCACAGTCCACCTCACCTCCCTAGGATGCCCTCCAATGCTATAGTGATCTCTGGACCTGCTGTGAGGTTGCTCAGATTCTAATCTGGTCCTACTCCTGTGTGTTCTTGCCTCCAATGTCCACAGCCATCAGAGCTATTGCGTTTTCTTTCGTGGGAGCTCTCAATGGCCTTTTATACATTTCATAGACACAGAGTGTGCCTAGTTGATTGTGTGGATTCAATCTGAAGCTTGTACGGCTGGTGGGAAGGTTTTGAGTCTTCTTCCTTAGCCACACCGCCCCTGTGTTTCAATTGTGGTTTTATTTCCACCTCTCCATGTGGGTCGTCCACTGGGGCTTGCTCCTGAGGCTGCCCTGGAGGGCTTGGGTTTGCCTCTGTGAGGGCCAGGTGTGGGAGTGGTGCAGCTGCTTGGTTCACAGGGGTTCTGGCAGCACCAGGTACTCAGGGGGTTGGTGACTAGGGCAGCAGGAAACATAATGTTCTAGAAGGATATGGCAACCAGTATTGGCCAATATGTTCCAGTATTCTTACCTGGAGAACCCCTTTACCTGACAGAGAAGCCTGGCAGACCACAGTCTACAGGGTCGCAAAGAGTCAGTTAGGACTGAAGAGACACTGCATTCATAAACCCAAGACTTTTTTGTTTGTTTTTTCTTTTGCCTGTGGCAGCTCTGTCCCAGTGAGAGCTGAGCATGAAGGTAGTGCAGCTGCTTGGCTTGCAGGGACTCAGGCGGTGCCAAGTGTTCAGGACAACAAACCACCTCCGTGGCAGGAGTTATGTGGCCCTATCAGAGTCTTTTATCGAGCCTATTGTAGCTGGTGATGAGGCCTCTTTGGCCAATCTTTCTTGTATCTCCGTCAGTTCAGGCACATAGAGGGATCCCTTACCCGGGGCCTTCTCTGTTGTTCCTCATGTCAGGCACATAGACGGGCCCTCCTGACTGGGGTCCTACTGTGTAGATCGGCCTATCAGTCACTTAAAGGAGCACCCTAGGTGGGGTCCTTCTCTGTGGTTCAGTGTGTCATGCGTTTGATGGGCCAGCTTCTCTATTGTTCAGCTGCCGATGCTGGTATGTGGGGAGAGGAAGGCTATGGGTGGCGCCATATGTGTGACTCAGCAATATCGTCTGCTTCCATGGCCGCCCAACTTTCCTCCACAGGCATTTGCCACCACAATCTCCTCTCATATCCCCTTGATCTGTCTCTCCGCAGTCAACAGCAGCCCTTGCACTGGGATTGTTCCATAATCCCTAAACTCCAGCTCCCCACCGCTGCCCCGTGCAGGAGACCCTTGTCCCTGCCCCCCACGTGTATGGCTGTGGCAAGGACTGTCTGATTCTCATTCCATTTAGGTTGCCACAGATCAGTGATTTCACTCTCAGCCTTAAATGTTTCTCCTCTGAGTCAGACAATTGCCCAACTGTGGGGATCGGACCCTTGCTTCAGTTCCTCCACCTGCGGAGGGCAGGTCCAGTCCTACTAATACTCCTGTTTTTCCCCCTAGTTCCGTCATCATACTGAGTTTTGCATGATCCTATATATTCTTTTCCACTGGTTAGATCCTCCTGTCCTCTCTCATCTGATGTTCTGCATGCACTACTGTGTCTGAAGGTATATTCCTGTTGTATCCATGGAGACAGATGTACTCCACATCCACCTACTTCTCCATCATCTTGTTCTCCCAATCCTGAATAGTCAAATCATTCTTGAGAAAAAACAATACAGCTGGAGCAATCAGGTTCCCTGACTTCAGACTATACTATAAAGCTACAGTAATCAAGATAGTATGGTACTGGCATAAAACCGGAAATTTAGATCAATGGATCAGGATAGCAAGCCTAGAGATATGGTCCAATGTACTTATGGTCACCTAATCTATGAAAAAGGAGGCAAGAATGTATTAATGCAATGGAGAAAGACAGCCTTTTTAATAAGTGGTGTTGGGAAAAATTGACAGTTTCACGTAAAAGAATGAAATTAGAACATTCTCCAATATCATACACAAAAATAAACTCAAAATGGATGATGACTTGAATGTAAGACCAGACATTGTAAAACTCTTAGAGGTAAACATAGAACATTCTTTGACATAAATTACAGCAAGATATTTTTGACCCACCTCTTAGAGTAATGAAATAAGAACAAAAATAAACAAATGGGACATAAAATTTAAAAGCTTTTGCACAGCAAAAGAAACCATAAACAAGACAAAAAAGCAATCCTCAGAATGGAGAAAGTATTTGCAAATGAAGTAACTGACAAAGGATTAATTTCAAAATATGTAAACAGTTCATGAAGCTCAAAATCAAAAAACAAACAACCCAAGCAAAAAATGGGCAAAAGATCTAAATTGGCATCTATCTAACGAAGACATGCAGATGGCCAAAAAACACATGAGAAGATGCTCAACATCATTAATTATTAGAGAAATGCGAATCAAAACTAAAATGAGGTATGATCTCACATCAGTCAGAATGACCATCATTAAAATATCCATAAACAGTAAATTTTGGAGAGGATATAGAGAAAAGGGAACCCTCTTGCACTGTTGGTAAGTAAGTAAGTAAGTAAAGTCACTCAGTCGTGTCCGACTCTTTGTGACCCCATGGACTGCAGCCCACCAGGCTCCTCAGTCCATGGGATTCTCCAGGCAAGAATACTGGAGTGGGTTGCCATTTCCTTCTCCAGGGGATCTTCCCGACCCAGGGATCGAACCCGGGTCTCCCGCATTGGAGGCAGACGCTTTAACCTCTGAGCCACCAGGGAGGGATGTAAATTGATACAGCCACCATGGAGAATAGTATGGAGGTTCCTTAAAAAGCTGAAAAGTGGAACATTTTAAAACAGTCTTTATATGCTGTGCAATAAATACATCAATGAAATCAGAAAAACCTATATTTAACAAATTTAATCCGATTCCCTCTCTAAATATGAATGTAGATGAAATTCTTGAAACATACAACTATTAAGTGCTTATAATGTGTCAGATACCAAATCAGAATATTTGTTTGTATTTCCTTTTCTCATCAACCCTATAAAGTACCCAGTGTTACCTGAATTTGAAGGAATAATGAATTATGACATCAGATTAAATACCTTTCTTCAACTCATATGCTTAAGATAGCAGCCGAGTCTGGGGGAAAAAAAAATTCTGCTTTCATCCAGAATCCATCTTTTATCAACCCCATCAGGCTATCTCAAATTATTGCCAATTATAAATAGGCTGTTCAGGGGTTCAGGTAGAGAAGAGCTAAGACAGATTTTTAACCACACAGCTAGAAGTTGTTCTCAAATTCAGATCAGTGTCGTCACCTTTCTTCAGAGCATATTCATTTAATTTCAAAGAATACAGTTGAGGAGAGTGTCAACAATTAGTAGTCTAGACACAGTGTATGTACAGCAATACTCCTTATCACAAGACAGTAGACACAAGTAAGGCAACGTTTCTGATAAAAAGAAAACAAAACAAACAAAAAAAACCCCAGCTGTTTTCCTAACTGCTTTTCTCCATTTCCAGCTGCTCTGAACTTTCATATGGCAGCAGGAATTTAAAGACAGCTGTTGCAAGGATTATGATGATAGACTTCCTACATTAACTGATCTTCTGGACAGACTAATAGCTTTGATCTATTGCTGTTAGGTCCAACCTAGTGCAGGAAATAGGAAAGCTATTCTTATTACTACTCAACTAAAAGTTGATCCAAAATTAGATATGGAAATAGAATTATCTTGTTTCATTTTATTTAAATTACAGTGTAACTTAAAAAGACTAATAGAATAAGATTGTATACTAATGGAATACTATTTATTAATAATTTTGGCTTTCTAGGAACCCAAAGCTATTTACTATAAGAGTAACAGCAATTGGGTATTATCTTTCCAAATTCCAGAAATTTTTTAGCAGCTATATTAAATAAGTCTTAAGTGATAGAAATATTTCTCCAAAAGAATATAAACCAAACAAATATTAATGATTAAGCCCAAAGTGATTTTGAGAAGAAAATGATATAATTATAAAGATTTGTCAAAACCATAAGTAGTTTACTCTGAGTTTTATTAACTGAAGTTTTATATTTCATTTGGAGCAGCCAGTGCATCTTAGAACTGGCTTTTTTAGAACCATTTAGTTTTCCACAAGGTTTATGTCAAAAATTTCAACTCTAATCACTCTCCCACAATTATCCTCATTACTCACTCTCCCAAAACCACCTGTCTCCTACTTGGTTGAGAATTTCCATATTCTGAAATTCCTTCATACCCTCAATCTCTCTTAACCTACAGATTGTTTTTACAAGTTTTCCCGTGATGTTATCATTTTCCATGGTTTGAAAGCGTCTAGTTTTGGTCTAGCCTTTCCCATTGTGCTCATTAATTTAAAAACCATTTTATCCACTTTTCTTCTGACCCAGAAATTATGCTAAGAATTAAGAATCCAAAGATGTGAGTAATGTCCCCCTCCAGGCACTTACTACCATCTCCTCCACTACCAGTTACATTCTATCCCACTTGCATCACCAGGCTTACACTTTCCATGGATTTGTTTCCCTCTGCATATATAGAAGTACACTGAGAAACAAAAACAATAAAACAAACAAACAATCTCTCCCTATTTACTGTCCTATCTCCTGCCTTGCTGTTACTTTTCAATTTCTTGGTAAGATTCATAACTATAAAAATTTCATTTACTGATCACCAAGTACATTGTTAAACTTAACACTCCTTATTCTATCATACCACTTTTCTGAAATTTACTTGAAAGTCATCTATGGTCTTCCAATGGCTTTCTTTGCAGTCAGTTTTTTCTATGGCTTTTCAAATTTTTGATACCTTTTGTAATTAGCCCTTTCATTTCTGGCTTTATGATGCTATTAAAAATTTTTTTTTTTATTACTGTCCTCCCAAGTTGTATTTTTTTCCTTGTCTTTGCTGACACTTGGGCTTGTAGTTGTTCCCCAAGTTTCTCTTCTATTTTTCCTTATTTTCACAAAATTTTAATTTTCCTCTTTTTTGGGAGGTGGGGGTTTAGAAATAGCTAACCTCTTTTAGGGGTCAAGATGCATGCATCTAAGACAAAGGGTAGAAAGAAGAGTTTGGTGAGAACTCTAGAAACTTTTTCTTTTTATTTACTTTTTTCCCCAATTTAACCTGATGATAGGTTCTTTTATATTATCCAAAAGTTATACTAAATCAACACTAAGTCCATAATTAATGAAAATATTTATATATGTGATGTTAGCATTTAACAATGGACTGATTCCAAATTGAGAAAGGAGTACATCAAGGCTGTACAACACCATGCTTATTTAACTTTTGTGCAGAGTACATCACACAAAATGTGGGGGTTGGATGAAGCACAAGCTGGAATCAAGATTGCCAGGAGAAATATCAATAACCTCAGATATGCAAATGCGACCACCCTTATGGCAGAAAGTGAAGAGGAACGAAAGAGTCTCTTGATGAAAGTGGAAGAGGAGAGTGAAGAAATTGGCTTAAAGCTCAATATTCAAAACACTAAGATCATGGCATTTGGTCCCATCACTTGATGGCAAATAGATGGGGAAACAATGAAAACAGTGGCAGACTTTATTTTCTTGGGCTCCAAAATCATTGCAGATGGTGACTGTAGCCATGAAATTAAAAGATGCTTACTCCTTGGGAAAAAAGCTATAACCAACACAGACAGCATATTAAAAAGCAGAGGCATTACTTTTACAACAAATGTCCATTTAGTCAAAGCTATGGTTTTTCCAGTAGTCATGTATCGATGTGAGAGTTGGACCATAAAAAAGCTGAGTACCGAAGAACTGATGGTTTGAACTGTGGTGTTGAAGAAGACGCTGGAGAGTTCCTTGGGCTGCAAGGAAATCCAACGAATTAATCCTAAAGGAAATAAGTCCTGAATATATATTGGAAGGTCTAATGCTGAAGCTGAAGCTCCAATACTTTGGCCATCTGATGTGAAGAACACTGGAAAAGACCCTCATTCTGGGAAAAATTGAAGGTAAAGGAGAAGGGCAGGACAGGGGATGAGATGGTGAATGGCATCACTGACTTGATGGACATACAGTTGAATAAACTCTGGGAGTTGGTGATGGACAGGGAAGCCTGGCAAGCTGCAGTCCATGGGGTTGCAAAGAGTCAGACATGACTGAGTGACTGAAATGAGCATTTATACAGAAGAAAACATTATATGATAAGTCATATACTTCTAATATCATTATCAAAAAAGAGAGAAGACTGCATTTTATAGGGAAAGAACCTTTTCAATCAGTGTTCAAATCACAATTATTCAAAAGGTAGACCTTGCCTACAGCAAGGCATTGAATAGCCTGGGTCAGCCAAGTTGTATTTATTATTGAAGAAAATTGGGGAAGAGTTTCCAGTATGGTTTGCTTCAGACTTTTCCATAGGACTTTTTCTTTTATACCAAAAGCATCAGGACTTTCTGATATTTTATTTCAAGACACAATATTGACATCTTCAGTTCAGTTCAGTCGCTCAGTCGTGTCCGACTCTTTGCGACCCCATGAATCGCAGCATGCCAGGCCTCCCTGTCCATCACCAACTCCCGGAGTTCACTCAGACTCACGTCCATCGAGTCAGTGATGCCATCCAGCCATCTCATCCTCTGCCTCCCCCTTCTCCTCCTGCTTCGAATCCCTCCCAGCATCAAAGTCTTTTCCAATGAGTCAACTCTTTGCATGAGGTAGCCAAAGTGCTGGAGTTTCAGCTTTAGCATTATTCCTTCCAAAGAAATCCCAGGGTTGATCTCCTTCAGAATGGACTGGTTGGATCTCCTTGCAGTCCAAGGGACTCTCAAGAGTCTTCTCCAACACCACAGTTTGAAAGCATCAATTCTTTGGTGCTCAGCTTTCTTCACAGTCCAACTCTCACATCCATACATCACCACTGGAAAAACCATAGCCTTGACTAGACAGACCTTAGTTGGCAAAGTAATGTCTCTGCTTTTTAATATGTTATCTAGGTTGGTCATAACTTTTCTTCCAAGGAGTAAGCGTCTTTTAATCCATGGCTTCGGTCATCATCTATGAATCGCAGCATGCCAGGCCTCCCTGTCCATCACCAACTCCCGGAGTTCACTCAGACTCACGTCCATCGAGTCAGTGATGCCATCCAGCCATCTCATCCTCTGCCTCCCCCTTCTCCTCCTGCTTCGAATCCCTCCCAGCATCAAAGTCTTTTCCAATGAGTCAACTCTTTGCATGAGGTAGCCAAAGTGCTGGAGTTTCAGCTTTAGCATTATTCCTTCCAAAGAAATCCCAGGGTTGATCTCCTTCAGAATGGACTGGTTGGATCTCCTTGCAGTCCAAGGGACTCTCAAGAGTCTTCTCCAACACCACAGTTTGAAAGCATCAATTCTTTGGTGCTCAGCTTTCTTCACAGTCCAACTCTCACATCCATACATCACCACTGGAAAAACCATAGCCTTGACTAGACAGACCTTAGTTGGCAAAGTAATGTCTCTGCTTTTTAATATGTTATCTAGGTTGGTCATAACTTTTCTTCCAAGGAGTAAGCGTCTTTTAATTCCATGGCTTCGGTCATCATCTGCAGTGATTTTGGAGCCCCCCAAAATAAAGTGTGACACTGTTTCCCCATCTATTTCCCATGAAGTGATGGGACCAGATGCCCTGATCTTCATTTTCTGAATGTTGATCTTTAAGCCAACTTTTTCACTCTCCACTTTCACTTTCATCAAGAGGCTTTGAGTTCCTCTTCACTTTCTGCTATAAGGGTGGTGTCATCTGTGTATCTGAGGTTATTGATATTTCTCCCGGCAATCTTGATTCCAGCTTGTGTTTCTTCCAGCCCAGCATGTCTCATGATGTACTCTGCATAGAAGTTAAATAAGCAGGGTGACAATATACAGCTTTGACGTATTCCTTTTCCTATTGACATCTTGGTTAACCATAATTTTGCAGCTGAACCCACAGAATTGTGAAGTATCATTCTAAGACTAATAAATTATATGTCATATAAATAGTGTATCGCTTTTACATGTGTTGTTGTTAATATATTTTATTTCCTCTTGGTATAACAAATGCAAGATTTATTTGATTCTTCCTGAGAATAAACTAAATACTTAGTATCTGACTGCCTCATGTTCTCTCAGAAAATTTCTGCACCGTCAACTTAGTCTTTTTATTCTATTGCCAAACAGAAAGACTCCTCAAAACTGTAATCCTATATTATTTTTCATGTGAAATCTTGCCACTTGAAGTTAATAAGATGATTACTAATGTAAATAAATTCAGGCTCCAAAGGCATATTACAAAGGAATAATAACAAGTTAATTAACACTTAGTTAAATTTCCTGTTATGTTTATTGTACCTTGAGTTTCATTCACATAATTACTACTATTCATAGTGATATTTTGCTAGAAATATTTTAGTAAACTGATTAATAGGTCTAACAATCTCGAGTGCAAATGTTTCTGTTTTCATTCATATTATCAATCTTATCTAAAATTTTGTGTGAAATATTGAATATTTTATAGTCTATTAGCTGTAGTGAATTAACTATAAAGGATAGAGGATGAGGTGGTTGAATGGCATCACTGTCTCGATGGACATGAGTTTGAGCAAGCTCTGGGAGTCTGTGATGGACAGGGAAGCCTGGCATGCTGTAGTCCACGGGGTCACAGAGTTGGACAAGACTGAGCAACTGAACTGAACTGAGCTGTAGCTAAGTTAATTTTTACTTGACTATGTACTACTTTGGACATTCTCTTTTGGAATTGCTAAGTCTGGACAAAAGTTAAATATCATGTTATTCCCTGGGATTAAAAAATAAACATCTTTGTTGAAAAGTACATTTTTCTTCTTAAAAAAGCCATTTTGATAATAATTTATATATTGTAGATACTTAAGTAACTCTGAAACCTTAGGCCATATTTCTTGCTTCCAGAATTTCTGCAACACCAACCCTCCTGGTTATCTGATAAGTAGCTACTATTTACCAACAAATATTTTTCAAAAATTAATCCTTTTTAAAAATCTGTATGTAACATAAAAGAGTAGGAGTCATTTAAGTTAAACATTAGCTTCTTTGACTTTCTTAAATGGGAGATGTATTCAAAGACAACCTGCTCTAATGTGTTTTCAGTTGCCAGCCTTTGTGGAAATAGCCTCAGGTAGGAATTCCAGTCTTAAAATATGGGCCTGCGGTCCTAAGACTGGATGAATAATGCTTACTGTGATATCATGGGGATATAAATACCAGTTTCTTAAAAAGGTGTATGATACACTTGAATCTTAAGGCAGAGTAGAATGTCTGTAGGTGGCCAAATAGAAACATGGTTGCTGGAGAGGTCACTATAATAATCCTATCTTGCCCAGTGAGGGTATCCATTATTTTAAGTGACACTGCTTTTGAATTTAGATTTAAAAACAAACAAAAAATACAAAAAGAATGGTTATGGGGAGGCTAGTATAGGCAGGAAGAATTGTATGCTTAAAGGTGAAGAACTTTGTAACATTAAAGATTTGGATGGTATTTTAGGTTAGCTTAATGTAGATGAAGGTACCTAGTGCATAGCTATTAACATATCAATCAGTCAGTTCAGTCGCTCAATTGTGTCTGACTCTTTGCGAACCCATGGACTGCAGCATGCATGCCAGGCCTCCCTTTCCATCTATTAATATATAGAAAGCTAATATGGTAACAGGGCTTCCCTGGTGACTTACAGAGTAAAGCATCTGCCTGCAATGCGGGAGACCTGGGTTCAATCCCTGAGCTGGGGAGATCCCCTGGAGAGGGCACTGGCAACCCACTCCAGTACTCTTGCCTGGAAAATCCCATGGACAGAGGAGCCCGGGAGGCTGCAGTAACAAAATATGATAACAGATTATGTTATGCCCTATAGATTTGTACTTTGTTTGGTAAGTACAATCATTGGCAGAGAGACCAATAATTCTCCTTTCCCTGACCTTTTTAAAAGATGATATGAAAAAACTTTGTTTTTAAGAAATAAGCAAAGCAGCCACTGGAAAAGAATTTGCAGGTTATGTACTGGGGCAAGGAAACCAGTTTCAAGAACTTATTCTTTCTGTTTCTTTTATCTTTTTTTTCTTTTTTGGTTAAAGAAGTAGGATAGTGATAATTAAGATAGGGTAATTATCATTGGGATGGCTAAGAAAGGATAGAGGGACAGATCCTAGCAAACAACAACAACAAATCACAAGAACATAGAAAACAAACAATGTGGGAGAAATGAGAGCCTTTGAGCCGGAATAAAAGGGACAACAACGCTAAATAGGAACTGGCAGGTGTGGTAGGAGGTGTAGCTCAGAGGCGGAGGGCAAGAATTGTGGATTTGTTTTCAGGCGTGATGAATTAGGGCAAAAGGATAACAACCAGATAAGAAAGTTCAGGGAACATTTTGATACTCAAAAGGGAAATGGTAAGAGACTGAGATTTGAAATCATGCATTACAAAGTCAAACAAACAAACAAAAATATTCAATGTTTTTGATATTCAATGATATTTATGTTTTAAAATGACTATTGCACTGCCACACAAATTCTGGCCTTCATGTCTTTTGCATACGTACGTTGCTCAATAATTCAGTGTAATAATTATGCTGCAAATGTTATGCTGTAGCATGGGGGCTGTTCTTAGGAATAAGCTTTAACTGTAACTGTTTAGTATTTTCTATAACCAGCTTTATCTGTGCTAAGTTTCTGCTTGTGCTTGAACTTCTCACGCTAGTGCTTTCACCATAACAAGCTGAGGAATGCAGAACACTCCTCCACATCTTACTTTGGCAGAAAAATCTTTCATGGGATTTTTAAGCTTAAATTCAGTTGTGTTTGTGATCTCTCAGAACAATATCACATTTAACTGGGTTTAATAATTTCTTTGTTTGTTTTTAATGATGAACAACATGAAATTCAACTAACCTATTAACATAGAAACCCAGAGTAGTAGGGGGTAGAATCATGTAATATTAATAGAATTTCTAGGAAATATTTCAGAAAGATAAGAACTAGGATTACATAGCAACTAACAGGCTTTTATGGGAATCATATTTTTAACATTTAATAGTGAAGGTAACAGCTAATAGTCAAATGAATGTGAATTAAAAGGAGAGATCATGCTTAATCCTATCAGTTTGATAAATAAGTAAATAGATGCAAGAAAATATAAAAATAGATTTATCATTGATACTTAATATTTTAGGGAAAATAATCCTCTCCTACATTATTAGGAATTGAAAACTGGTTACATTTTTGCAGGGAAAACTGCATATATGAAAATTAAAAATGCTATCTTTTCATTCAGAGTCCTATTTCTAAGAACAAAGGATGGCAAAGATAGGGACATTAGTAAAGATGGGGCTATTGACTGGTCAAAAACTGAAATTAAAAACGTAGTTTCATAGGAATGAATAAACAAATTTGGGGACACCATATAATTAAATATGCAGTCATTTAAATTAACATTTAGGTGAAAAGCTCACAATGAATTCATTAATTGAAAAAAACTATTAATTACAGAAGAATATGGATGATTTTATACATGCATATATTATATGTTTAATACTATATGCATGGTTTCACTTTGATTAGAATAAAAATGGTCAAGTATTTATAGACTCTGACCCACAGCCATCAAACCAAAGGAAATTTGTCCCATAAAATAGTTTTTTTTTTTTTTTTCCTTCTTGTAAATCCTGGTCTTTTTGGATATATATCAGGAGCTATAGTCATTGAAGAGGGAAAGCTCTGGGAAATATTCCAGTCTACAATACCAATTTTCAATCGTTAAATACATTTATTTTACAATATTTGTACACTTAGAGAAAGTTTTTATTCCAAAGAACCTACCAGTTTGTGCTTTGGCAAGCTGGCTTATTCAAAATGGGTTTAGGGATGCCTAAAGGTGGGCCCCTCCACATTTGGCTTGGCACAGTTCTTGGGCTGATCTCCTAGACCTAGCAAAGACTTGTCCTATACCTCAGCATACATTGAAATATTATCATTTAATGAATGTATTGAGACTTTTAATGTACTTATACTTCATCTTTCTAATGAGACAGCATCTCTTAAGAGCAGGGACAAGTTTCTTTCAGAACCTACAAGGTTGTATAGAATTGCTGTTGAGAATTTTTGATTGATAATCAGTAAACACATTATCTTTGCCTGCCATATATGACCTAGGCATATGTATGGATAAATTATATCTGTGACATTTTGTTAACAAAGAAAGTTGTTAAGGTCTCTCCTATTCGCTAGGTGATATCTGTACTATGTATGCATGCTAAGTCACCTCATTTGTGTTCAACTCTGTGTGAACCTATGAAGTGTAACCTGCCAGGCTACTCTATCCATGGAATTCTCCAGGCGAAAGAACTGGAGTGGGTTGCCAGTGACCTTCAGGGGGTCTTCCCAACCCAAGGATCGAACCCAAGTCTCACATCTCCTGCACTGGCAGGCAGCTTCTTTACCAGTAGGGAAGTCCTATTGCACTATACTGTTGATGAAATTTGTATAGATGAATTAATGAGGCATTTCATATGTTCAATATGTACTCATATTAAATCTCTTATTTTCCAGTCATCTTTTTTATATTGGTTATGAGTTTAATATTATCCTTGAGATGAAATTAAGACTAATCAACTCCACCCTGTGCTCAGTTACAGAACTTTCAGTTTGGAGGGATCTTAGAAATCAAGTGTTCCAGCACTCTCATTTTACAAATGAAGAATCTGAAACCAGGAAGGTTTGAGTTTTCAGTTAAATAAACACTTGTTGAACATCTGTCATATGCTTAGCCCCAGGGTAAGGCTTGGGAATAAATAGGCAAAGTAGATATAATCATGTAAGGATTAAACAGTGATATTGTATGTAATGAATGGAACACAGACTTGGCATGAATACTCATTCATCAAACAATATTTGAACATTTTACATTTAATACTGTAGTTCCTAATTTTGCTAGAAGAGGGGAAAAAAGCTGGATTTGAGTGGCACATGAGGATTCCTTGAGGATTTCACTCTCAGTCTAATAAGACATACTAATATTATGACTGTTCTTCAATTACATAGCGAGGGGCTAAAAATGGGAATTTAAGTGAGGTGTCTTGACTCCAACTAGTGTTTTTTATCTCCAGTAACAGATCTTCTTAAAGCTACACTATGACTTACATGTTCTTACTATTAAATAAGAACATCTCTATATTAGAAAGTAGAAAAAAATAACAATGAAAAGAGCAGTAAGGTGAGCTTTTCTCAACTTTACAATATAGATATACAAAACATGCTATACTAGGATAACATATGTATCATAGGAGTAATTGACGATAAGAAAAGGAATCCTACTCCAGACACTTTCAGTGCTCTCTGGACAAAGGGTACTTAAGAAGGGACAGAGGTCATCCATGGTCCTGTTTGCCTGTTTTTCTTGAGAAGATCATTGGCCTTAATAATTGAACTTGATTGTATTCATCAACGTAGAGGCATAGAAATAAAAAGGGTGAATTAATTAATTCAGATTGATGTATTAAATTATTAAAGAAATTCTATTGATACTTTCTCAGAAATTATTTTAGGATCTGACTTTTTCTCTATCCCCACTTATGTTGATATACTTCACCACGAGGTGACTACTGCTCAATGAAGCAATCACTTCTTTGACTATATCTTTTACACCTCTGTCTTCCTTTTTGTTCTTCACATCATCATCAGTTACATTCCTCTTGCAGCCATGAAATTAAAAGATGCTTACTCATTGGAAGGAAAGTTATGACCAAGCTAGATAACATATTAAAAAGCAGAGACATTACTTTGCCGACAAAGGTCTGTCTAGTCAAGACTATGGTTTTTCCAGTAGTCATGTATGGATGTGAGAGTTGGACTGTGAAGAAAGCTAAGTGCTGAAGAATTGATGCTTTTGAACTGTGGTGTTGGAAAAGACTCTTGAGAGTCCCTTGGACTGCAAGGAGATCCAACCAGTCCATTCTAAAGGAGATCAGTCCTGGGTGTTCATTGAAAGGACTGATGCTAAAGCTGAAACTCCAATACTTTGGCCACTTCATGCGAAGAGTTGACTCATTGGAAAAGACCTTGATGCTGAGAGGGATTGGGGGCAGGAGGAGAAGGGGACGACAGAGGATAAGATGGCTGGATGGCATCACCGACTTGATGGACATGAGTTTGAGTGAACTCTGGGCATTGGTGACAGACAGGGAGGCCTGGCGTGCTGCAATTCATGGGGTCACAAAGAGTTGGACATGACTGAGCAACTGAACTGAACTGAAACCATACCCAAACACATTCTTTTACTTTTGGAAAACATCTACAGGCTTTCTGTGATATGTAGGTAAAAACCAAGATTTCTTCAGTAGGCATAAATTAAACCACTTGTTCCGTAAAATCTCAGAGAATGTAAGAACAAGGAGCGTGAATGAAAGCGTCACGCTCCTTGTTCCCTACCATGCCACTAGAAAGTTTTGCTAATGTAATTTTGCTAATGTAATAACTAAGTATCAGCTGCCATAACAAAATACATACACTGGGTGGCTCATATGACTGAGATTTCTTTTTCCACAGTTCCAGAGGCTGGAAGTCAGACTAGGATGTCAACACAACTGAGTTCTGGTGAGAGCTCTCTTTCTGGCTTATAAAACCACCTTCCTCACATGGCAGAAAATAAAAATAAAGTTCTCTAATATCTCTTCTTTTAAGGGCACTAATCCCTTAGGAGGGCCCTACCCTCCTGATCTCATCTAAACCTATCTCCCAAGGGCACTATCTTTAAATACCAATATATTGAGGGCTAGAATATGAATTTTACGAGGAATAGAGTTCAGTCCCTAGCACTAAACTTCACCAATTTCAAGCTATTCTTGGTCTCTTATGGTAACTACTGCTAAGCAAGAATTACCATTGTTTCCATACATAGAAATACTTAGATGTCAACTTTCAACTCTTTGTCTAACCAAACAAGAATCCAGTTAAATAAATGAGTTTAAATACCTTCCATAATCCCACAGGGAAAGAATATCAAACCCTACATAAATAATGCATTATAGCTTGAAATATCCTTATTTCTCATCAGTTCTTGGATTTAGATCCTGTAGCAATTTGAAAATAGATACAGGAGCTAGATAAGGAGGCTATAAACAACTTCATCATATGTAAAGCTAGATTTCAGGATTGGATTTAAAGTTCAACTGGACTTCTGCTTCTTTCTTCCTGAATGGAACCAAACCACACATTCACAGGTTGAGTTTCTGGACAATGGCCATATCCCACAACAAGGGCAGAGCTGCCTGGGTGAGATCACAGCACAGAAGTAGCATGGAGAAGAACAATTGTAGCCTGTGGGTAAGCTCATTCAAGAGAGTGTCTCAGGTAGCCTCAGATATGTCTACTCTGAAACTTGTCCCAGTTTTCCACCCTAAAAACATCCCTTCTCCTTCTATGTGGAAGAATGAATGATAAGTGGATCAAAGGTAGGCACACCTATACACAACTGAAACTTTCCCAACTAATGGGCTGAGGCAGAAATGAGAAAAAGTGGGAGAGCCTTCTGTGTTGTTTTGTTTTTTTAAATTTTCTTGTTCATTAGTTTTCCACTCAGAATGCACACACAAAACTCTCAGATAGAGAATAAAAAGCTGAAGTACTACAAGTTCAAGCAACATTTTGCTAATTATATAGAATGATTATTTATTGTTTCATAAGTGACAGGGAATGACACATCAACACTTACAAGTTATGCATCAAGCAAATGGACAAGGCAAGACTAAGATCCATTAACAATGAAAAGATAAAATAGTATGGTTGAAATGAAAATTTCTTTAGATAGGAGCTGTTCTTTGTTTAGCAAAATACACTGATAAAACATTTAGAGTGAAAGACTCTGATAAGAAAAAAGAAAAGTTTTAAACTATTCTACTTAGAAAATGAATTAAAATGGGATATGGCCTTACAGTAGAGAAGAGACAGGATGGGATAGAGAGATCAGCAGTTTCACAAAAATGAATGTGTTGCAGTTTGGAGGAACGTATTTCTACTATTTAGATTGTAAACTAATTGAGAAATTGATACAGGGATGAGATAAAATCAACATATTAACAGTAAAACTGATATGAAGACTGTGACTTGAATGTGGAGGCAAACGGGACTTCCTACTGCCCTCCCATATTGAACTAAGCCATAAAGAAACCAGAGAAAAAAGGATGGGACTGGATATACACAGAGGAAATCTCTCACCTTTAATTGCTGTTCATAGAGGGTGGCAGATATTAAGAAGTTTCAGGTACTGACCTGGTTGCTAGGTATGAGGTGGTTCAGAGGGAAACTGAGAGATGTGGCGGGTGTGGTATAGAGAGGCAGATGTGGTAGGTAACTGTTGACTACGTCTTTTGCCAAATACACATTCTGGGGGGTGGCAGTAGTTGTTAATTGCTGGATTATACTCAGTAAAGCAAGCACTGAAGCAAAAATGAATATCTCGGTCCACATGTCATGAGACAGTAACTGGCTACAGGAGTCCTGTGGCCCTTCACATCACTGAGCCTCTAGAAGGAGAGAAGATGTATTCTTATTATTAAGGAGAAAGCTCCAATGGAGACAAGTATACAAATTTTTCAGAGTTGGAAGAATGCTAAGTAAATTAAATTGCTTGCTCTGAGCATAGCTAGACCTGGCAGATATCTGTCGAATTCTAAGGCAAAAGGAAAGGGGTGGGGGTTAAATATACTTTCCTCAGTATCATGTTTATAGCTATCTCTAGCAGTCAATCTGAGGAATTTAGACTGTTTTGTCAACACAGAAAATTTAGAAACATAACATATGGTCACTGTCACCGTGAGTGCTTTGCAATTTTTGAGGCACCAGCAGAATAAAATCTTCCTAGGAGGTACTGATACAATGGCAATGGTGGAGTCTCTTCACATTTTAGAACTAAGGACTACAGATGAAAGAGCATGACATACAGTGAGGAGAATTGGGAAGGGGATGATGAGGTCATCCAGCTATAAAGGACAAACTAGCAAGGTTTAGAAATAATGTCACTGTGACCACAATTTGTACCCACAGTTTTATTTGGCTGGATTATCAGGTTATATTTAACTTTTTAAATGTACTTTCTCCCTTTTAACCTTCCTCCTGAAATGCTTTTCCTGTCTTTGATGACTGGAGAATAGTGTGACATTTTAAGATTATCCTTCATTGAACATTTTGGAGTTGACAGTGATGTCAAAAAGTCTAAAACTGATGGAACACAGGAGAAATAAGTGGCACTCTTAGAGGCAGCAGTGTCCATGTGGCAGCAGCAAGAGCAACAATGGCTCATTCATTCCTCAGTGATGTGCCAATGCAGCAAATGCAGATAAAAATAAGTATATTTTAACACTTAGTTCCTTAAGTAGTGCTAATGAGTCAGTTCTCTTACAAGGAGCATTATATGTTTATAGAAATAATCACATAGGACTTGGTCCACCTTGGGGTGTGTGTGTGTGTGTGTGTGTGTGTGTGTGTTAGGTTCTGATATCAATCTATAAGTCTTCCTTACTCAGGTAATTACCACTGGCTAGCATGGATAAGAAAATTGTTCTGATTAATCCGCTATAGTTTTAAAGACCATCCTAATTTGCTCCTGGCAAGCCTACGAAAGGAATGAAGGAAATTCCCTGTTTTCCATATGCTAGTACCAACTGTTATATAATCTAGTCATGCCATCTCCTGCCAATTTTTTAAACTCATTTAAAAAAGTTTACTAAGATTTTTTAGTTAAATTTGAGAAGATATTATCTTATTTAAAATAGAAATGTCCTATCCTCAAGTAAAATATGAACATCTTAAGTTTCCATGAAAAATGTTCAATGACAAACACATCCGTAACTCTCTCCTATGTGCCGTCAATATTATTTTGGTTATACCACATTGGTTTATTTAGAAATGAAGTTGACATCTCTCATTACATCAAGATGACCATCAAAAAGAAAATTTTTTTAAAAAAGAAAACATGTACTTATATGAAAATATATGCATTTCCAGAGCAATTACATATTGAAGATGCCTTATAATATACCAAGAACTACAAAGCAAAATTAACCAATCTCTTTTAAAATGACTCAAAAAAAACAAAAAAAGTGTTTTAACAGTTGTCAGAAGCCCTAGTCAACGAGGAGTCCAGCTGAATAAAGCAATAGAAAAAGTGGCTGGTAACATGAGTTGACATCAAAAGTTTTATGAAATTCCAAGCTTGAGTAAATTTCTTGACAAAGTGAAGAACCAAAAATGAATCAGTATATCACATTGTTCCTTCTTTGGGGCTCAAATGAAGTATATTTCAAAGTTTACACAGAAGTTTTAAACATAAAATTCACACTTAATGAAAACCCAGCTTGCTCCAAATGACTAAGAGAAACAAAAAGTGTGAATGTGATGCAAATTTTCTAAGAAGGAAGGTGGTGTAGAAACAGCTGTAAAAACTGTTGTAGAAACAGTCTAATTGGTAGTTAAATCTGTGACATAAAAGTGGTATTCATACATAAGAGCATAAAGTGAAATATAAGCTTAGGATCGTAAGAAAAAAATAAAACAGATAGCAAGAAGATATTAAAGCAGACTTTTATAATATTTTGTTAAGTATTTAAATATTTTGGTTGAATTGGGCAAACTCTATGAGAAGTTTTCTCAAATTATTTTGACTAAAATTGTTTTGATCAACTGACTTTCATCTTCATTTAATTGACAGTTTTTTATATCATGGGAAACAATTTTAATATGTCTTAACTACACAATGTAGATGATATAGACACATACATACACATATTCATAGGTAGATAGTGTTTTGTCTTTTTTTACACTTACCAACGCATACTTCGGATGGTTGATTTTTTTCATGTAGCATAACCCAAGGAATGAATGCTGTGATAATCTGGACTTCAATTACTATGATTCATGTCATAGCTCTCTCTCATCATAAATTTAAAAACTTACTCTTGTGTCAGTTATCTGAAGACCTCTTTATTTCTGAGCACTGAAACCTTTTGTTGTTGTTGTTGTTTGTTTGTTTGTTTTAAAGCACAGGGCTAGAGTGTGTATTTAGTTAGGCCCAGTCAGACTTCAGCAGTCTTCCTATGTGTAGGGTACAGTTCCAGACGAGGCAATGAAGAAAGGAAGATGACCTCAATGGAGACAGGTTACCTTTATTCAGGCAAGGAGGGGTGACAGTTGGTCTAAGAACCAGGCTGAGCGTGTGCAGGATCAGGGAGGCTTCATATTTAACGGAAGGTTTTGTAGAAGCGATACGGGAAGATTTAGTCAGGCAGGGCATTGGGAAATCTTTAGCTGAGATGGCAGTTTGCGGATGAACCGGGGTGGGTGTTCCTGGGGCTCAGGGTGTAGGGTCCCGGGCTGATACAATCTGCCTGGAGTATCGGAGTGGGACTTAAAGCTCAGTTTTGTCATCCCTGAAATCAGGTGGTTCAGCAAGTGCCCTTGAGGTCATTATTTTGTTTTTCCAGGCCCAAGGCCTTTGAGGTCTTTATCTTCTTTTCTAGGCCTGAGGACTCCTTGATTCCAGACCATGAAATCATAAAAAGATGGGAAAAAGGGCGCTGTATCTCTCTGGCTATTCCTGCTGGGTTGGGGCAACAGCTCGGGTCTGGAATGAAGGACTGTCCCAGGGCCCAGGGCCCCCTTTTTCTGGTGTTGAGGCGAGGCTCTCAAGAAGGAGAATGGTCTTGACTTGAGAGATGGCTCAAATCTGATCTTGGAGAAACCTTCGAAAGAGATGAAGAAATGCGGACCAAATAAGTAAGATAAAAAGTACTAATGGTCCCAAGAAAGGGAGCAACCCAAGGGAGGGCCAGTTGGAACAGGCTTTGGGGAGTGGAAAGATTTTATAATTCTTTTTTGCGGTGTTTGATTCTGTCCTTAAGTTCTCTGACCCTTTCCTGGACTAGGCCTGTTTCATTAACAAAATAGCAGCAGTCCTCTCTTAGGAAAAGGCAGGTTCCTCCTTTTTCCATGGTGAGAAGGTCCAGGGCTTGTCTCTTTTGTAGGGCCACAGAAGCTAATGAGTTAATTTGTCTTTGGACTGAAACAAAGGATTCCACCACCTGTTCCATATCCTCATTAATTTCTTGGGATAGCTTGTAGTAGAAATGGGCTGAGGTCGAGATGCCCCCAATCCCTGTGCCCAGGGCTGCCGCTATGCTGGTCCCAATCAGGAGGGGGCCCATGATAGCTTGTTTTTTCCTGTGAGAATGTTCCACTTGGGGGTTGACTATCTGTTGTATCTCTTATTCTTTGAGGATTGTTAGACCCAGGGTCAGGATGACCAAGATGCAAGGTCCATAGGGGTCAGGGGGAAGACATGAATATGAGTAGCTCCCATAGAGATTGAAGATTCCCGGGTTGGTGCAATTATTTGTGCTGTTCCAGAGAACCCACTCCAGTACTCTTGCCTGGAAAATCCCATGGGCGGAGAAATCTGGTAGGCTGTAGTCCATGGGGTCGCTAAGAGTCGGACACGACTGAGCGACTTCACTCTCACTTTTCACTTTCCTGCATTGGAGAAGGAAACGGCAACCCACTCCAGTGTTCTTGCCTGGAGAATCCCAGGAACGGGGGAGCCTGGTGGGCTGCTGTCTATGGGGTCGCACAGAGTTGGACACGACGAAGTGACTTAGCAGCAACAGCAGCAGCAGCAGAGAACCCAAGTGGAACAGAAGGAGGGAGTGGAGTTTGTAAGACCAGTGTAGTTGGAGCTAGGGTAGTTGATACAGGTTAGGTTTTAAGGGGCTGAAAGAAGGATATTGTCAGAAACTGGCCCAATGAGTTGTGAGGTGTTTTGTTGGGGAAGGGAGGTATAGTTGCCCTGTGACAACCACGTAGACAGTAAAGGGATTTCTTTGTGTGGTAATGAAGACAGTGACATGCATATCCAGCACTGGGATGTGTGTTGTGTGTGTTGGAAGAATTGGAAGGAGGAGTTAAGAAGGGGGGTCAAGTGTCGGTTGTCAGATGAGGATTTAGGAGAGGCCATAGTTGGGAAAGACTAGAGATCTCTTCAAGAAAATTAGAGATACCAAGGGAAAATTTTATGCAAAGATGGGCAGAATATTATGGACCTAACAGAAACAGAAGATATTAAGAAGAGGTGGCAAAAATACACAGAACTGTACAAAAAAGATCTTCATGACCCAGATAATCACGATGGTGTGATCACTCACCTAAAGCCAGACATCCTGGAATGGGAAGTCAAGTGGGCCTTAGAAAGCATCACTATGAACAAAGCTAGTGGAGGCGATGCAATTCCAGTTGAGCTATTTCAAATCCTGAAAGATGATGCTATGAAAGTGCTGCACTCAATATGCCAGCAAATTTGGAAAACTCAGCAGTGGCCACAGAACTGGAAAAGGTCAGTTTTCATTCCAATCCCAAAGAAAGACAGTGCCAAAGAATGTTCATAGTACCGCACAATTGCACTCATCTCACACACTAGTAAAGTAATACTCAAAATTCTCCAGGCCAGGCTTCAGCAATACATGAAGTGTGAGCTTCCATGTGCTCAAGCTGGTTTTAGAAAAGGCAGAGGAACCAGAGATCAAATTGCCAACATCTGCTGGATCATGGAAAAAGGAAAAGATTTCCAGCAAAACATCTATTTCTGCTTTATTGACTATGCCAAAGCCTTTGTTGGATCACAATAAACTGTGGAAAATTCTTCAAGAGATGGGAATACCAGACCACCTCACCTGCCTCTTGAGAAATCTGTATGCAGGTCAGGAAGCAACAGTTAGAACTGGACATGGAACAACAGACTGATTCCAAATAGGAAAAGGAGTATGTCAGGACTGTAATTTAGAAAGATGGTAATGATAACCCTGTATGTGAGACAGCAAAAGAGACACAGATGTATAGAACAGTCTTTTGGACTCTGTGGGAGAGGGAGAGGGAGATGGTGGGATGATTTGGGAGAATGGCATTGAAACATGTATAATATCATATAAAAAAAGAATCACCAGTCTAGGTTCGATGCAGGATAGAGAATGCTTGGGGCTGGTGCACTGGCATGACCCAGAGGGATGGTATGGGGAGGGAGGAGGGAGGGAGGTTCAGGATTGGGAACACGTGTACACCCGTGCAGATTCATGATGTATGGCAAAACCAATACAATATTGTAAAGTAAACATAATAATAAAATTTAAAAAAAGAAAAGACTGTATATTGTCACCCTGCTTATTTACTTTATATGCAGAATACATCATGAGAAACGATGGGCTGGAAGAAGTACAAGCTGGAATCCAGATTGCCGGGAGAAATATCGATAACCTCAGATTTTCAGATGACACTTAAGTAGTTGGGTCAGGCACAATTGTAGGTTGAAGAGTGTCCAGGTCATTCAGTGTCTTCTTGGATGGTCAACAGAGGTTGTCGCTGGGTGATTTTTAAAGAGGTTTGCCCTGTGAGGGAGACCTGATAGGTGTCTATTAAGGGGAGCAGCACAGAATTGGAGGTAACCCTTTTTAGGCGAGAGAGGGTGTACCCAGGAAGCAACCTTTTCGAGCTTAGCTGCAGTTGAGAGAAGAAGGAGGATTTTGAATATTCCCTGCTACTTTGGGGTTAGGTCACCCTGGGGATTTTCAGACAGATAGATCATGTCTCCAATTTGTAGAGGGGGTGAGGGGGCTTGGAGGTCAATAGCAGGCAAGTTGTGGTGACATATTCCCAGAGGGCACTCTGGGGTTCTGCTAGCAGAGGGGAGTGTAGGAGTTTGGTATGGGAGGAGGTTTAGGGGGAGGTCTGGGAGGGATTATGGGTCTTCCAAATGTAACTTCAAAGGAGCTAAGCCCAAGGGGTTGATTTCTGTGAAGAGAACCTGGGCCACAGTGTGGGCTCTTTTGTTTGTGGTGGGAAATGCTTCTACCCATCCCGAAATGTGTCTACAAGGACCAGGAGATATGACTCTCCGAACTGGAGCATACGAGTAAAGTCTATCTGCCAATCTTGTGCTGGGAGACTGCCTCGCATTTGATGGGTTGGAAAGGATGTAGGTTTAAGATTGGAATTGGGATTAGTTTGTTGACATGTCTGACAGGAACAGGTAAGGTCATCCAAATATTTTTGGTCAGCCGTCAATGTGGGGAAGTGGTTGTGGATGAACTGTTGGAGTACCTTGGACAAAGGATGGAAGAGTGAGTATAGATAGGAGAAAATTTCTCTGGTCATGGGAGGGTCGGATGGGGTCAGGGCTAAGATGACGGGGACTGGAGGGTGGGATGGGACAGGGCTACCTCCTTTGCTTTTTGGTCTGCAGTATTGTAGGATGCTATGAGACTCCCCTTTTGATGTCCCCTACAGTGGAGGACGGCGGCTCTGTCTGGCTAGAGTGCAGTCTCTAGAAGTTTGGGATCATCTCAGAATTAATATTGGGGGATCTCTTTTGGGTGAGGAACCGTCTCCCTCTGTATTAGGATGTTTCAGTGAAGGATGTTACAGGCATATTTGGAGTCTGTGTAGATGTTAACTCTGAGATTTTTAGCCAGGATCAAAGCTCAGGTGAGGACTAGCAGTTTTGCCTGTTGGGAGGTGGCGTGAGGTGAGGCTTCAATTAACTGTGTCCCATGGTTGTGATGAAGGTCTCTCTAGATGATGGCATATTTTGCTGTGAGGGGTGGAGATTTTGAGAGCTGCCATCAATGAACCAGTATGGGGTGTTAGGGTCTAAGATGGGCTGATCTTCAAGTGTTGGAAGGGATTTGGGGTAAGACCCACTGTTAGACTAGTTATGCAGGGGAAGGCCTGCTGTAGAAGGTGTGGGTAATACACTGGCAGGGTTAAGGAGGGCGCAGGGAGAGAATGCGAGTTGGAGATCGAGGAAAAAGGCATGTAGAATCTGTATCCTCGAAGTGGTAAGGGAGAGAAAAGCCGGGTGTGATATAGTAGGTCTCAGAGGGTGTGTGGAGAACAGACTGTTAAGGGGCCATGTCTATAGAATTTGTTTGCTTCAGGTACCAGGGCTGCGATGGCGGCTATGGCTTGTATAAAGGGAGGCCACCCCTTGGTCACCATGTCAAGTTGTTTCGATAAATAAGCTGTGGGAGCCCAGGTGTCTCCGGCATAGAAGTCCCAGGGCCTGTCCTTGGTTGGAATGACCAAAGAAAAAAATGGCCTGGTGTAATCTGGCAGGTGGAGAGTTGGCACTTGGAGGAGGCTCTGGTTGAGCTGGTGAATAGGATAGGCTAGCGATGAGGGGTTAAGGAGGGGTTCATCTAGAGATTCTTTAGTTGCCTCATAGAGCAGCTTTGCAATGAGGGAGACATTAGGGATCCAGATATGGAAAATGTTTAGGAGGCCGAGGAGAGACAGGAGTTCCCGTTTTGTTTTTGGAGGACAGTCAATTAAGGCCTGGATTCTTTCTGGAGGAATGGTTCTTTGTTGTTGGGATAGGGAAAGTCCCAGGTAGGTGACTTTTGACTGGGCTATTTGGGCCTTGGATCAGGATACCCGATAACCCCAGGACCCCAGGGCCCCAAGGAGTTTGGCAGTGTGTTGGAGGCAGAGTTTTCAGGTTGGGCTACAAAGGAGGAGGTCATCTAGGTATTGGAGGAGGTAACTAGGGGCCAAGTTGAGTGTCTGTAGGTCCTTTTGTAAAGCCTGTCTAAAAAACTGGGGGCTGTCTCTGAACCCTTGGGGGAGAACTGTCCATGTTAATTGTTGGGAGACATGTGTCTCGGGGTCCTGCCAGGTGTAGGTGAAGAAAGTTGGGAGAAGGGGTGAAGGGGAATGATGAAGAAGGCATCTTTGAGGTCTAATACCATGAAGAAGGTTGTAGTCAGGGGAATGGTGGACAGAAGGGTGTAAGGTTTATGGACTACTGGGAATGTTGGTATGATGGCCTCATTGATTTTTTCTTAGGTCTTGGACCAGTCTCCAAGAGTTTGGTCCCTTCCTTACTGCCAGGATGGGGGTATTGTGTGGTGAATGGGTAGGAATTAAGATGGAAGCTTGAAGAAGATGGCCAATGATAGGCTTAAGCCTCTTGTGGGCCTCCGGGATGAGAGAGTCCTGTTGTTGGATGATTATAGTCAAGGGGTCTTTCAGGGTGATGTGGACTGGGGGATGATGCTTGGCTATGGATGGGTGATCAGTATCCCAGACTCAGGGGTCTATGGCGGGTAGGTCTATGGGGTCAGGGGTAGGGGACAGGGATGGTCCAGGTGCCATCTGCATGCAGAACATGGAGACTGCATCAAGATGTGTTATGATAATAGAAACCACTAATTTGGATAACAAATCTCCCCCTAGGAGCACCATTACGCACTGAGGCATTATGAAGAATAAGTGTATGAGGGTCAAATTTTCAAGCTGACAGAGTAATAGAAGGCTGATTCTTGGACTCAGAGGGACTCCAGAGACTCCCTTGATTGTGATCTCTGAGTTTTGGGTTGGACCAGAGTAGGAGGTTAAGAGAGAGAAGGCGGCTCCTATGTCTACTATGAAGGAGATCTTTCTCCCAGCCACTATCCCATCAAACCTGAGTTTCGAACTCATGTCTGGGACACAGGCCAGGGGGCTGGAACCCAGGTCCCATCATTGGAACAACTCTCGTAGGGTTGGGCTGAGAGTCTGGGGAGATGTGGGGACCTCCCCAGAGGCGCCAGAGTATCCCTGTGGACAGTCCACCCTCCAAGTCTGGGAGTTAGGGACCTCCCCAGGGGCACCAGGGTGTCCCTGGGGACAGTCCATCTCCAGTGTCCCCATTGGCCATAGGTTGGGCACACTTTGAAGGGAGCTGTAGATTCAGGCATGCCTTTGCCTAGTGTCCCAGCTGGTTGCATCAGAAGCAAGGTCTGGGGGCAGGGGACGGAGTCTCAAGCTCAAGTCTGGGATGACTTGGATCGGGCTGAATCTAGTCCTTTAATTGCTGCTGCCAAAAAGGCATATTTAGCTTTTCTCTCATGGTATTTCTCTCTTTTAGTCTCCTCATCTCTATTTTTGAACACCTTGAAGGCTACTTCTAGGAGTTCCTTTGAAGGTAAGGGGATCTCGGGCCCTTCTCTAGTTGTTGAAGCTTGCATCTAATGTCAGGGACAGACTGGCTGATGAACTGAACATGAAGGCAGAGTAACCCAGCAGGGTTGGTGATATCTAGGTTGGTATACTTCCGGACAACCTCAGTGAGGCGTGCCAAGAATAAGGCTGGATTTTCATACACCTCTTGGGTGACTTCCCTGACTTTATAATTGACATGGATATGAGCATTTGCTTCCATGGTAGCTCAGATGGTAAAGTGTCCGCTTACAATGCGGGAGACCTGGGTTTGATCCCTGGTTGGGAAGATCCCCTGGAGAAGGAAATGCCAACCCACTCCAGTATTCATGCCTGGAAAATTCCATGGACCAAGGAGCCTGGTGGTATACAGTCCATGGGGTCGCAAAGAGTCGGACATGACTGAGTGACTTCACTTCACTTCTGGAGGCAGATGATCATGTGACTGAATTTCCTAATGCCTCGGTCACCAGGCTAGTATGTCCAGCGGGGTCCTAATTGAGGCACCACCTCATCAGCAACTGGGTTAGCATGGTCTTGGTTAGGTAAGTGATCAGCATGGGCTTTTGCCACTTGCCAGATATGGTCTATTTTCATCTGGAGTGAGAGTGGCATTTAAAATATCATATATGTCACTCCATGTGAGGTTATAGGCCTGAGTGAGCCTCAGGAATTCTTTTCTGTATTTGGTAGGGTTTTCAGAAAATGATCCTAACTTTTCTTCACTCTGGCTCATGTCTGACAATGAAAATGGCCATGGACTCAGGTGGGGCCCTCTGGTCCTGCCACCTCTCTCAGGGGAAATGTGCTGGGTATGTGACTGTGTGGCAGAGGGGAGTGAAGCGAGGAGGGGGAATTGGAGGAATGGGATAGTGGGGTTGAGGGAGAGAGACTCAGGAGACATTTCAGAGTCAGTATGTGAGTTTGGTGAGGGGGAAGCAGGGGTTTGATGGTGTCGCTGGTAGGGAGGGGCTCGTCCGCAGGGTCGAACTCCAGGGGTGTGGAAGGTCATGGTTGGCTTAGTTGAAGAAGAGCCCTTTTGTTTGGAAGGCAAGGTGTATAGAAGGACCTCATAGGTGGAGCAGGCCTTGCATAGGGAGGACCTGCTCCAAAGGGCCCAAAAGCCTTGGGCATATGCTACCTCCGACCACTTCCCATTCATTTGAAGAAATTGGTAAGATTTTGAAGGATGTAAAAGTCAAATGCACTGAATTCAGGCCAATGGTTTTGACTGTCCAATTGGTACTGAGGCCAGATCTGTATGCAGAGCCGTTTCAAGCAGCTAGCTTTGAGTTCACTGAGTAAAAGTGGTTTGAGATTTTTTAGGATGCAGGCCAGAGGGGAATCTTTTGGGATAGATTGGCCAGACCCCATGATTGGGAGGCAAGCAGAGGCTCCTCTTGTGAGTTTGGGTTGTCATCCATAGTCACAATAGGAGTTATGAGAAGAGAGCTCTGTATCAAGGCGGAGCATCCCCCACTGTCGCTTACCAGTGACCTTATGCCGGGAGTCCCCAGGATCCGGAGAGGACAGTATTCTAGGGTACCTCTAGAACGCTATCCAGATCTTACCTTAACCTAGGGGCCAGAGTGAGTAGAATGTTGGATGCAGAGTGGTCGAATGGCAAGGGTTCCCTGTTGCAGAGGTCATCAGAGAGAGAAAGAAGAGGGGGATAGAGCCGGAGGCCTGGGGGTACATGAGTCACCAATAAAACCTTAGGACAAGGTATGCACTGCTTACAAAGGCACAGGGCATCCCAGAAGGGAGCTTATGAGCCTGGCAGAGAGTAAGCTTGGCAGGTAGCCACGCTCCCAGATTCTGAGATAAGGGAAAACAATGAGAGAGGGAGAAAGAGAGGAAGAGAGAGGTGAGTGCCTTGCCCTCTCCCAGGTTTTGGCACCAAATATGTAAGGTATAGATCGAGAGGAACGGAGACAGGTTACTTTATTCAGGCAAGGAGGAGCAACAGTCAGTCTAACGACCAGGCTGAGCACGCGTGGGAGGTGCCGATACCCGGGATCGAACCAGGGACCTCCTTACACTATGAACAGCAGTATTGACATCCGTCTGCTTGTTTGTTACACATTTTTTTCAGTTCAGTTCAGTCGCTCAGTCATGTCCGACTCTTTGCGACCCCATGAATCGCAGCACACCAGGCCTCCCTGTCCATCACCAACTCCCAGAGTTCACTCACACTCGCGTCCATTGAGTCTGTGATACCATCCAGGCATCTCATCCTCGGTCGTCCCCTTCTCCTCCTGCTCCCAATCCCTCCCAGCATCAGGGTCTTTTCCAATGAGTCAACTCTTCGCATGAGGTGGCCAAAGTACTGGAGCTTCAGTTTTAGCATCATTCCTTCCAAAGAAATCCCAGGGTTGATCTCCCTCAGAATGGAGTGGTTGGATCTCCTTGCAGTCCAAGGGACTCTCAAGAGTCTCCTCCAACACCACAGTTCAAAAGCATTGATTCTTTGGTGCTCAGCCTTCTTCACAGTCCAACTCTCACATCCTTACATGACCACAGGAAAATCCATAGCCTTGACTAGACGGACCTTAGTCGGCAAAGTAATGTCTCTGCTTTTGAATATACTATCTAGGTTGGTCATAACTTTCCTTCCAAGGAGTAAGCGTCTTTTAATTTCATGGCTGCAGTCACCATCTGCAGTGATTTTGGAGCCCCCAAAAATAAAGTCTGACACTGTTTCGACTGTTTCCGCATCTATTTCCCATGAAGTGATGGGACCAGATGCCATGATCTTCGTTTTCTGAATGTTGAGCTTTAAGCCAACTTTTTCACTCTCCTCTTTCACTTTCAACAAGAGGCTTTTTAGTTCTCAAGAGTCTTCTCCAACACCACACTTCAAAAGCATCAATTCTTCTGCGCTCAGCCTTCTTCACAGTCCAACTCTCACATCCATACATGACCACAGGAAAAACCATAGCCTTGACTAGACGGACCTTAGTCGGCAAAGTAATGTCTCTGCTTTTGAATATACTATCTAGGTTGGTCATAACTTTCCTTCCAAGGAGTAAGCGTCTTTTAATTTCATGGCTGCAGTCACCATCTGCAGTGATTTTGGAGCCCCCAAAAATAAAGTCTGACACTGTTTCGACTGTTTCCGCATCTATTTCCCATGAAGTGATGGGACCAGATGCCATGATCTTCGTTTTCTGAATGTTGAGCTTTAAGCCAACTTTTTCACTCTCCTCTTTCACTTTCAACAAGAGGCTTTTTAGTTCCTCTTCACTTTCTGCCATAAGGGTGGTGTCATCTGCATATCTGAGGTTACTGATATTTCTCCCAGCAATCTTGATTCCAGCTTGTGTTTCTTCCAGTCCAGCGTTTCTCATGATGTACTCTGCTTATAAGTTAAATAAGCAGGGTGACAATATACAGCCTTGACGTACTCCTTTTCCTATTTGGAACCAGTCTGTTGTTCCATGTCCAGTTCAAACTGTGGCTTCCTGACCTGCATACAGATTTCTCAAGAGGCAGGTTAGGTGGTCTGGTATTCCCATCTCTTTCAGGATTTTCCACAGTTTATTGTGTCAACTTATATGTATTATTTATGGTGATTATAGGCTTTTACCACCTTAGACTATAACAGCAGCAGGGCTGCCATATCTATATCTAAACTGATGCTTCCTATACTTTTTCTGCCCCAAGTGTAACATTAGTTGAAAGAAAGGACACTTTCAAACAACCTATATATAGTGTTTCCTTCATTTATTCCTTTATTTAGCAAATATATAGAGAATATATGTTGAGTTGTAGAAGTAATGCTCAACACTGACCAAGTCTGAAAGAAAGACCAGCTTCTTGGGGTTTTTATTCTCATGGCCAGACACAGATTACACAATTACACAATTATTCTGTGATGTTTATGATATTGAGTTTGGTAGGTCAGTAGAATTTTAATAGAGAAAGTGATGTATCAAAATTAAAACAAAGAGATTGAGTAGAATTTCACTAGAGAAAGAACAAGTGGAGTGGTGGAATAGCTTTTTTTTTTTTTTAACAACATGTATTCACTTATATGCCATGTGTCAAACTTAGCCTCTGAGGACACAGCAGTGAACCAAACAGACTACACCCTTGTTCTCATGGATTTGCATTCTTTTTGAGGGGACAAAGAAAATCAGTCTAAAAACATAAGTAAATTATCTGAGATGGCTCGAGTGACATGAAGAATGAAAATTGGGTAGTAATGCAGATTGTTTGCTTCCTCAGCATCTATTTGCTCTGATTTTTTCTTTTGGGGGGGAGGCAGGGGTTTTTACTCTTTTCTCATATAGCTCATAAACTTCTGGGAAAGCTGGCATCTCACTCAGTAAAAGATATGAACATAGTAATTCTAAAAGTAATTTCATTTCTTTGCAAGTAGTTGGTTAAGCAACCCAAACCTAATTAAAGCAGTTTTTGCATTCACCCAACTTTATGTCATTTCAGGAATAATAATATAATACAGTCATAGCTGATGAAACATGAGGGGAATATTGTGCTTAACTTCTAGGGAAAAAGTTGCTTTAGTCTTAAGAGAAAAAAAAAAAGCTTCTTTCTTTTTATGGTTGGGATTCCTATAGCTGGTACTGCCACTGCCATATCCCTAATGAGGCCAAGATGGAATCTTAGAGAAACTGAGCAATCAGTCTTTAGTTGAATGATGTTGATTTCTACCTTGATATTCGGTTACATCAGTGACCACAGTTAAATCAATTTTAACTCTTAATTTCTATTACTAATCTGAAAGCACTATACATAAAACTATACATGTTTGATATATGTATTAGAAAAGAAGTCATAGGAACAGAGGATAGTGTAGGTATTGCTTCAGATTAGCTGGTCAAGGACTGTCTTTCTGAAGAGGTGATACTTAAGCTGAGATAAAAAGTCAGCCATGCTAAGCCCTGAGAGCAACTCCTCCAGGAAGCACAAATAACAATTCAACAGTCACAGGATTCAACCAAGAATAAGAAGGTATGACACTAGAGATGAGCACATTCTGAAGACAGGAGATTTGTGACTCATGCAGACGTTTAAGATTCACTCTAAGAGCCATTAAAGCATTTGAAGTTTAGGAATGACAAATTATTATATTTTTTCTTCTAAGTAATATTAAATCTGATGTTTTCAATTACCATTAAAATGTATTCCATACTTTATGGTAATCATATTTCATTTTAGTGTTTATAAAATTAAAAATTAACATTTTTATTATGTGAATTTCTCTTGTAGCAAAGCATCTGATGGTAGGAATTTCTTACAGAACAAATGGCAATTAGTAAAATCAGTTAAGATCAAAGAGGGTGTAATTTTAATGAAAAATAAATGAAGTTTCAGTTCAGTTCAGTCGCTCAGTCATGTCTGGATCTTTGAGACTCCCTGAATCGCAGCACGCCAGGCCTCCCTGTCCATCACCAACTCCCGGAGTTCACTCAGACTCACGTCCATCAAGTCAGTGATGCCATGCAGCCATCTCATCCTCTGTCTTCCCCTTCTCCTCCTGCCCCCAATCCCTCCCAGCATCAGAGTCTTTTCCAATGAGTCAACTCTTCGCATGAGGTGGCCAAAGTACTGGAGTTTCAGCTTCAGCATCATTCCTTTCAAAGAAATCCCAGGGCTGATCTCCTTCAGAATGGACTGATTGGATCTCCTTGCAGTCCAAGGGACTCTCAAGAGTCTTCTCCAACACCACAGTTCAAAAGCATCAATTCTTCAGCGCTCAGCTTTCTTCACAGTCCAACTCTCATATCCATACCTGACCACAGGAAGAACCATAGCCTTGACTAGACGGACCTTAGTCGGCAAAGTTTAGAAAGTTTGTTTTCCCCTTCTCCTCCTGCCCCCAATCCCTCCCAGCATCAGAGTCTTTTCCAATGAGTCAACTCTTCGCATGAGGTGGCCAAAGTACTGGAGTTTCAGCTTCAGCATCATTCCTTTCAAAGAAATCCCAGGGCTGATCTCCTTCAGAATGGACTGATTGGATCTCCTTGCAGTCCAAGGGACTCTCAAGAGTCTTCTCCAACACCACAGTTCAAAAGCATCAATTCTTCAGCGCTCAGCTTTCTTCACAGTCCAACTCTCATATCCATACCTGACCACAGGAAGAACCATAGCCTTGACTAGACGGACCTTAGTCGGCAAAGTTTAGAAAGTTTGTTTTTTAAAATTCTTGTAGAAATTAAAATACATTAAAATTGCTGGGAAGCATTGCAAAATAATATTTTTAACTTAAAATATAGTACACACACACATACGTATATATACTTATATATATATATATATATATACACAATAGAAAATCATGTAAGACAGAATAAGACAATTTTGAAATAGGTATAAAAAATCAATTACAGGAAGATCACTTTTCCTATAGAATCATAAAAGGTAGGCATTACAGAGGAATCTTCAAACAAAAGCCAGCTACTTAAAGATGTGGCAGAAGTGTTCAGAGTATTTTTGAATTAAATAATAGATTTTTAGTGGGTGTTTTATCATGACTATAGGATTACTATTGTTTGATTCACCAACTGTTAATCTCAGGAAACAATTCACATTTAGGCTTGCCACAAGGAGTTACAATTAACTTTATACGTGCCCTGATACACTGTATACATGAAGGTTAAATATCAGAAATGTATTTCTTGATATAAAAAAATTAGCAATATGACACAAATCCAGAGAAGAAAAATAGAGACTTTTGTAAATAAGTGACAGGAAAGGAAATATAGAGATGATAGTGACCTGAGGTAGCCAGAGACACTGAGGTGTATTTGAAAAGAATTCCAGTCCCAACTGCCATTTAACACCTGTGTGATCTTGTTTCAAACCCTTTGCTACCTCTACTTTTAGTTTTAACATTTGTAACCTAGAAATAATGCATGCATTTTTGTTCTAAGAAATGAGAAACTGTATGAAATTATTTTTTAAGCTCTAGAACAGTGCTAACATGGTAGCCACTAGACATATATGGGAATTTAAGCTAAATATAATTTAAAAAAATTAAAAATTAAATTTGCTACTCACACTAACCACATTTCAAGTACTAACAGCCAATGTGATTGTTGGCTACTATACTGAAGGAATCACATGGACATAGAATATTTCTATCATCACGAAAGTTTTGTTTGACAGCACTGCTCTGGATAGCAGTGAAACAAATAATAACTGCTTTTCCTACTTGTCTTTATGGTCACATAATAAGATGCTCCAGTTAATAAATGAATCCTTGTAATAAATGAATACTATCAGAAATGAAAATGGAGAAATTACAACTAGCTGTAGGACAGAGAAGGAAAAGTGGCAAAAATCCATCTTATTAATAAACAGCTATTTATACAGTGCTGTGTTAACTTTCTCCAACACCTCTATCATTTTTCTTGCGATTCCAAGGAGAAAATAATTCTATTTTATAGGCTCAGAAAATGCAATCAGGAGTAAAAATCATTCTGTAGTCATAAAGAAAAAGTTGAAAACATATCATATTTTCAAAGAGGCTTCGAAAAACTATGGCATTATAAATTTTGAAAAAATTTAACGTATAGCATATTGAACACCAAAGTGCACATCTTCAAGAAGTCGATAGCTGAATAAAATCCTACTTGTGAACACGTATGCATAACCACCCACTTTTAGTCCCAAGAAGGCTCCCTTGTGGTCTTCCCACTCAATAAATCCCCCTCCACAAAGATAACCACTCCTTTGACTTCAATTATTAAGAGCTTAGTTTTGTTGGGTTTTGACCTCATATAAGCGTGAACTTCCAGATGTTCAAGATGGTTTTAGAAAAGGCAGAGGGACCAGAGATCAAATTGCCAACATCCGCTGGATCATAGAAAAAGCAAGAGAGTTCCAGAAAAACATCTATTTCTGCTTTATTGACTATGCCAAAGCCTTTGACTGTGTGGATCACAGTAAACTGTGGAAAATTCTGAAAGAGATGGGAATACCAGACCATCTGACCTGCCTCTTGAGAAACCTATATGCAGGTCAGGAAGCAACATACAATTGCACTCATCTCACATGCTAGTAAAGTAATGCTCAAAATTCTCCAAGCCAGACTTCAGCAATATGTGAACCGTGAACTCCCTGATGTTCAAGCTGGTTTTAGAAAAGGCAGAGGAACCAGAGATCAAATTGCCAACATCCGCTGGATCATAGAAAAAGCAAGAGAGTTCCAGAAAAACATCTATTTCTGCTTTATTGACTATGCCAAAGCCTTTGACTGTGTGGATCACAGTAAACTGTGGAAAATTCTGAAAGAGATGGGAATACCAGACCATCTGACCTGCCTCTTGAGAAACCTATATGCAGGTCAGGAAGCAACAGTTAGAACTGGACATGGAACAACAGACTGCTTCCAAATAGGGAAAGGAGTGCGGCAAGGCTGTATATTGTCACCCTGCTTATCTAACTTATATGCAGAGTACATCATGAGAAACACTGGGCTGGAAGAAGCACAAGCTGGAATCAAGATTGCCGAGAGAAGTATCAATCACCTCAGATATGCAGATGACACCACCCTTATGGCAGAAAGTGAAGAGGAACTAAAGAGCCTCTTGGTGAAAGTGAAAGAGGAGAGTGAAAAAGTTGGCTTAAAGCTCAACATTCAGAAAACGAAGATCATGGCATCTGGTCCCATCACTTCATGGCAGATAGATGGGGAAACAGTGGAAACTGTGTCAGACTTTATTTTTTTGGGCTCCAAAATCACTGCAGGTGGTGATTGCAGCCATGAAATTAAGACACTTACTCCTTGGAAGGAAAGTTATGACCAAACTAGACAGGATATTCAAAAGCAGAGACAATCCTTTGCCAACAAAGGTCCTTCTAGTCAAGGCTATGGTTTTTCCTGTGGTCATGTATGGATGTGAGAGTTGGACTGTGAAGAAAGCTGAGCGCTGAAGAATTGATGTTCTTGAAGTGTGGTGTTGGAGAAGACTCTTGAGAGTCCCTTGGACTGTAAGGAGATCCAACCAGTCCATTCTAAAGGAGATCAGTCCTGGGTGTCGATGCTCAAGCTGAAACTCCAGTACTTTGGACACCTCATGTGAAGAGTTGACTCTTTGGAAAAGACTCTGATGCTGGGAGGGATTGGGGGCAGGAGGAGAAGGGGACGACAGAGGATGAGATGGCTGGATGGCATCACTGACTTGATGGACAAGAGTTTGAATAAACTTCAGGAATTCATGATGGAAAGGGAGGCCTGGCATGCTGCGATTCATGGAGTTGCAAAGAGTTGGGCACGACTGAGCGACTGAACTGAACTGAACTGAACTGAAGTGACACTATGTAGGCTATACAGTCTTTCTACTTCTTTGCCAATATTATATCTGTTGTGTTAAGTCATGTTTTCACAAGTGGCAAAAACTAAATAATTATTTTCCAAAAATAAGATCAATTTGATATTAAGTTCTCCTGTTCTGGTGAAGTGAAATCACCACCAGGAAATATGGAAGAAAAAAAAGGAGGTCTAAGTCTATACTATCACAAATGAAAATGGAGAAGTTACAACCAAAATGACAGAAATAAAAGGATCAGAAGAGACTATTATAAGCAAATTATACAACGTAAAATGGACAATGTAGAAGAAATGGACAAATTCTTATTAATAGAAAGGTACACTCTTCTATGACTTAACCAAAACATGAAATTTCAGGCCAGTATCACTGATAAACATGGATGTGCGCATACATGCTGAGTCACTTCAGTCGTGTCTGACTCTTTGCAACCCCGTGGACTATAGCCGGCTAGGCTCCTCTGTCCATGGGATTTGCCAGGCAAGAACTGGAGTAGGTTGCCATGCCCTCCTCCAGGGGATCTTTCTGACCCAGGGATCAAACTTACATCTCTTATGTGTCCTGCATTGGTAGGTGGGTTCTTTAGCACCACCTGGGAAGCCCAGAACATGAATGCAATCCTATTTAAAGAATCAGTTCAGTTCAGTCGCTCAGTCGTGTCCGACTCTTTGCGACCCCATGAATTGCAGCCCGCCAGGCCTCCTTGTCCATCACCAAATTCCAGAGTTCACTCAAATTCACGTTCATCGAGTCAGTGATGCCATCCAGCCATCTCATCCTCTGTCGTCCCCTTCTCCTCCTGCCCTCAATCCCTTCCAGCATCAGAGTCTTTTCCAGTGAGTCAACTCTTTGCATGAAGTGGCCAAAGTACTGGAGTTTCAGCTTGAGCATCAACACCCAGGACTGATCTCCTTTAGAATGGACTGATTGGATCTCCTTACAGTCCAAGGGACTCTCAAGAGTCTTCTCCAACACCACAGTTCAAAAGCATCAATTCTTTGGCACTCAGCCTTCTTCACAGCCCAACTTTCACATCCATACATGACCACAGGAAAAACCATAGCCTTTACTAGATGGACCTTTGTTGGCAAAGTAATGTCTCTGCTTTTGAATATGCTATCTAGTTGGTCATAACTTTCCTTCCAAGGAGTGTCTTTTAATTTCATGGCTGCAATCACCACCTGCAGTGATTTTGGAGCCCAAAAAAATAAAGTCTGACACGGTTTCCACTGTTTCCCCATCTATCTGCCATGAAGTGATGGGACCAGATGCCATGATCTTCGTTTTCTGAATGTTGAGCTTTAAGCCAACTTTTTCACTCTCCTCTTTCACTTTCACCAAGAGGCTCTTTAGTTCCTCTTCACTTTCTGCCATAAGGGTGGTGTCATCTGCATATCTGAGGTGATTGATACTTCTCTCGGCAATCTTGATTCCAGCTTGTGCTTCTTCCAGCCCAGCGTTTCTCATGATGTAGTCTTGCACAGAAGTTAGATAAGCAGGGTGACAATATGCAGCCTTGCCGTACTCCTTTCCCTATTTGGAACCAGTCTGTTGTTCCATGTCCAGTTCTAACTGTTGCTTCCTGACCTGCATATAGGTTTCTGAAGAGCCAGGTCAGATGGTCTGTTATTCCCATCTTTTTCAGAATTTTCCACAGTTTATTGTGATCTGAATAAACAATCACATAATTGTCCTTGAGAACATCCACCTATCTAAACATTAGATTTGGGTAGCTTTGAGGTTTAAAACTTTTCCTGTGTACAATAGTGTATGCAAATAGAGTTGCCACATCTTAATAAGTGCTATGTCATCTGATACTATTTACATAATCGTTATTTTATAAAACAAACAAACAAGAAAAAACTCTCTGTGCCATTTTGCACATCTATGAGGTTGTGAGGTAAGACATTTTTTCCTCATTTATGGATGGAGAAACAATGCTCAGGGAGCTTAAATAATCTTCCCTAATTAAGTCAATTACAGCCTGGCTTTAAACTGCATCTGACACCAAACTATGATTGCAAACATCTATTCTTCTTTGTGTTTCCTTGAGTGTGAAAATAATTTTAAGGCAAAATTATAAGCTGTGTGCATCTCTGTATCTCAGTTTATACACAAAACCTTAGCCTCTAAACCTCAAATCAGTCTTTTAGAAAAGAGAGAATTTATCTAATTATAAAAGCTAAAGGGTAATGCTGGCAAAATGGAAATGATCTTAAAAACAGTGTAAACAAAACACAGCAAAATAGAAAGTTTAAAATGTTTTAGATCTCAAATGATGTTTATATATTTTTATAACTTAGGAGCTATATCATTATAAAATGTGAAATTGTACTCTATAAAGCTATGTACTAATGTAAACTTCCCAGTTTCTTTTATTATTTAAAGCAAGAGTTCCTCTTATAGCACAAAGACATAGCAAAGCCATAAAATAAAGGCTTTGTTTTTAATCCACTGAATGGTTTTGCATTGCATATTAGAGGGTAAAATTTAAGAATAACACATATAGGTATTATTATTCTCAGCATGACAATTAGACATATTCTAATTCAAATGTGGGGAAATGGGTCAATCAGTATTGGGAAAGTAAAACTAATTAATGTAGAATATACTGAATTAGATGTTGCTAATAAGTTGACACAATTTAGGTCTCTATTTTGGGGAGGGGGAAATCCTTTAGAAATATTTAAAGTTAGAGGCATAATAGGTTCTCTTTTGTCATGTCAGCTTCTCAGCAAAGTTAAGAGCTATCTGATACACAATGTTGTACACGGTAACTATAAACATATGAGATAACAGCTGAGCTATTGTCTTGGTCTCCAGGAGTCACTTTAGCAAACTCTTGAGATAAAAATACAGAAGCTGTTATGCTTGGGTATTTAATACAAATATCTTTTTGTCTCTTTCTAAACTTTTAGCTGTTGTCTAAGGCTTTTTCTGTTTAGCTTCTTTTAGATATACTGAGGTCTCAGGAAACAATTAGACGAAACTATTTCATAAATGTGCCATGTTATATGGGGGGTGGAGAGAAGTCTGAAAACACACACACACACACACACACACACACAGAATTGTTAATGAAGCTCATCTTCCCTGCAAAATACTCACTTTCAGTAATCTCAGAGAGCACTGAGTCAATGAATCTGATACAGAACTATGTTTTGAGTATCTAAATAGTTGCCATGATGTTTACACAGGAACTAAACCTTTTATAAAATTCAGCATATTTCACCCAAGCACAATCATGTTCAGGTCATTTTGTACCCTATTTTGTATCCGGGGCCTTGTTAAGTAGGTAGCTTTAAAAATATCTGTAACAAATCAAAGAATGAAAAGTGAGTTCTCTCTAACATTTCAAGAAGAGAAAAAATGGGGCCATAGCAATGGTTTAAGCTGAAGAACTTTTAAATAAAACCACTGTAGATAACCGCTATGATAAGTGACTGGATTTCCATGTGTAGGTCTTGCTTGGCTGGCTTGCTTAACTGTGGAAAGGATTTTTATTTCTAAAATTCAGAAAGGCAGATTTTCACAAAAACAGTTCTTGTGATTTAACTGATCTCTCACAAGGAGTGTGTTCTAGCTCTGGAGGCTATAGTGCATTTTCTTTTGGATCGAGCTAAAGCAGACATTTATGAGGGAATTCTTCCACTCTACTCTCAGCTGCTAGTTGGTTGGAGTTTGCTGGCAGTGAGCTAAAGGTCATGAATTTGATACTTGAACAGATCACTTTGTCTCACAGAGAGAAAGCTTTGTAAGAAAGACACAGATTACAGGCTTACTCTTGCCAGTGCCAGCTGAGTTCCAAGTGTGAAGCTCTTCCTGTAAGAGGGACCAGGCTTTCTAAAGACCTGATGGGAACCCCAGGCAACAACACATACATGCTCTTCCAAATTAAAAAAAAAAAAAAAAACTGCCAAAACGTTAAAACATCCATCCTTAAAGAAAATAGGATATGACCTTTTATTTTGACATATGGAAAAACAATGCAAATCAACTTTGAAAAAAAATCTCCAAAATTTTAACTACTATATGTATTTTTAAGGGTTTCCCTGGCAGCTTGGCTGGTAAAGAATCCACCTGCAATTCAGGAGACCCCAGTTCTATTCCTGGGTCATGAAGATTCCCTGAAGAAGGGATAGGTTACCCACTCCAGTACTCTTCAGCTTCCTTTGTGGCTCTGAGGGTAAGAATCTGACTGAGATGCAGGACACCTGGGTTTGATACCTGAGTGGGAAGATCCCCTGGGGGAGGGCATGGCAACCCACTCCTATATTCCCACCTGGAGAATCCCCATGGACAGAGGAGTCTCACAGGCTATATAGTTCATGGGGTTGCAAAGACTTGGACATGTCTGAGCGACTTTCACATGTTTTTTTAAAGTTGTGTTTTTAGAAAGTTGACTAGACATTTGGGAGGTGAAAATAAATAACCTATTTCTGGTCTAAGACATTAAAATCAGGATGCTTAACAAAAAGAATCAATCAATTGTTTTAGAAGAGTGTTTTATTTATTTTTTAGAAGAGTGTTTTGAAATTATATTCAACTGTGGTAAATTTTAGAAATGTGTGACTTATTTATGTGACAAACTTAAAATGCATTTATCCATTTCCATCTTTGAAACTATTTCCCTTAATTAAATCAGTACTTTGTCAGTTTTACAAGGCAGAATGTTGTTTTTACCTTTTATTGTACATTTAAAAATTAATTTTACTTAATGATGTTAATTACCCCTCCCATCACACAATTGGTAAGTAATCCAATTAATTTTTATCTTATATATCTCTGGAAACAGACATTAGGGCAAAATATTTCATCTGAACTTAATAGTTTTTTTGTTGGTCAGTTTGCTTCTAAAATCACAGTAATCTTTCCAAAATGATCTTTCTACAACACAGTTTCATTGTTGGAAAACATGAGATTCTATGATCCATATTCTTTCCCATTTTTCTTGCTTGCTATGACCCTATTATGTGGAATTGCAGTTTCCTAAATATGCATGCCTACTAATGGTTCCATTCATTTATACACTGTCTGAAATTTCTTTTTGTCTTCATTAGACATCGTCATCCCCATTCCCTTGTAAAACAAAACACAAACAGCAACTGAATTATTGGCTTCCTGTATACCTAATTTACATACTAGAAATGGAGCAGGGGCCAATAGGCCCCTCCACAGCTCCCAGGGATGAATCATGATTAGTCCATGTCCTCAGGCTTTCTAAAGACCTGATGGGAACCCCAGGCAACAACACATACATGCTCTTCCAAATAAAAAAAAAAAAAAAAAACTGCCAAAACGTTAAAACATCCATCCTTAAAGAAAATAGGATATGACCTTTTATTTTGACATATGGAAAAACAATGCAAATCAACTTTGAAAAAAAATCTCCAAAATTTTAACTACTATATGTATTTTTAAGGGTTTCCCTGGCAGCTTGGCTGGTAAAGAATCCACCTGCAATTCAGGAGACCCCAGTTCTATTCCTGGGTCATGAAGATTCCCTGAAGAAGGGATAGGTTACCCACTCCAGTACTCTTCAGCTTCCTTTGTGGCTCTGAGGGTAAAGAATCTGACTGAGATGCAGGACACCTGGGTTTGATACCTGAGTGGGAAGATCCCCTGGGGGAGGGCATGGCAACCCACTCCTATATTCCCACCTGGAGAATCCCCATGGACAGAGGAGTCTCACAGGCTATATAGTTCATGGGGTTGCAAAGACTTGGACATGTCTGAGCGACTTTCACATGTTTTTTTAAAGTTGTGTTTTTAGAAAGTTGACTAGACATTTGGGAGGTGAAAATAAATAACCTATTTCTGGTCTAAGACATTAAAATCAGGATGCTTAACAAAAAGAATCAATCAATTGTTTTAGAAGAGTGTTTTATTTATTTTTTAGAAGAGTGTTTTGAAATTATATTCAACTGTGGTAAATTTTAGAAATGTGTGACTTATTTATGTGACAAACTTAAAATGCATTTATCCTTTCCATCTTTGAAACTATTTCCCTTAATTAAATCAGTACTTTGTCAGTTTTACAAGGCAGAATGTTGTTTTTACCTTTTATTGTACATTTAAAAATTAATTTTACTTAATGATGTTAATTACCCCTCCCATCACACAATTGGTAAGTAATCCAATTAATTTTTATCTTATATATCTCTGGAAACAGACATTAGGGCAAAATATTTCATCTGAACTTAATAGTTTTTTTGTTGGTCAGTTTGCTTCTAAAATCACAGTAATCTTTCCAAAATGATCTTTCTACAACACAGTTTCATTGTTGGAAAACATGAGATTCTATGATCCATATTCTTTCCCATTTTTCTTGCTTGCTATGACCCTATTATGTGGAATTGCAGTTTCCTAAATATGCATGCCTACTAATGGTTCCATTCATTTATACACTGTCTGAAATTTCTTTTTGTCTTCATTAGACATCGTCATCCCCATTCCCTTGTAAAACAAAACACAAACAGCAACTGAATTATTGGCTTCCTGTATACCTAATTTACATACTAGAAATGGAGCAGGGGCCAATAGGCCCCTCCACAGCTCCCAGGGATGAATCATGATTAGTCCATGTCCACCTGTGTGCAGGTCAGGAAGCAACAGTTAGAACTGGACATGGAACAACAGACTGGTTCCAAATAGGAAAAGGAGTACGTCAAGGCTGTATATTGTCACCCTGCTTATTTAATTTCTATGCAGAGTACATCATGAGAAATGCTGGGCTGGAAGAAGCACAAGCTGGAATCAAGATTGCCGGGAGAAATATCAGTCACCTCAGATATGCAGATGACACCAATCTTATGGCAGAAAGTGAAGAGGAACTCAAAAGCCTCTTAGTGAAAGTGAAAGAGGAGAGTGAAAAAGTTGGCTTAAAGCTCAACATTCAGAAAACAAAGATCATGGCATCTGGTCCCATCACTTCATGGGAAATAGATGGGGAAGCAGTGGAAACAGTGTCACACTTTATTTTGGGGGGCTCCAAAATCACTGTAGATGTGACTGCGGCCATGAACTTAAAAGATGCTTACTCCTTGGAAGAAAAGTTATGACCAACCTAGATAGCATATTGAAAGGCAGAGACGTTACTTTGCCAACAAAGGTCTGTCTAGTCAAGGCTATGGTTTTTCCAGTGGTCATGTATGGATGTGAGAGTTGGACTATGAAGAAAGCTGAGCGCCAAAGAACTGATGCTTTTGAACTGTGGTGTTGGAGAAGACTCTTGAGAGTCCCTTGGACTGCAAGGAGATCCAACCAGTCCATTCTAAAGGAGATCAGCCCTGGGTTTTCCTTGGAAGCACTAATGCTAAAGCTGAAACTCCAGTACTTTGGCCACCTCATGTGAAGAGTTGACTCATTGGAAAAGACTCTGATGCTGGGAGGGATTGGGGGCAGGAGGAGAAGGGGACAACAGAGGATGAGATGGCTGGCCATGAGTTTGAGTGAAGTCTGGGAGTTGGCGATGGACAAGGAGGCCTGGCATGCTACTATTCATGGGGTTGCAAAGATTCAGACATGACTGAGCGACTGAACTGAACTGAATCATAGTATTTCTCTTTTCTCCCTTCTCTTGCCAGTGGCCACTTTCAGCATAAGCATGTGAGTCTCTGAGCCAGAGGGACTGTGTTCTGGAGGCTCCCAGTGAAGTTCCCCTCACTCTGAAAGTAGAGACAAGATAGGATTTTCACTATAGTTCTACCAGTTAGAGTTTTGGGAGGATGTGGTAACTCTAAATACTTCTGGGGGAAAAACTAACACTGAGAATGGCAGAGAAGAAAAGGAAAAGAAAACTTAGTTCCTTAATTATGTCCTTAAGCCTTTAGATTAACCCTAGACTAAACTTTCAATCTTGTTATAAGAGATGAAAATTTTCACATTATTTAAGCCACTTTTAGATAAGTCTTCTGTTCTTTGCCATCAAAAGCATCCTGATACAAATTCTCATAGCTACTAAGACACATATCTTTGGTAATACATACGTTGCTGCTAAGTCACTTCAGTCGTGTCTGACTCTGTGCAACCCACAGATGGCAGGCCACCAGGCTCCCCCGTCTCTGGGATTCTCCAGGCAACAACACTGGAGTGGGTTGCCATTTCCTTTTCCAATGCACGGAAGTGAAAAGTGAAAGTGAAGTCGCTCAGTCATGTCCAACCCTAAGCGGCCCCATGGACTGCAGCCTTCCAGGCTCTTCCATCCATGGGATTTTCCAGGCAAGAGTACTGGAGTGGGGTGCCATTGCCTTCTCTGAATACATACCTTACCTTAGCTTATATCCATTTCCTCTGTGAAGTCTTCCTTTAATTCCCACCTCTTAGATTCACCTTCCCTTTTTGCCATTAAGTTTGCAATCTTTTGCTGAAAAACCCAGGATACTTCTTTTTGTGAAAGTGCTAGTTTTTCAGTTGTGTCTGACTCTTTGTTGTCCCATGAACTGCAACAGGCTCCTTGGTCCATAGAATTCTCCAGGCAAGAATACTGGAATGGGTTGCTATTCCCTCCTCCAGGGGATCTTCCTGACCCAGGGATTGAACTTGTGCCTCTTGCATTGCAGGCCGATTCTTTACAGTTTAAGCCACCAAGGAAATCTACTTCTTTGTGTGCTTAGCACCTATTTTGTTCTTGCCATGTGTATGTGAACAACACATAAAAAAAAAATTAGTAACTACTGCAATTAATCAATTTCTTTAGGCACATAAAGTTCCAGGTCTGAACTTCATATACATAATAAGCAAATTATTTTTGTTGATGAAGATAAATGACAGTTCTATATGTAAATAAGAATTATTTAACCATAAAACACCAAAGCCACAGGGGAAAAATAAATCACATTTTTAAGAGTTGTGATATTAGTAAATGATTTTGTTATAACATCTTATATTGGTTAAAAAAAACTTTGCCCTTCAAAGCTCTTCATATACATAACTGCATTTTGTTCTTTACAGTACCTTTAAATGTAGGGGAGAGTATAATTTTACATACATCTTCCAGGTAAAAGCCCCTTAGTTATAGAGAGGTTGATTAACTTACCCAAAGGATTGAACACGTAGAGCCTCTGTAATAGGAAAGAATAAATCTGACTCCATATTGGATTTTGTTTCTTTTCTATTACAGAGGCTCTAGGTAGTTCAATCCTTTGGGTAAATTAATCCTTCAAACTTTGCATTTTAATACTTTTTCTACAGGTTAATCACTAAATGCATGTTGCCTATAGTTTAAAGTGTACAAGTTTAAAATATACATAATTGTCTATCTCTGGAATCCCTGGCTCTCATGCCAGTACCTTTGTTTGGCTTGCAGGAAACATCCTAACCAGGTCAACCTATGAATGGTTGCAGGAAAGAAGAAATTAGCGTATCCCCTCAGACAAGGACCCTGGAGAAGGAAATGGCAATTCACTCCAGTATTCTTGCCTGGAGAATTCCACGGACAGAGGAGCCTGGCAGGCTACAGTCTATGTGCTCACAGAGTGTTGGGTATGACTGAGCGACTAACACTCAGACAAGGAGATATCTGCAGTAACTCATCACCCTTTTTACTTTACCTGTCACCCCCACCCCTCACTTCTATAAAAGAAGCTAGAATTCAAACCCAGGCAAGATGGTTATTTGGGCCATTAATCTACCATTCTCTGCTGACTTTGCCAATAAAGTCTCTTTTTTTCTTGCCCCGATAACTTGTGTCTTGATTTATTGGCCTGTTGTGTGGTAAGCAGTATGAGCTCAGACTAGGCAACACTTCCTTTTCAAAGCACCCTTAGGCTTACATCCTTTCTTCAGGTCAGTTCTCTTTCTATCTCATTCTATCTGGGTACATTATTGAAAGATTGCTACCAATGGATTAGACCCATAGTTCTTTTTTTTATATATAAATTTATTTATTTTAATTGGAGGTTAATTACAATATTATATTGGTTTTGCCATACATCGATATGAATCCACCATAGGTATAGATGTGTTCCCCATCCTGAACCCCCCTCCTCCCTCCCCTTACATAGTGCTGATAAAATTTTAGTCCTATACCCCTGGATCAGAGTCATCTGAAGTTCTTGTTAAAATTGCTAGTCCGGTGTCTAATCCTAGACCTTCTTAATTATACTGACTGGGCTCTTTGAAGCTGAAAAAACAATCCTTCTGCAAGTGTATCAGGTGATGGAGACATAATTTTCAGAACCACAATTCTGTGGTTTCAGTCTTACACTGTTTTACTTGTTTATACTAGCTATCACCTATAATCCTTATTTTATAATTAATTATAATTTAATCAATTGTAATTGATTAATTGTAATACTTATTTTCCCAGGTCATGACTTTTGTTAAAGCAAGACTAACACCAGTCCCTTTCACTACATCTCCATCAAGACAGACTCTTTTAGAAGGGATATATTCTCTGCAGTAATAGATAAGCAGAAAATATAAATACAGATGTTCTCTGAGAGGTTAAATTCATCAGTCTGTACTGAAATATGCAGGGCAAAGTTGCTCTCCCACTTTCCATTTTCTATTTTGGCAAATGTTGTGGTGGTCACTATATTCCCACACATGGGGGCTGTATTGTGATAATTTAATTTATGGGATTCAATTCTCCTTATTTGGTAATAAGAGAAAAATTTCTTTACCATGTTGTGCTTAAACCTATTTGTTGGGGCATAGACAGTACTCAATTGCATTTAATTTTTTATAAGTACCTATAAAATTACCAAAGATTTAGCAACTCAAAACAATACAAATGTATTGTCTTCTTATTTGTCATCCTAGACTCCAGAATAGCTTAACTAGGTCCTCTGCACAGAGCCTCAGAAGACTGCAATCAACATGTCATCCCAGAAGTACCCTCAGAAAATAAAAGTTGCCTTCAAGGTCCTGCCACATAGGCCCCCCATCCCCCACAACATACAGCTTACATCTTCAAGGCCAGAAAAATATTCTTATGATCACTAAACTCTTTTTTAAAGGGCACATTTGATTAGGTCAGACTCCCCCAGGAAATCTCACTTTTCATTAACTAAAAGTCAATTGTTTAGGGACTTTATATTTACAAAAGCCTTTCACCTTTATCATATAATGTAACCTAATTACAGAAGTGAAACCATCATACTAATACGCCCTGCCTATACTTGCATGGGTTGGGGATTATGTAAGTGTGTACATCAGGAGGCAGAAATCTTGGAGCCCATTTTATTTATTTTATTTTATTTTCTGCTTGTATAATTGTACCTTAGCCAAATCCAATATAATCAACTGAAAAATTTATAAAACAATCAGCTAACATAAAATGTCACTAGTAGTAAAATTACTAGGAACCCATTTTAGAATCCTGGCTACCACAGCAATAAGTATCTGCTTGTTTTGAATTTCTTTGTTTTTGCACTGGCTGTTGTGTTTTATTAAAATAGCATGTCTATATGTCTAGCTATCATCAATGACTTTTGGTCTCCTTCCCTTCGTGTGGGAAATCATATTTTAAATATTCTTATATATGCTTCTAGAATATCCTATGCATTTAGAACAAATTTTCACATTGCCTTTTTTCACCTGCTGCTGCATCAGCACATATACATCCACCACATACATATGAATATATATACATGTAAACTTTCATTGCATATATGAACCACAAATTATTTAACTGCTGCTGCTGCTAAGTCGCTTTAGTCGTGTCCAACTCTGTGCGACCCCAGAGATGGCAGCCCACCAGGCTCTACCATCCCTGGGATTCTCCAGGCAATAACACTGGAGTGGGTTGCCATTTCTTTCTCCGATGCATGAAAGTAAAAAGTGAAAGTGAAGTTGCTCAGTCATGTCCGACTCTTAGCGACCCCATGGACCGAAGCCTACCAGGCTCCTCCATCCATGGATTTTCCAGGCAAGAGTACTGGAGTGGAGTGCCATTGCCTTCTCGAATTATTTAACTAGTCCTGTATTAATAGAAGTATATTTAATCTTTTACCATTATGCATATTTTTCTATTTAGATCTTTTTTTTTTTTTTTACTTTATAATATTGTATTGGTTTTGCTGTACATCAACATGAATCTGCCATGGGTGTACACGTGTTCCCTATTCCGAATCCCCCTCCCACTTCCCTCCCATATCATCTTTCTATTTAGATATTTTGCTTGTGTTCATATATTATGGGATAACTTCCCAGAAGCAGAATTCAGATAGTGCTCTTAATCTTCTGATATATATAGCCAGTTTTTTTTTTTTCTTTTCAAAGACGTTGTATAAACTGTATATGGTTTCATTATATTATAATCAATACTGCATTGGAAAAAATTTAGCATTCCAAATCTGATAAGCAAACAATGACACTTCATTATTACTATACTTTGTGTTTTCTTAACTATGGGTGTGATTGAGTAACATTTGATATATTTAAAAATCATCATAGCATCTGGTTCCATTACTCCACAGCAAATAGATGGGAAAAAATATGAAAACGGAGATAGATTTAATTTTCATGGGCTCCAAAATTACTGTGGACAGAGACTGCAGCCATGAAAGTAAAAGATACTTACAAACCTAGATAAAGTATTAAAAAGCAGCAATATTGCTTTGCTGACAAAGGTCCATATAGTCAAAGCTATGGCTTTTCCAGTAGTCATGTACAGATATGAGAGTTGGACCATAAAGAAGGCTGAGCACTGAATAATTGATGTTTTCCAACAGTGGTGCTACAGAAAACTCTTGACAGTCTCTTGGACAGCAAGAAGATCAGAACAATCAATCTTAAAGGAAATCAGCCCTAAATATACATTGGAAGGACTGATGCTGAAGCTTCACTACTTTGGTTCCCTGATGCAAAGAGTTGACTTACTGGAAAAGACCCTGATGCTGGGAAAGACTGAGGACAGGAGCAGAAGGGGGCAACAGAGGATAAGATGGTTGGATGGCATCACCAACTCAATGGACATGAGTTTGAGCAACCCCAGGGGAGAGTGAAGGACAGGGAAGCCTGGTGTGTTGTAGTTCATGGGGTCACAAAGAGTGAGACATGACTGATCGAGTAAACAACAACATATCTTTCTTGATAAAATGTTTACTTATGCCCTTCACTAATTTCTATCCTATAGCATTTCTTGTCCTCTGGAACTTAGTGGAATACTCAAGGAGTAGAACATATCCCAGTGAAGAAGCAGAAAGTATACTCTTCTAAAGCCTTCAAAGCATAATGTGTCATGGGAGCTTTTGCATCATCAGGAAATTCTATGATTGCCACTTCAGTCCATGGGATGACTGTTTCCTTCTCACTCCCTTCTACTTCACTCAAGCACAATCATGTTCACATCATGGGGCCTTGTAAATAGGTAGCTTTAAAAATGCTTATGTTGAAATAATCAGGTACAAAATCAGAAAAATCTGTCTTTGAACTCCAGTTGTGATATCAGTCGTGATATGTATAAATTATATCAGTTGTGATATGTATAAATGTTTTAACCAGGCTAAAGCTCAGTCATTGTGAGGCTTAAACTATTTATGTGTGAATAAGTTAAAGTATTTCATGAAAACAAGTCCTCTCACTTTTGGATACTGGTTTACTATATGATGCCAGCATTTTCTAAAAATTCTAATTTTAATCCACAAATGTTACAAATGAGGTAGCACAAATAAATATACACAAATGTCAATTTTCTTTGTTACTTTACTCAGAAGAAAATGAACTATAAACCCTAACCAAAAAACAATGTTTTGGGAGTTTGACGTCTACAATGCTATAAAAATATAAAACTTTGCAAAATTTATTTTCTTAAGTTGTTAATAACATTCACCCATTTCATCAATCTGAGTTTAAAAATGCTTATTCTGAAAAGTTTCAAAATAACTAAGTACTACAAAAATGTAAAGAAAAATAACCTTATGGTCTACAACAATGTGAACAATATGAGAAATAACAGTGTTCAAATGAAATTAAACAGTGTTCAAATGAAATGAAAAGACACTTACTCACTGGAAGGAAAGTTATGACTAACCCAGACAACATATTAAAAAGCAGAGACATTATTTTGCCAAAAAAGGTCTGTCTAGTCAAGGCTATGGTTTTTCCAGTGGTCATGTATGGATGTGAAATTTGGACTATAAAGAAAGCTGAGCACTGAAGAATTGATGCTTTTGAACTATAGCATTGGAGAAGACTCTTGAGAGTTCCTTGGACTCAAAGAGATCGAACTAGTCCAGCCTAAAGGAGATAAGTCCTGGGTGTTTATTGGAAGAACTGATGTTAAAGCTGAAATGCCAATACTTTGGCCACCTGATGTGAAGAACTGACTCATTTGAAAAGACCTTGATGCTGGGAAAGATTGAGGGCAGGAAGAGAAGGGGACGACAGAGGATGAGATGGTTGGATGGCATTGCTGACTCGATGGGCATGAGTTTGAATGAACTCTGGGAATTGGTGATGGACAGGGAAGCCTGGTGTGCTGCAGTTCATGGGGTTGCAAAGAGTCAGACATGACTGAGCAACTGAACTGAACTGAACTGAACTGAAATGGGGGACAACACCTGAAAATTACGTCAATAGATAGGAGTAAAGGTAACTCTTTGAAAAGCTTAAGAGGATAAATTTGTACTGTCATTAGACTCATGCTTTTACTAAGGACTAAAGAAAAGTATCACCTTAAAACTTTCCTTAAATGTGCTTTCTAAAACATTTTATTTAAAAAATATAAATGACTATCAGCAAATAGCATTTCTTAAACTTCATATATTAATTTGGGAGGAAATCCTTAGTAACTATGATTTTACATTGGAAAACTCTGAGATCATAAATATAATGACCAATCTAGCCCCCTGCTCCACCAGCCCTTCAGCCTTCACATTAGAAGGGTGCCTGAATTCTACCTGAAGGTTTATTCGCACCTCAGATCAGTCTATGCTATAAAAACAAATAAGGACAGATTCATGTTTCATAATCAAGGCAGGCTGTCTGCTGGTCCCTTCCACTGAGGTGAGGAAATGTGTGTAGGGTCGATGGGCATAGAGGCTGTGTGAAGAGTTATTCCCTGCTAACCCTGGGCTAGACATTCTCAGGATGTCAGTGATGTCTCAGTGTGCTTCACATGAACCTGACTCTTCAATTATACGTCTATTTGCTCTCAGACCAGGAAGTGAGGAGAGGCTGCCATAAGAACAATATGTAAGATGTTCACATGCACCTTATAAAAGAACTCCACAGTATTTTAACTTGGCCGGGACTGCTACTCCATCTGTTTCTGTAACACTAAAACTCTAAAATGGAAGGGGCACATATGCTTGTATAAAAGTAAAATACTCTGCTGGAAGAAAGGGGAGAGGAGGGAAGAGCTAAGGAAAATCTCTCACTGCAGTTAGTGTGGGGTACACTGTCAGAAAATCACCTACTTAAAGGCAGAAGTTGAGGCAGTCTTATTCATATTTGTAATTTGAGTGACTGCACTAATGAGCAAAAATGTCAGCTTTATATATAATGGAGATTCTGAAACCTGTGGCCAGGGAGTAAAGGACCAATGAGGCTATTTAGATGGAAAATTTTAAAAACGTTTAGTATAAAGTGTCTGGGGGGTTATGAAATTTCCCCCTTACTGGGTCAATGTGATAACCACATCCATAATCTTATAGCTTTGTAGAAAATCTATTAGTTGAATTCATGTCTCCTATCTCAGGCCATTTGACTCTTCAACTCACCATCTTCCAAAGAATCCGATTAAGTTAGAAGCATAAGGTCATTTACTGACACTTCAGTGCATTAAGCAAGTTGCTTGACTTGCCTGAGTCTCAGTTTCCTCATCTATAGTAGTAGTTCAGTCGCTCAGTCATGTCCGACTCTTTGTGACCCCATGAATCGCAGCACGCCAGGCCTCCCTGTCCATCACCAACTCCCGGAGTTCACCCAGACTCACGTCCAGTGAGTCCGTGATGCCATCCAGGCATCTCATCCTCGGTCGTCCCCTTCTTCTCCTGTCCCCAATCCCTCCTAGCATCAGGGTCTTTTTCAGTGAGTCAACTCTTTGCATAAGGTGGCCAAAGTACTGGAGCTTCAGCTTTAGCATCATTCCTTCCAAAGAAATCCCAGGGTTGATCTCCTTCAGAATGGACTGGTTGGATCTCCTTGCAGTCCAAGGGACTCTCAAGAGTCTTCTCAAACACCACAGTTCAAAAGCATCAATTCGTGGCTGATTCATGTCAATGTATAGCAAAATGAATACAGTATTGTAAAGCAAATGTTCAGGTAATGCTTCGTAATGCTTGACTTTGCATTCCAGATGTCTAACTCTAGGTGAGTGATGACACCATCTTGATTATCTGAATTATGAAGATTTTTTTTTGTACAGTTCTTCTGTGTATTCTTGCCAGCTCTTCTTAATATCTTCTGCTTCTGTTAACTCCATACCATTTCTGTCCTTTATTGTGCCCATCTTTATCTGAAATGTTCCCATTCTATTGTTTTCCTCTATTTCTTTGCATTGATCACTGAGGAAGACTTTTTTATCTCGCCTTGCTATTCTTTGGAACTCTGCATTCAAATGGGTATATCTTTCCTTTTCTCCTTTGCCTTTTGCTTCTCTTCTTTTCACTCCCCAGACAACTATTTTGCCTTTTTGTGTTTCTTTTTCTTGGGGATGGTCTTGATCCCTACCTCCTATACAATGTCACAAACCTCCATCCGTAGTTCTTCAGGCACTCTGTCTATCAGATCTAATCCCTTGGATCTATTCTCACTTCCTCTGTGTAACCATAAGGGATTTGATTTAGGTCATACCTGAATGGTCTAGTGGTTTTTCCTACTTTCTTCAATTTAAGTCTGAATTTGGCAATAACGAGTTCATGATCTGAGCAACAGTCAGCTCCTGGTCTTGTTTTTGCTGACTGTATAGAGCTTCTCCATCTTGGCTGAAAGAATATAATCAATCTGATTTCAGTATTAACTATCTGGTGATGTCCATGTGTAGAGTCTTCTCTTGTTTTGTTGAAAGACGGTGTTTGCTATGACCAATCTGTTCCCTTGGCAAAATTCTAATAGCCTTTGCCCTGCTTCATTCTGACTCCAAGGCCAAATTTGCCTGCTACTCCATGTATTTTTTGACTTCCTACTTTTGCATTCCACCTGACGTACACAAACAAAAACTCATTCAAGGATAATTATCTATATAGGTGCCTTCCTTCATTAGGTTACTTATAAAATGATATCAACTTTCTATTAGATATATACATACATACATATATATATATGTGTGTATATATATATATATCTTTGCTTTGGTTGCTTAGACTAGTAAGTGTGAAGTATAGAATTTCACATATTTTTTTAATAAAACTTAATTCTAGCTGATGTCATTTCCCTTTCTTCATTTCCTTTGGGCCTGTTTCCTTCACCTACTTTAATCATTATCCTGCTTTTCAGCCTTTTTATCTAAGGCTTTTCAAATCATTTTTGGGGCAATGAAGGCCATAAATAAACCTTATTATACTAAATGATCAGAGTTTCATGGTCATAACTTTACAAAATCACTCTGAATATGATTCCTACTGTACAAATCTTATTGTTCAAACCTCTCATGTAAACCCTCCACTACGCAAATTTGATATTTAACATTACAGTGATAATAAGAAAAAATGCTTCTAATAATTTTTTTTTTTTTAATAGAACTTGACTGAGAATGGCCTGGGTAATCACAGGATATAGTGAATTATCCATTGTAGGAAGTAATCAAGCAAAAGCTAAGTGACTCCTTAGCAAGAATATTGTAGAAGGATTTTGATACCAGGAACACATCGGACATCCTGAGTTTCTTCCACCTCTGATATCCTTAAATCCATTAAGTATATAGTTAATATTATCAGAAAAACAAAATCAGCAAAAGAATTAAAAAAGAAACCTGCACTTCTCAGGAGTATACAAACAAATACACAGCCAGAAAATATTTACATTTTTGGAATAGACTAAGCAAAATCTTTCCATACGTGAGTACTACGTCACTTCAGTCCTGTTTGACTCTTCACAACTCTATGGACTGTAGCCAGCTCATCTCTGTACATGGGATTCTCCAGGCAAGAACACTGGAGTGGGCTGCCACGTCCTCATCCAGGGAATCTTCCTGACCTAAAGATAGAGCCCATATCTCTTATGTCTCCTGCATTTACCACTAGTGCCACCTGAGAAGCCCATATTATTTCTTTTTTGTCAACATTAAGAGGTGTGCAATGCTTGCCTGGGTCCCTAGTTTCTATCTCACATTGCATGAATGAACAAGCTACAGTGAAGCCTGAGAGTGATTTAGGGACTTAACTTCAGCATGTGCTTCATATTTCTTCTGATAAAACTGTTTTTAAATGTATAATCTTTAGTGCCAGGAAATCAATTAACTTTAAAAATTGCCAGCTCTGCCAATAACCAGTAATATGAATGTAACCCTTTTGCATCGAGAGCATGAAGAAATTAAGTGATCTAACACATTTAGCTAAATCCAGCCCTGAGAGAAGGTTGTTTCTCTGCAGTGAAGCTCTTTTGAAATGAGAGATGGAAACAGCAATGAAGGAAAAAGCATCTGAGTAATTGTACAAAGTCTTCCAAGTGGCACTCAGCCCAGAAGATATTTTTGTTCTGTCCAAATGCACAAAAATCTGTGGAGACCCATCTGACCCCAGCATTTCAGGGTATATAGGGCTCTTTACACCAAAGAGCCCTTCTTCTGAAAAGCCAAGGTTTGCATGTATTTGTAATAACAATTAGAAATAAATATGATCAAGATATGTTGCTTTTGGATTCTAAAACACATGTTATCTTGTAATATAAGATCTAAAGACAGAAATGTTGCAAATACAGGAATTAAGAAATTTATGTCATTTCTATACTAATTCTAGGAAAAAGCATCTGAGTAATTGTACAAAGTCTTCCAAGTGGCACTCAGCCCAGAAGATATTTTTGTTCTGTCCAAATGCACAAAAATCTGTGGAGACCCATCTGACCCCAGCATTTCAGGGTATATAGGGCTCTTTACACCAAAGAGCCCTTCTTCTGAAAAGCCAAGGTTTGCATGTATTTGTAATAACAATTAGAAATAAATATGATCAAGATATGTTGCTTTTGGATTCTAAAACACATGTAATCTTGTAATATAAGATCTAAAGAAAGAAATGTTACAAATACAGGAATTAAGAAATTTATGTTATTTCTATCTAATTCTGATACCAAATAGGGCCAAACCAGATGCAGCACAGAGAGATAATTGCATTTTTCATTTTCATTTATTTATTTATTTATTTTAGTCTTTCTTTGTGATCTAGAGTGGTGGTCAGCAAACTGCTGTCTGTGAGCCATAGCTGTTCTGCCACCTGTTCTTGTTAAAAAAAAAAAAAAATTTACACTATCCTTTAAATCTCATCCATGGAGCTTTCACACTGTAGCACCTCACTAAATAAGTGCGACAGAGATGATGTAGCTCACAATCCCTAAAATATTTCTTCCTATCCAACCTTTCACAGAAAAAGTTTGATGACACCTGATTTAAAGTGTGGTCAAGGTTTTATTAACGTACTTCCTTTCCAACTAAATTTTTAATAATTTTTTCTGAAAAGTATTTTCAGGAAGAAAGACTCCTTGTTTTTTGTATCCCTGGCAATACTTTAATTTACCTTTCTTCCTTGAATGGTAATTCTCAGTGTTAAAATTATTCAACATATTTAAATAGCATTTCCTCATCTTCTAGCATTTAACACTGCTGATGAGAAGTTGACTATAGTTTCTGTGTAAGTAATTCATTTTTTCCTCCCTTATTATACTTACAATTTCACTTTTATTTTTGATAGTTTCTAGGTGGAGGATAATACTTTGGTGTGGTTTTATTATTATCTATCCTGGTGCACAATGAGTGTGAATCTTCAATATTTAGTTTACAGATTTTCTTTGTTCTGAAAAAATTTGAAGCCATTATTTTGGGGAACATTGATCTTTTATTCCATTTTTTTCTCTTCCTTAATCTAATATGTCGACCATAGCCCATTACTGTTATTCTATCTTTCCTGTTCTATAATGTCTCCTTTGTATATTTTAAATCTCAATATCCCTCTATGTTAAATTCAAGGTAGCTCACAATAATTTTTGACTCTTTAAATTCTCTCCTCAACTGTGTATGTATTAAAGTCTATATTTTTTATTTCCAGGATTTTAAATACAGTCAGCTGTTTAAATACACCTTTTCCATTCTGTACTTTCAGTTGTTCTTTTTCATAAATAGCATTTCTTCTATCATACCTCTTAATTTACTAATCAAATATTTCAAATTTATTTTAGACTGTTTTTGTATACAAATAAATTTTCTCCCCATTAGTTCATTTGAGAGCAAGCAATCTTCCTTGACTTGACTCATACATTTTAGAATTTTGGTTTGTAGGTTCATCTCAAGAAGTGATTTTGTCACCATTATTGTCATTGCTATTATAGATTTTATTGCCTTTCTGCTAATCCATTATTTTCTAGGGGTTTTGGGGTCTCCCTTACTTGGACTTCCTGCTCCACTCTCCCATGCAGAAGTAGGTTTACTATAATGACTTAGAGCTTCTGACCCATAAAGCGCTCAGGAAAATTTATCTCCTATCACAAAAGTAAAAATAGTTGAACACAGGCTTGACATATTTTACTTATTTTCACAGGTATTCAACTTCATATAAGCCACACTCTAGGCAATTTTATCAATCACAACTTTCTTTCAGACTTTTTTGAGAACTCAGTTTCATGCCATGAGTTACCTCAAGCCTTTTATCTTGGTTTATATACACTTACACATTATCATCCCACAGGAGAGAAGCTCATCCTAATTCCAGACCCAGAGTCTCAACTTGCTTGATGCTTGTTTGTGTGTGTTTTATTTCTAGTTCATGGAAATACCTTTCTTTGGGGCACTGATATATCTTTTTAAATTTAATTTTCAATGCTTGCTGCTGCTGCTGCTGCTAAGTCACTTCAGTCGTGTCCGACTCTGTGTCACCCCATAGACGGCAGCCCACCAGGCTCCCCCGTCCCTGGGATTCTCCAGGCAAGAACACTGGAGTGGGCTGCCATTTCCTTCTCCAATGCATGAAAGTGAAAAGTGAAAGGGAAGTCGCTCAGTCATGTCTGACTCTTAGCGACCCCATAGACTGGAGCCCACCAGGCTCCCCCATCCATGGGATTTGCCAGGCAAGAGTACTGGAGTGGGGTGCCACTGCCTTTCAATGCTTAATCATTATTATATGTTTTGTTGCAAAAAAAATTAGAGATTCAAATCATACACATTACTTTATCATTTTGCAAAGATGGAAGAGTGAATATTTAACTTTAAGAGAGTTACAGTTATGGGTAGGTGATGCTAGTGGTTAAGAACCTGCCTGTCCATGCAAGAGACATAACAGATATGGGTTCAATCCCTGGGTCAGGAAGATCCCCTAGAGGAGAGCATGGCAACCCACTCCAGTGTTCTTGCCTGGAGAATCCAATAGACAGAGGAGCCTGGCAGGCTACAGTCTATAGGGTCACAAAAAGTCAGACACAACTGAAGTGACTTAGCACGCACTACAATTACAACCCAAAAATTTAGGTTGTAATAGAAATGCCAAAATATATTTACCAAAAGACATGTACTGAAACATTCATAGACATACTATTTATAATAGCTTCAAACTACAAGCTATGTGAATGTCCATCAACAGTAAAATAGATAAATAAGTCATGGTGGTGTCACACAGAGGGACATTATTTACTAATGGGAACAAACAATCCACAGTTCAGTTCATTCGCTCAGTCATGTCCAACTCTTTGCACACCTAGTCATAATGTTGCAGGAAGGGGGACCCCTTCCAGGGCCAGAAACTGGGCTCTTTTCTAACATCTGGAAATGAATTGTCTGAGAAGACACATGTGCTGACAAAGCAAGAGATTTTATTGGGAAAGGGCACCCGAGTGGAGAGCAGTAGGGTAAGGAAACCTAGGAGAACTGCTCTGCCACGTGGCGTGCAGACTCGGGTTTTATGGTGATGGGATTAGTTTCTAGGTGGTCTTTGGCCAGTCATTCTAATTCAGAGTCTTTCCTGGTGGTGCACGTATCACTCAGCCAAGATGGATGCTAGTGAGAAGGATTCTGGAAAGTGGACGGACACGCAGTGTCTCCTTTTGACCTTTGCTGAACTCTTTCCAGTTGGTGGTGGCTTATTAGTTCCATATTCCTTATCAGGATCTCCTGTCATAAAACAACTCATGCAAATGGTTACTATGGTGCCTGGCCAGGGTGGGCGGTTTCAATCAGTGCACTTCCCCTAACAATAATAACATGAATAATGTTCACAATGAAAACAACAAGAGAAAAAAAAGGCCAAAAAAGTGCTTTCTATAGAATTCCACTTAGGTCAGTATTAGAATAAACCTACGAGGTTATACAGAGAAGGCAATGGCTCCCCACTCCAGTACTGTTGCCTGGAAAATCACATGGACGAAGGAGCCTGGTGGGCTGCAGTCCATGGGATCCGAAGAGTTGGACACGACTGAGCGACTTCACTTTCACTTTTCACTTTCATGCATTGGAGAAGGAAATGGCAACCCACCCCAGTGTTCTTGCCTGGAGAATCCCAGGGACGGGAGAGCCTGGTGGGCTGCCCTCTATGGGGTCACACAGAGTCGGACACGACTGAAGCGACTTAGCAGCAGCAGCAGCAGCAGCATGAGGTTATAAGTCAGGACAACAGGTATCCTTGATAGAAGATCAGTGCACGAAAGGGATACTGGCCTTCAGGGATGCAGACAATGTTTCTTGTCCCAGGAAGTGATTTCAGAGATGTGCTTATTTTGAGAAAATTCATCAAGTTGTACACCTATGTGATATGCTATAATATATTTTATACTACAATAAAATAAAAAAAAATATATATATATGCTAGAAGTTCATCAGGTGAGTGGTTTTTCAAACTGTAATCATAAAGCCCTAAGGATGCAGGCACCTCAAGGCTATCTCTTGCTTTCAATTAATTGTAGGTTTGGTTTGGTTTTATTCATTTTGGGGCCTTACCTTACAACTTGCAGGATCTTAGTTCCCCTGTGAGTTTACACTCTCCTTTGGGGTTTTATACTCTCCCTTCAGGAAGCCAGTAAAGAGCTGGCAGTACATGATGCTATGAGAAGAGCTTCCTTCATTTCCCTCTCATTACCTAACAGGCTTAAGTGTCAGAAGGAGGTGATCCTCTCTAAAAGCTGGCAATAAACACAAGTACCAATCAAGTACTGCAGCACCCAGAAAGTATCTTCAACAAGGTGGAACAAGCTCTGGAAGGGTCTTTGGCTTCCCCCACCTACAAACTAATACTTCGAAGTGCAAATTAAAGCTAAGAAGTCTTAACTTCCAAGACAGACTCTGTTACTCAAAGACACTGCTTGCTGATAGCCTTTAGGAGGCTGAACTAATCTCATGCCAAGACAGGAGAATGAATTTCTAAGTAATTTGCAAAGCAAAATGCAAAACATAACTTTAAGGGACCCAGAATGATGTCCTTTATTAATTTTCAAGGTGGAACAAGCTCTGGAAGGGTCTTTGGCTTCCCCCACCTGCAAACTAATACTTTGAAGTGCAAATTAAAGCTAAGAAGTCTTAACTTCCAAGACAGACTCTGTTACTCAAAGACACTGCTTGCTGATAGCCTTTAGGAGGCTGAACTAATCTCATGCCAAGACAGGAGAATGAATTTCTAAGTAATTTGCAAAGCAAAATGCAAAACATAACTTTAAGGGACCCAGAATGATGTCCTTTATTAATTTGCCAATCTGGACTCAGAATGTGTCAAGAAATTCTGCAATACGGTTCTCCAGAATGAGCTTTGCTTTTGTGGGCCCAGAATAATTTTCAGTGCAAAGTCACTGATAAAGCTAAAGTATGTATTTCTTACAATTTGGGGATTGGAGATAGGCTTTCCAATTATTTTTTAGTTTTCACACAGATGATTGGTAAATTTCCCTATAGTTCATCTGAGTCTAATCATATAATTATGTTCCATTTAATTAAAAATGAGTAGCTAAAAATGTTTGGATTTTTTTTTAAGTGAGCCTCAGATGGTGAAGGTTTTCTCAAATATTTTGAACAAGACTTGCAATGTCATTGTTCTCTGGATCATAGACCTTTGACCAAAATTATTCAAAATATTGAGGTGAAGTAGTAATATGCAAGGGCTTCCCCAGTGGATCAGGGTAAAGAATCCACCGACAACACAAGAGACGCAAGAGATGCAAGTTTTATCCCTGGTTCAGGAAGATTGCCCAGAGGAGGGCATGGCAACTGCTTCAGTATTCTTGCCTGGAGAATCCTATGGACAGAAAAGCCTAGTGGACTACAGACATAGGGTCTCAAAGAATCGGACACGACTGAAGGAACTGAGCAGCAACATACAAAGAGAAATTAAGTGTAATTTATTAAGTACAACTTAGCAGTTAGAAACAGATTCAGTGTTCAGTTTTCAGCCTTAATAACAAACTAAATAGCATTTTTAAGACTCAGTATTGGCAAAATGTAAACAATAATGGTACCTACCTCTGTTGGCTACTAGGTCTCCATTCCAAGATCCTTCTAGTAGGCCTTCCTTCTCTGGAGACACATGAAAACATACTCTGAAATTGGGAGGTTTTTTAGCTTTGCTGACCAATACAATATTGAACAGATATAATGGGAGTGGGTGTACTTATTCTCAACCTTAGGGAGGAAGTGCTCATTATTTCATCAGTCAGAATCCCAGGGACGGGGGAGCCTGGCGGGCTGCCATCTATGGGGTCACACAGAATTGGACACGACTGAGGTGACTTAGCAGCAGCAGCAGCAGCAGCAGTACAATGTTTACTGTAGGTTTGTTGCAAATACCCTTTGTCATGGTAAGAAAGTCTTTTTCTACTCCTAATTTGCTGGGATATTTTATCATAAAGGGATATTACTTTTGTCAGAAGCATTTTTTTGAATGTTATTAAAATGATGGTTTATCTATTTTTTTCTATTAATATAAAAAATAAAATCATTTTGGATTTGTTTTAATTTACATACAGCAAAAGTCACATCTTTGGTGTAAAGTTCAATAAGTATTTACATGTGTATATATTCTCATAAGGGCTTCACTTGTCCCTTGTGGTTCCGATGGTAAAGAAAGAAAGAAAGAAAGAAAGAAAGAAAGAAACTGTAGTCGCTCAGGTGTGTCTGACTCTTTGCAACACATGGACTTCAGCCCGCCAGTCTCCTCTGTCCATGGAATTCTCCAGGCAAGAATACTGGAGTGAGTTGCCATCCCTTTCTCCAGGAGTTCTTCCCAACCCAAGGATCACACTTGGGTCTCCCACATTGCAGGCAGATTCTTTGTTATCTGAGCCACCAGGGAAGATCCAGCTGGTAAAAATTTGCCTGCAATGCAGGAAACCTGGGTTTGATCCCTGGAGGATCCCTTGGAAAAGGGAATAGCAACTCATTCCAGTATTGCCTGGAGAATCCCATGGACAGAGAAGCCTAGCAGGCTACAATCTTTGGGTCGCAAAGAGTTGGACATAACTGAAAGACTAACACTCTTTTATATTCTCATAATCACAACCAGAGTAGTGATTACAACTTATACCCCAAAGAATTATCTCATACATTTCATTTGTATTCACAACATACTCCCAATCACACTCTTGGAAACAACTCATCTTTTCTGTCCTCCTATATTATTATTGCCTTTTCTTTTCCAAAATGCAAATAAAAGAAATTATGCAGTATATAATATATTAATACTGGGCTCCTTAATTTAGCATGATGAATTTCTATTCATCCATTCTGATATACATACATGGCCCTGGTTTGCTCTTTCTTAATGGTTTAGAAGTATTCCATTAGATTGATTTAGTTTTGAATAATAAATTACCCTTAAATTCTTGAGATAAAACCAAATTGGTCAGAGTATAAATTTATTATCTTTTGTTATACATTGCAGATTGATTTGTTCTAAAATATTAGTTAACTTATTATTTTTACTGATATATGGCTATTCAGGATTTTTTACTTCTTTAGTATGTAAGATTTTTCAAAGATTTATTTCACACACAGTGTCTGGTACAGTCATTTATCATTCTTCTTTATGATCTTTTTAATATCTGTACAATCTACCAAAATATCTCTTTTATTTCCAAAATTGGTAATTTTTTGTCCTTATTTTTTGACCAGTATTCTTAAAGATTGTCAGTTTTAATAATCTTTTCAAAGAACCAATTTGATTAATTTTTCCTATTGTTTGTTAGTTTTCTATCTATGGATCAGTTCAGTTCAGTTCAGTCGCTCAGTCGTGTCCGACTCTGTGACCCCATGAATTGCAGCACGCCAGGCCTCCCTGTCCATCACCAACTCCCAGAGTTCACCCAAACTCTTGCCCATCGAGTCCGTGATGCCATCCAGCCATCGCATCCTCTGTCGTCTCCTTTTCCTCCTGCCCCCAACCCCTCTCAGCATCAGAGTCTTTTCCAATGATGTTCTTGTATTATTTCTTCTTTTCTTTTCCTTATTTTATCCATTTTCTTAAGGCCATAATTTACTTAGAACATTGATTTTAATTTTTTCCTTTCTGTTAAAATATTTAAAGCTATAAATTTCCTATATGGTATTCTGTAGCTATAGTTCATAAATACTAATATATTAGGTTTTAATTATCATTCAGTTTTCAGTATTTCCTACTTTCTCTTTTGTTATTGATATTTACCTATGGGTTGCTACTAAGTCGCTTCAGTCATGTCCGACTCTGTACGACCCCATAGGCGGCAGCCCACCAGGCTCCCCCGTCCCTGGCAAGAACACTGGAGTGGGTTGCCATTTCCTTCTCCAATGCATGAAAGTGAAAAGTGAAAGTGAAATCGCTCAGTCGTGTCCGACTCTTAGCGACCCCATGGACTGCTGCCTACCAGGCTCCTCCGTCCATGGGATTTTCTAGGCAAGAGTACTGGAGTGGGGTGGGTTGTTTAGATTATGTAATTTTTTTCCCCTCAAGCATTAGGGGATTTAAACAAATTTTGTATATCAATTTCTAATTTAATTATAGTGTTGTAAGCCAACAGACTCTGTATGATTTCAATCTTTTTAACTTAATGAGATTTATTTAATATGGCCCATAAGTATTACTTGCCTGCATTCCTCATTCTGTTGTTGTGTATAGTTTTTCTCTGAATATCAAGTTGGGTGACATTGTTGTTCATACCTTTTAGGCTTACTGTTTGTTCTTTCTTTTTTTTTTTTTTTTTTGTCTCTTTAGTCCATCAACTCCTAAGAGAAGGGTATTAACACTTCCAGATGTTATTATAATCTGTGTATTTCTCCCTTTGATTCTGTCTGTTTTTGCTTCATGTATTTAGATACCCTTTTCTTAAGTACTTTGACATTCTGCTTTTCTGATAAGATGATCCTTTTATCATTATGAAATAACTTATTTATCCTTAACATACTCTTTGGATTGAAGTCTACCTTGTCTAATATATATATATTAGACAAGCTTTCTAGTATTTACTCTTAGTCTGAGATGTAACTTGTCATCCTAATACTTTCATCCTACATTGAGTTTATATTTAATGTGTACCTCATGTAGACAGAGGAGAGCTTGATTGTGCTTTTATTATCCATCCTTGTATTCTTTGCCTTCTCATAACATTGTTTTCTAAAACAAAAAGTTAAATTGAAAATAAGCACATACATGGTGGAGTTTATTTTTAATATTTTGCTATTTGTCTTATGTTTATTCCATGAGTTTAGCTCTCTTTCTTTTCCTTCGTTCTTTAGGGTTATTCAAGTTATAGTCAGTATTCCATTTATGTCCTCCACTTGATATTTAAATGTGTAGACAATGCTATATACTGAGATAAAGAAATACAAATATGGAATGGAAAATATATGAGGACAAACCCCGTGCTGTTCAATTTGAATTAGTGGCATTAGGGTGAACTACTGATTGCTTACAAATATATGCTTCCAAACTCTTCCATTGAAGGGTTTATAGAACTGTTACTCAAAGCAATTAGCACATATAATATAACACCCAGACGTTGGCTTTTAAATGTCACCTCCAACTAAAAGATATGCCATTTGGGACTAGGAAAGTAAAAGGTGAACTTAAAACATTTAATTGCATCAGAAATCAAAGATGTGTTCTTGTACTACATGGGATACATTAAAAGGGTACAAAAAGTATCTGAAAGGAATTTTCTGGTAATCTTTTAGACAAATTAAACACAAAAATAGTAACCATAATGACCTATAGCACAGGAAGAAAAAAATAAATCAATAAAACAGAAAGATATTTTTTGAGTAAGGCAAGAGGCTATGTGTATGAGAGCAAGAGTTCTTCCTTATAGAATAAAAGAAATGGAAAGATTCACCATTTTGCAATTAACAATGTAATAAAGTTTTTTTTTAATTTTATGAATAAATATTAAAATCAGAACTAAACAAGATACACTCATATTTGGATATTTCAACAATATCTCATTAATTGATAAAGCAAGTAGAAAAAAGTAAAGAGATAAAAGATCTGAGCAACACCATTAATCAATTTGAGTAACTGCAAATTATAGGACACAGAAACAAACAAAGTACATCTATTTCAAGTGCATCAGGAATATTTACGAAGATACCATATGGTCAACCAGAAGGTAAGTCTTCATTAATTATGAAATAATGATATTACATTATCTTCATTGGCAATGAGCTATCCAAAAAATCCTCAAATATTTGCATATTAAAAAATCACTTCTAACTAACATGTGGGTCAAAGAGCATATTATAGCTGAAACTAGAAAATATTTTGAACTCAGTAATAATTAAAATACAAAATATCAAAAATTGTATTTTTAGTTTTCAATTCATCTAGAATTTCTATTTTCTCTTTTATTCATTTGTTCACACAGCCTACATTTATTTTGCAACACTCTGATCTTGTCATTGAGTGAGATGCTATGGAAAAGCAAAGACTATAGTTCCTTTTTTCATTGTATGCCAAAAAAGAAATTACTCATATAATTAATTTTTGCTTTTGCTCAATTCTATATGAGAACTTCAGGGTAAAATGAGATTGTGAAAGGAGGACTGAAGAAACTCTGATAGATTACAGAGATCCCAAGAGCATATACATAACCCAAAATGCTCAGCTGAATTCATTTAGTACTTCTCAAAGTTTATAGAATTGTCGCTGAAGTGACGTGACCACACAGAGCAAGAACCACAATAGAGTTTCCTGTGATCTACTCCATTTCTTGTTCCCTCCAATGAAGTCGTTAGTGGTAACAGGTGAGTGTCATTCTTGCTTAACATGAATACCCCAGTCTTGCTTCTTTGGGGTATGTGGTAAGACTGTGCTGGAAGAAAATGTAAGGGTATAATTCATTGTGTGTGTTTCCCCCTACCATGATGATTACAGAAATTAAGATGAAGCTTCTGTCAGGCTCAGCCGCTACGAGAGAGAATGTATACCAGAGAGTGAGCTAACTTCACAGGGGACATGCGGCACAAGCAAGAAATAAATCTTTGTTGTCAGTGAGATAATGGGAATGTATGTTAGTGCAACACAACCCAGCCTATCTTGACTATTACATATTTACATCAGCAAACTATGTTAACCTGCCAGAGAAAATGGACATTCAGCTGGTAAGTGACCCTATACCATTCCTCAGCCTCAAATTATCTGGAATTCTTTAAAGCTCATTTCTATGCAGATGCTTTATCTATTCTGTTCTGGTCAGGGACAGTGGCAAAGAAGGTTATTAAAGCTCTGCTGAGAAAGTGAACACCATTCTAATGTACTAGCAAATTCACTTATTTTACCATGAAGAGAATAATTTCCTTTTACACCCAAGCACAATTCCCTATACAGTAAAAGTTTAATAAATAACAGTTAGTGTTTTATTAGATCATCTGTGTTAGCTCATAGGAAGTAATTAAGGTGAAGCATAGAGATAAGTTAAGAATGTGACATAACATTTTTTTCAAAGAGCCAAAAGTATAAGTAATGGAATACTAAACAATGGTCAATGGGCTTAAGTAATTACCACATCAATAATTAGATAGGTCCAGTGAGGTGAAACTAATGACTAAATTTCAGGATCTATTATATCAAAATGGAATATAATTCTTGCTTATGTGGTGCTACTCTGGTATCAGCAAAATAATTTAACTTTCTAATGACCTTTTCACTTAGGTTTGATTAATTCCATATCATGGCATTAGCTCATGCAGTGAGCCTTAATGCCATGGTAGATTGTATAATTACCTAGCAGAATCAAGGCCTATAAACACTCAGAATTGCAATAGAAAATGTCATCACCTGGAAGCACAGTGGCATTGGAGGCAGATATAGGGTGAAATTATCTATTATCTGTACTTCAATCTAATACTGAGGTATCAGAGGATATTAAAATGTCCAGTAACTTTAAATTATCCAAGCTTGTAAGTAACAGGACTCTAATGCAAACAACTTGATTCTTCAAAAATATAATTTGTTTTTCTTTCTTTTCACTTATGCATTTCACTTTAGCTTTTGGCTGCTTCCCTAGAATACACTGGTCACACACACTACCTCAGAGATGCTCTAGGCTGATAAAAAACAGAGTTGCCAAACACTTTAAGAAATCATCAGTCTATTACTGTAAAAAGTTAATAGTGCTTAAACAAAAAAGTTGCTTCCCCCATGACTCAGTGGTAAAGAATCCGTCTGCAATGCAAGAGAGGAAGGATCAATCTCTGGGTCAGGAAGATGCCCTGGAGAAGGATATGGCAACCCACTCCAGTATTCTTGCCTGGGAAATCCCACTGTAGCCTGGAGGGCTACAGTCCATGGAGGTCACAAAAAAGTCAGGCACAACAGTGACTAAACAACAACAACAAAAAAAGATGTTGGAAACTTGCAAAGACGCCCAGAACAGGAAAATATCTAGCAACGTATAATAGAAAGTATTTCCAAGAGAAAATGAAATGCCTATTTGTTTCTTCAGGTACTATATGGAAAAATTCATTTTCAAGGAGCCTGAGTCAGCCTCAAAGCTCTATAAACAAAATGCTGTCTTAAATGTCAAGTTGCTTCACTCATCAGTCATGTCTGACTCTGCGACCCCATAGACGGCAGCCCACCAGGCTCCCCCGTCCCTGGGATTCTCCAGGCAAGAACACTGGAGTGGGTTGCCATTTCCTTCTCCAGTGCATGAAAGGAAAAGTGAAAGTGAAGTTGCTCAGTCGTGTCTGACTCTGAGCAACCCCATGGACTACAGCCCACCAGGCTCCTCCATCCATGGGATTTTCCAGGCAAGAGTACTGGGGTGGGGTGCCATTGCTTTCTCCAATCTTAAATGTCTACCTCTTTAGTAAATAATTATGTATTACTTTGGCCTCTTAAATTTACAAATGATTTTCACATTTGATCCTCCTGACAATTCTGAGGAGGAATGAAAAGACAGTATATTTTTCCTTTCTTGGAAGAGGATACTGAGGCCACAATGTAGCACAAATGACTTAACTGGAGTCATTAACACATAAACGTCAGTGTCAGAGAGGTGTTAATAGAAAAGCCCAGGCCTGGGCCAGAATTTAGCTGACACCCCCAACCCAACTACATTCTCTGACAGCCATGTGACATTGGTACTATTTCCAAACTCTTCTGGGCCTCATTTTCCATACTTACAAAATATGGATAATACCTACTTCAAGAAATTGTTACAAAATGAAATAAGAAATAAGAGAAAATTTTAATAATTACCAGTAGTATGCTAACAAATATTAAACAACAGTCTCTCTGAAGAAAAAAGTATGCATATAGATATGTACATAAGTTTATTATAAATTTTATTGACATAAAGAATGTGTAGCACACAATTAGCAATTAATAATAAAATACACAATACTTATTTTAATTCTGCATAACTAATTTATTCTAACAATGCTTCCATTCATATTTTCCAAACACTTGTCATGTTCAGCTCCTCAGTCATGTCCAACTCTCTGCAACCCCATGGACTGTAGCCTGCCAGTCTCCTCTGTCCATGGAATTTTCTAGTCAAGAATACTAGAGTGGGTTGCCATTTCTGGCTCCAGGGGATCTTCTGACCCAGGCATTGAACCTGCATCTCTTGTGTCTCCTGCATTGGCAGGCAGAATATTTACCACTGTGCCACCTGGGAAGCCCTGCTCCAAACTCTTATATTAGTAGCCACAGTATGGCTAAAATTCAACCAGGATTTGGCAAATGGAGTCAGATCCCAATGGGCCATCTCTTTTCCTAGTAAATGCCTCATCAATGAATCTGATATGGGACATGAAGGTTGGCTGATATTGGTGTTTACTGTAAGAAGTTAGAAGAGAAGTGAGACAACTAAGCTGTGTCAGAAATGCATTTGCTCATCAGTGACATGAATCACATCTTTGCTGAATCAGATAACAGTTTTCAAATGATAAATGAATATTTCCTTAATTGGATACTCTTCATAATGTAACTACATGACATGCTGTCCATTTTAATTTGCATTATGAACATTTCTCAAGATTAGACAATCAACAAAACAATAAATCAATACCTGATTTGTTGCATTTGCCAGCTATGGCTGATCTGAGCCACCAGTATGATGTCACTGAAAATAGTACTGAAAAGAGAGGTGCGGTAGTGCACTGCTATATAGGATTTCCAACACTAATGCAGTAGGAATGGATAACTGCGAGAAAGCAAATCATAGTAAAATGCAGAAAAATAATTTAGAATTGATCTGCCTTTGATAGTTTATTAATTTTGCTTTTAATAGTTTAGTTAAGTGAAGGTTTATACAATTTAATTCTTAGTAATGAATGTTTTAACAACTGGCTTGAAAAATTCTTGAAAATTTAACAATGAGCTCTCTCAGGGCCATAGCACAGCATGGGAACCCACTACATATTATGCTCAGTGAATGTATATATATTTTCCTTTATTTTTCTTTTGTCTTGTTAACTTACTACCTGTTCTCCTTGTATCAGTCAAAGATGTTATCTACTCCAATTCAGTATTTCCACCCATGGCATTTGGGAGATTTGGGGAGGTGCCGTGATAGCTGCTCTCAATTAAGTCAACCTCAAAAAACTTCCAAATGTGACATCATGCTGCAGCTAACATACAAATTTATTCAAAAAATTTCTGAATATATTTTTATTATCTGCCTGTTTTTAGGAGAATAACAAAAAACCATAAAGAAAAAAAGCTAAATTTTTATTTATTATTCTAAAACACTATTTTTTGTTCTCTTTAGAGCCAAACTGTAGGTAGCAGCAATATTTATTAGTATCCCCTCTCTATCCTGGACACCAACTCTAATCTAAGAGATGTTCTCAGTGTTAACAGAGGCTCAAATCTCCCTCCAAACCTTGTATTCTCTGTGCAACAAGATTTCTTTTACACAAGAGAGTAACAAGTAATTTCCTAGTCCTCATTGTTATTCCTCCCTCCTCGCACATATTCTTCCCCAGAGTTTGATGGAACCTCAGTTCCTACTACCTGATGCCACTGAGGCTTACTGGGCTGTGTGATGCAGAAGGTGATGCTTATTTCTCCTGATAATCCTGGTGACCCCGCATTCTGTGGGAACAAGCTGGGAGTGAAGATGGAACTATTTTTACACACGAATCACATTACAGTTCTGATGAGATCCATGTGTGCCTAGTATAACTTTTCTTTTTTTCCTCCCTTTTTCCTCTAAGGTTTTTGTGGTTATCTAGTTTTCTTTTTTGCTTATTTTGTAAATGTTATACAAGCATTTTCATCTCTCATCCTCTACAAAGTCCCTTTTTTCCCTTATCTCTAAATCAATAGCGTTCAAGTATTTGTTTAGAAGCTGCATTTTTTATAATCCCACTATAAAAAGAAGCTTCTTCCAAACTCAGGGGAATGAGATGAATCACAGCTTCTTTGTCTCATCAACACTCATTTTCAGTGGCTAGTGACGCAGATTTTGGTGGTGGTGATTTAGCCGCTAAGTCATGTCCTATTCTTTGGTGACCCCATGGACTGTAGCCCACCAGGCTCCTCTGTCCATAGCATTTCCCAGGCAAGAATACTGGAGTCAGGTGCTATTTCATTCTCCAGGGGATCTTGCCTACCCAGGGGTTGAATCTGAATCTCCTTATTATGAAACATCTTTACCTCTGAGCCACGAGGGAAACCCCAAAATAATTTGATATGAATTACCTACTCCTCTTCATGGGTTTATTTGTTAGATTTGGTCTATATAATAAAATAACCTCTTTATGGAGACAGTGTCAGCCTTCTGCTTAGAAATTTTATGACCTTAAACTTGTCACAACCACTAGTGTTATCTGGAAAATTGATATAAATAATACACCCCTACTTAACTAATGAAATGATTGCGAGGACCAATTTTAAATCTATGTTGGAATACTTTGTAAAGGCATGTTATTATGGTTTTATTTATAACCCTTCTGCTATAACATAATTACATAAGGTTTTCAAAGAGACCCCCTGAAGTTTTGATGAGAAACCTTAGTATCCTGAGGAGTCTGGATAAGATACTAGAATGAATCCAGGAATACTAACATCTTACCATCATCCAGCCACTTGTGTTGAACTCCTGAAAGAGAGATGTTTGAGTAAGGAAAGTCAAGCAGGCAAGATGACAGTCATACTGAATGGGACTATCACTCAACACCCCAAAGTGGTCTGGATTTTAGGAGGCAAATTCCATTTGCCAAGAGTAGAAAATTCACTTTTGAAAAGGACCTAATATGACCGAGAGGAGCTGTACTAAACAGAAGATTCAGTGGACACAATTTTGAGTGATTCATTCTGACCATTGCTTTAGTAATACAGACTGGTGGTTCTTAGAACCTACAGTGTAGTTATCATAAACACCATCTACCAAGCCATTCATTGAAACCATCATTCCAGAATATGTTTTTGAGATGTAAAGAAACTGAGTTTAAATTATTCTGAAATAAGAATAGGAAAGAGACTTTTCAAAGTAGCTTGTAAGGGAAGAGAAGTTTAAAAATTCCTCTTAAATTTTTTCTTGTTATTATTTTCTGTTTCTACCATTGACCTAGACTGTGTCATTAAAGAGAAAAAGGCCAAAATGAGGAGAGGAAATTTGTAACGTCCAGATCAGCACCAATTTCCTAAATCATGTGCTCATTTCTGTCAGTCTGAGCAGGTGTTCCAGCCGCCTCATCCTTGGAATTCATAAAACCCAGTTAGGAGACACGTGATAAAAGATTTAGATCTCTCTTATTAACACATAGCTGAGAGCAAGTAATGGCAAATTAGGAAACACTAACAATAGATGATACTTAACTATATATGTATTGAGAGGTGTGAATTTAAACTTTTTATTCTCAAATGTGTTCCAGGGTTTAAAATATGCTTTTAGAATTATGATAAAATCTGAGGTATTTTTTTTCTTTGTAGTTTCAATATCAATTCAATCCTCATCTGCAGTCTCATTCTTAGGTCTTTAAAATAAGAGCATTTGGGGAAAAGAAGTAAATCGCAAAGAAGGGCAATCTCGATATGCAATAAGCAACAAAGATAAATAAAAGGGATGGGTAATCCTTAAGTGGAAAAGCATCATTGTAAGAAATTTCTCAAAGAGGATTTCTTTCAGTCATAAATAGGTCATATTCATGGGGATTTGCACCAGCATAAGCACTTTAAAAAGATTGTATGTAATCTCTTCTTGGAATTGACATTTAGAATCAAGTCCTCTACTCCCAACTCTTAGGCCTCTAAAGACATAAAAAATGGTCACATTTTCTACTGACACCTGGAAACACATTTCTGATACGAGTATATGTCTATTGAGACAGTAGGTATTTGTGGCTGATATAAGCAGAGTAAAGTAGCTCCATAACCTTGGTTTTTGAACTTTTGATTTCAATTCAATCCAATCAATTAGGGCAAAAGCTGATCAACAGTACAGCACCAAAATTTCACCTTATGTAATAGTTATAATATATTTCAGTGATTTTCTTTAAAATATTCCCAGAGATATGAAGTTTGTATAGGGCCTAGCCTTAGATGCTATGCAAATAAGAACATCATAACTGACCTCTGGTAGAACACCTAGAGCAAGTGGCATGAACGCAGTAGTGGTCATTGGCATTTGTGACTTTATACACCGCCTTATTAACTTATCAGAAGCAAAAGTTTTATTTGTTTAAATTTGTAACATTGAGGCTTATCAGAATTGCTGACAAGTACTAAGTGCCTAATAGATATATGATGTTGAGTGAAAAAAAAGTTATTGTAAAGATACAGGGGATGTCTTTGTTTTTGTCTTCTTGTTTGTTTTACTTTGGTTATGCTGTGTCTTCATTGTGAGGCACTCGCTTCTCTAGCTGTAGTGTGAAGTCTGGTTAGTTGTGGCACTCGGGCTTAGTTGCCCTGCAGCCTGTGAGATCTTACTTCCCTGACCAGGGATCAAACCCACGTCCCCTGCTTTGAAAGGTGGATTCTTAACCACTGGACCACCAAGGAAGTCCCAAGATACAGGGAATATCTTTGAATGTGCAAAATGAGATATTACCCATGAGAGGATTATTTTCATTCAAAACAAATTTAGTAATGTTAGTTGGTAGTGGGGGAGTATGTCCCAGATAGAAAAAGGAAAGAAAGTAAAGTCACTCAGTCGTGTCTGACTCTTTGCGACCCCATGGACTGTAGCCTACCAGGATCCTCCGTCTATGGGATTTTCCAGGAAAGAGTACTGAAGTGGGTTGCCATTTCCTTCTCCAGGGGATCTTCCCAACCCAGGGATCGAACCGGGCCTCCTGTGTTGGAGGCAGATGCTTTACCATCTGAGCCACCAGGGAAGTCCCTTCCAGATAGAAAACAATTATCTTAAAAGAGTGTGCCATTAACAGTGACTATGTCCCAGTGGGTGTGAATGTGTGAATGTGTACAGTCTGCTTAGAACAGATCACCCATCATTGGCTCCAATAAATTCAGAACATCAAATCATCTAGATAAAATAAATTGATAAAAAGTTATAACTTAGTTAAGCTTACTTTGGTTTGAGAACTTGCTTTCAAAATGTAGGAAATTAAAAAGTCAAGAAAAAAGTTGAGTGAAATTTCTCTGAAGTAAAAATAAAACACATTGAACACTGATCATTCAGAATATCCATATTAATTAAATGAAAGATTAAAGCACTTTAAACTCTTCTCAGAAGTCAGATCAGCATTACCGTGTTATTGACAGTGCAAGTTTGGCATGTGGGTGTTGCGGGGGGGGGGCGGGGTATACATAAGGGAAATTTTTAAAAAAGAACCTCAAGTGATCCATGTGTTAGTACCTAAGAATTTTGAAGAAGGGAAGTCTCAGCAGTGAAACAACCCAGTTAACCTCCCACAAGCAAAGAGGTGAGACAGCTCCCCTTTGCACTGCCTTAAACCCTACAAAGTATTCTCTACCCACATTAGAGCACTGATTTGTACATTTCAGCAGCAGTCTCAGTACCTGGGAACAAATGGAAGAACATTATTTCACTCCACTGAATATAACCTAACAATTTTAACAGCAGGAGTTCAAGTGTTTTATCAACAGCATGCTACTATCTACTCTGAAAAAAAAAAAAAGAAAGAAAGAAAAGAAAAAAGGGAACCCTCAAAAACAAAACCCCTCAAGGAATGTAGTACAAATGGTTAGTGAACTATGTGTTTGGAATAGAAAATTGTCACAGCATGCAAGAAGATGGCAGTCATTTAAAGTGGAGGGAAATTATTTTGTGGCTTTCTGAGCTTCCAAATATGCCCCATTCTTCATTCTACCTCCTGTGTAAGGTGTAAGAATACACTTTTTGAAAATCAGCAGCTTCACTCGGGTGGCCTCGTCTGAACCTTGACTTCACCATTGGTCATCATCCAGGAGAATCACAATGACTCATCTTTCAGTGTCACCCAAGCCACGAACCCTGTAAATTGTCACAGATCAATAGCCTGACCCTCGGTGTAAACCCTAATGTCACTGCTGAATTCAGACAGGATTCTTGCTTAAGTTTCTTCATTCCAGAAAAAACTTAGAGCATATACAGCCATCACCAATTTTATAAAGAGATGGAATGAAATAAAATATAAGGAAAATTGAATTCTGTTAAAGACCTGCTACTGCTCAATATATCGAAATTTTAGGTATTATAATAATTAATACTTTAGAGTTTTCAGTGAACTGATGCTACTGTGTCACAATCTGCTTTGGCCTCCAGTCCAAGTTAATGCTTTGATTTCATCATATAAGTTGATTTATTATTTTATTAATGTTCATGCCTTCAATAAATGTACCAGAATGCAAAATATTACAGGTTCTAGACACAACTCATCTTCTCGCTTTTAGGAATTCATTATTTACCTGAAAAAATCTTGGTACTAATATACTAAGAAGGTATATGACATATCAATCAGGAGTGAGAACAATGTCAAGATCCAGATGAATGGTTAAGTAAGTAAATGCCACAAATTCATCATTAGGAAAATGTTCTGACAAGGTATAATAAGAAATTAATCTTGAAAGGTAATATTTGAATGGATAGAAGTGAAAAGAAGGCATTTTCAATGCAGGCCAAATGAAAATGAAGCTGGTTTGTACGGGGACCTGGAGGTGACAAAACTGTTTACAATCAATGGTTATAAAGATGCTCTTAGATTTAACATTTGAAAAGTAAATTGGGTTTAAATTGCAAAGTGACTTGAATTTCATCTTATATCTTAAGGTGTACATTTTAGTATCCTACCTTGGTCTGAAATGATTTGATATAGTTTACAATGATATAGCAAAATCAAGGAAAATAACCTAATATACACTTCAGGAAAAATTAGTCAAAATAAAAACTTAAGATTTACAATAGTAAGATGTACTTAGGAAATAATTTTTTATGAAGCATGCTATAATGTTATACATTTGTTAAGAGTGATAGGGAAGATTGTTTTCCCACACAAAAAGGGAAAATTAGATGAAAGATTTAGTATTATAAGGCACAAGTAAACCAAATGCTCAAGAAAATCACAACTAAGACCAAAGACCTCAAAAAGAAGTCAGTGAATAATATGATTAACAGATAATATCTTCAATAACACAGCAGAAAAGTTGATAGAACGATTTTCCAGAAATTCCTCTAACATCGGTCGCCGACAGATGCTAAATCACAGTTACCAGGTTGCTCAGAGGTAAAGAACCCACCTGCCAATGCAGGAGACACGGGTTCGATCCCTGGGTTGGGAAGATCCCTGGAGAAGGAAATGGCAACCTACTCCAGTATTCTTGCTTGGAGAATCTCATGGACAGAGGAGCCTGGTGGGCTACAGTTCATGGGGTCACAAAGAATGAGACAGGACTGAAGTGACTTAGTACACGTGCCTCCTGTAAAAGATACAATTCATTTTCAAGAAAAGTATGTTTCTCTTCCATGAGTTGCCAACCAGGTTTTGGAACAACATGGGTTTTAAGGTAAATGCAAGGTTGTGGAAATCATCCATCAGAACTTGGAAAGCTTTAACCTGGGAAGATAGGCATCAGGTTGTCAAGAGCACCATTTGCTTTGAAATTTGTGATGCAGATTTGCATTGACTTCATACCCCATGCATTATTTGAAGGTCTGCCTGTTGGAAACGGGTGCCCTTTCTGAAAAAGATGCTACTGCAATGGCAATGAAGAAAATAGGTCATGAATTAATAATCTTATTTGGTGAAAGTTTCATGACACCTGCCAACATTATGCACAAAGAAAGCTTTTCTCAGTCTTTCACTTTCACAACTGGTGGATTAACTCATATATTTTACAAAAGAGGTACTCCATACTGTAATCATTCCCATCTTCTGACATCTGCTTCATGCATATCTTTGTCGATCCGAGATATGCCATTTGTCAGTTATAAGTGAATTAGGGTATATAAAAATGCAAAAATACTACTTTACATTAGGGAAGTGTAAGGGCCTTAGCTGAAATTGACAAAAGTCACCAAATATAAAACATAACCTTTACTCTAAAGCTGACAACTTAAAATTTCTCACCACAGGGCTTGTTGGACAGTCTAAAAATGAATAAGAAATCTAATTTACCTGAATTGTGATATAAATTTTGTTAATTTTGTGTGGTTTTTTGAACAGTATAAAATTTTATTTTAACTATTAGCTATTTTACAGCAATGTATTTTACATTTTATTTCTTTCTATTATTTATTTTATATTTAAAGGCCTTTATATTGTTATCATGAAAAATATAACTCCTTTCAATATGATGAATAATATTCCTGTTAAATGTGGTTACCTTTTTCAACCATAGAAAATCAAAATAAAATTATCTAATAAAATTGATAGCAATTTTTAGAAATAATAATATGCCATTTACTGCAAAGTTATATAAGTTTCAAAATGGAATACATACTATAATTCAAACACTTAAATCATTTCATAGGTAACAATAATATCTTTGTACATTACAGTGTTGTTGTAACAGAATGTCTTTGAAATAGCTCTCCTAAAAGTTAAAATGAAGTTATGATTATGTAAATGGGCTATGAGTAATGTTATTGTGGAATCTATCAAATTAATAAGGGGTTTGCTATTTTTTAGTTTACAATTTTGCTAGATGTACTTAGGTTCATCCACACTTGCTATATACCCATGTAGTTCTGACAATCATCTAATAGAAGCTATAAGTATAAACAAATATATTTGACTCAGAGATATTTTCTTTTCTTCCATTTCCATTTGCACAGAAACACAAATCATAGCGTATACTCTCTCCCACATATCTACTAAAGCAAACATTATTTTCTTAAAGTGTATGTGTGTGTGTGTGTGTGTGTGTGTGTGTTGTGTATGTAAAGTCATGCCAGGTAGCTAACTTTTTAATGGATAAAATAAATTCTCTTCTCCTAGAACCATCAAAATTTGCAAAGCAATAGCTTATCTTGTTCTTAACCTACTCTTCCGTAAATAGCTGTAAAGAAAAAAGAAAAAATCATAAAATCCAAAAGTTTAGGATTAATAAGAAATTTTCAAAGTAATTTGGAAGAGTTAATGATATACTAGTGTCCAAAACTGTTTGATGTCTTTTATTAGACTGTTCATATATTTATTATTCATTTTTAACAACCAGACATATACACTTGTGTGAAAAATACTCTTGTGAGGAACTGCAGGTTTTAGAAAGTATATACTTTGTAGCAGAATATTTAGAAAATATGAGTGTATTATAATATACTTTCATGTAGTAGAATATTATACAGCTATTAAACTTTTATAATACAAATACCACTCATAATGAATTAAAAATGAAAAGAATCTATGAGTATGGTGCTATTTATTTTTCATAAAAAGATGAACATGCACATGTATTGTAAAGGTAAAAGGAAAAAGTAAACAGTATTATTATCACTGACTTATTGGAGTAAGATAGAGTTTAGTTTCTAATCAAACTTACATCTTTCTATATTTCCAAGTTTTCTGCAATCAACATGTGTTCATTCTTACTGAAAAATTTAATGTAGAGTGTTAATATACAATAGTAAAATCAAGAATTATTCCAGATAATAACATCTAGGAAGAAGACATATGTTCCTCTTTAATTCATATCCCTGTACTGGATAAATTTAAATAAATCTGTATCAATAATTATGCTAAAAACAAATGAACAGGAATTCTTGTTCTGCACAAGATAGTTAAACACATAACAACTCTCTTAAGTACATACCCTCACACTAACTGCAACTATAAAAATGGGTATAATGAATGAAGTAACTATTTGAGGACCCTGAAAAGTACGTGGCAGCAGGTACAATAAGTAAGAAGATGAGCATTTGAACAACCACCCGTTCTATACTGAGTTGAACATTTTTTACCCTTTGGACTCTTGCCATCTGGCCCTCAATGCTGCACAGCTGTAGAACTGGATGGCAGAGAGGAGGAATTAAAGCCTCCGCTTCCTGGGTGAGAAACTGAAAAAGGAAGTCCGAGGGAACCTATGAGCACCAGGGAGATTAGACAGAGGGCAGGGCTTAGAAAAGAAACTACATCAAGTTGTTTATGAGTTCCTGGGCTCATCACCAAGTTGTGCACATGTAGACCCACTCCTGATCAGTTTATCAAAACTACTGAGAACAGAACTAACAAATAAACTACCAGCTAGGTCCCAAACTACTAGTAGGACCACCCATAAGGGGCAGATTCAAAGAGGATGACAAAATCTTTGAAAGCTAAACTGAAATTGGAACCATAGCTCACAAAAAGCATGTTGGAACTTTCAGAATAAAACTAACCATGTTGACTGCCTACGAAAACAAAAATGTCAACATTTTCCTTGGGTTTTAAAATGAACCAGGAAGGTTATAGCATAATATTCAAAATTAGCAAGATACAGGCCAAAACTCTTTTTCACTTGGGAAACTAGAAAAATTTCAACCTCAGGAGAAAAGGACAATCAACCAATTCCGACAATAAAATAACACAGATGTTGAAAATATTTGAAAAGACTTTATGTAGTTATTAAACTAATGCTCCAATTATCAGGGATACTCCAGAAATAATGAAAAAAGTTAAATTTTCAGCGAAGAAGTAGAAGACATAAGGAAAAACAAATGGAAGTTTCATAATTGAAATATACAATAACCAAAACAGAAAATTCACTGGGAAACTGAATAATAGAATGAAGATGACAGAGAAGACAGTCTTGAAAATACATCTGTAGAAATGATCTCATTTGAACAACAATCTACAACTTTAAAATAAATAGGTTTTATTGTCTTAGTTTCCGCGTGTTGAGAAGAATCTGGGAGAGGCCAAACCGCGTGATTGTCTTAGGCTCCTTGGGAAGGTTCTGTTAAGATGGCTAAGGGGGCAGTCATCTGAAAGCTTCCCTGAAAGAGCCAGGGAGAGCAATGGAGGGCATGCAAGATGGAAGCCACAGTCTTTGTGTAACCTAACCAAGGAAGCACTATTCAACAATATTGCTGAATGCCATCCACAAAAGCCAGCTCATATTCAAAGAAAGGAAATTGCAAAAGGGTATGAATACGAAGAGGTAGAATCTTACAGGTTTACCACAGCTGTGCACAGAATTTAGTTGTATGAAGACTATAAGAGAAACATATTTTATACTACCAAGAGAGTATATCTTTGGATTATTACCATTGATAGTGTAACAATTGGAATTAAAAGAATTTCATCGAATTGGAATCATTTCACTTACTGAATGCCAGTTCATCTGCATGATGCAATACAATCCGTCCCTCTGTTTAAAGATAAGGGTATGAAAACAGCAATTAATGGAAAAAGTGGATTTGTACCATTACTTCCACCTGTAGTTGTACATAGGATTTTATATTCTATCTATATTTTATTTAAGGAGACAAAATCATCTCACAACCTTCTTTTAAAGAAAATGATATATTTGGAGAGGGCATTATAAAATAATTTGTCCAACCTCTTGATTTTATGTGAGAAAGCTCAAGGTTATTCAAACTCTCATGGTTATTTGATGATAATAAGCCTAGGAAGAGACACACTGAAACTAACCTGCATGGGCTTTCAAGAGTTAATCGGGGGCAAGTCTTCTAACACCATTTTTAGTGACATCTGTATGGTAGCTTGAAATTGGCCACAATAGGAGTATTTACATCATGGAAATCTGTAAGTATTGTAAAACTTTTTCCATATTACAAATCAGTATTTTTTTTCCACTGTGCTAGTTATTGAATACTCACCAGCACAATGCTGGGCTTTCTGATCTCTTGTCCCTTGTCTGCTACATGCTGACTGTATGTCTTAATCATGAAGACCAAAGCTGCTGAGCTAATTATCTTATATAATGTTTTTATCCTCCTCAATCTGACCTGGACTTCGTAGGTAATGTTTCTTCAGAAGTTATATTCACTCAAATGCACTGTTAATGAAATGCAGGTTTATATACCCATAGTAATTATGACTCTCGGTGATCTTTGTAAAAGATGGATGTCCATTTTCTGTATTTCAAATTGCTTGCCACAAGAAAGCAATTATCTTTATTTTATGTCTCGATACCGTGGCTATATTTTTAACATGGCTACACAGTATTATCCATACTCGTGGCTTTTCATGTGATCTATATGACAATTAAATTTTAAAACCTCATTTATTCATGTTATGCATATTATAGCAAGCTCTCTTAACAAACTCTCTCTGGTGGGGTCAACAGATACAGACAACACAAAATATAAATAAACCTCAAAGTTAATTTTAAAGTAATTTTGAAAGTATTCATATTATTTATTTTATGTATCCTAATTTTTATATTGTTATTTCTTTACCTTTATTATTATTTTTAATTACTTAATATTATAGGGTCATTTCTAATTAGTGACCAACAGAACAAACAGACCTGTCATTCCTGGAATCAGCAGAAGTTGTGAGCTACAACGTTTTGACTCTTTGAGTTTGTTTAAGCAAGAGTTTCAATAAAATTGTTTAGATATGAAGTATGTTTTGTTAGATATTTGGTAGCATAGTTATCCTCTATAAACTTGCATTACTGTAATTACCCAACACGTGCCAGTTATCACCAGGATCTCTTCTTATAGCCATAATGATTTCCTTATTAAATGGAGAAACAAACCTGCTGTGTGTGGGTGTGTGTGTGTGTTTTCAAAAGTTATCCAGAAATGGACACTCCTATCCTCAAAGCTATAGATCTTTTCCAGTCAACATCTCTTATTTACATCATGCTAATTATCCTTGTCTCGATCCATTCAGGCTGCTATAACAAAATAAAACAGACTGGGTATCTTATAAAAAATAGAAATTTATTTCTCACAGTTCTGGAGGCTGGAGGTCCAAGACTGAGGTGCTAACATGGCTGTGTCTGGTGAGGGTGCTCTTCCCGGTTCTCAGCTGGAAACTGCTCACTGTGCCCTCACAGGGTAGAAAGGCTAGGGATGTCTGGGGTGTCTTGATCCTAAGGCACTGATGCAATTCATGAAGACTCCACTCTCAAGACTTAAGCACCACACAAAGGCCACCCCTCCAAACACTATCATTTTGGGGGTTAAGATTTCAACATACGAATTTGGGGATACAAAGAGTCAGGACTGTCTCCATCTTCCAACTAGTTTTCCTGTTTTCTGTTCTTGCCTTCCTACAACTAGGTCACTCAACAGCCAGAGTCATCATTAAAAAGGTATATAAGCTTTGCTCAGTCCCAAAACGACTCCTCATCTCACTCACAGCAAAAGCCCACAGTCCACGTAATGGCTTACAAACCCCACATGATCTGATCTGTTTCTTCTCTAATCTCATCTCCTTTCTCCTTCCCTCTCTCTGCTCCAGCCACACTACCCTCCATGTTTTGTTTTGTACAGTTTTTTCATATACTGCAGGCAAGTTTGCACTTGGATATTTCCATTAGCTATAATCTCTCTGCCAGGAAAGTTTTTCTTTCTGATGTTTGCAAAGTTCACTCTTTCACTTTTTTCAAGTTTTTGCTTAAACGCCATAAAAACATCATATTCACAGTGAATCATGACTATCATGTTTAAAAAATGTAACCTGCCTTAATCCATGGCCTTCTGCTCTCATTTTTCCAGAATATCTATAATTTACTAACTTACTATAACATGGCTATTATGTTAATATTGGTCTATCTCCCCAAGCCATGTTTGGTGTGTAGTTGTTTAGTTGCTAAGTCATGTCTGACTCTTTTGCAACCTCAGGGACTGTAACCAGCCAGGCTCCTCTTTCCATGGAATTTCCAGGCAAGAACACTGGAATGGGTTGCCATTTCCTTCTTCGGAGATCTTCCCGACCCTGGGATTAAACTTGTGTCTCCTGCATTAGCAGGCAGACTCATAACCACCGAGCCACCTGAGAAGCCCCACTGCAAGCCATACTATTATATATAATATATGTTTATTTACATATAGTCTTAAGTAAATGTTTTTGAAAGAAAGAAGAAAAAAAGAAGGCAAGTAACCTCAAAAGTAAGATACAAAAAATTAGTGAATATAGAAATTGGTACACATGTTGGTCGTGGAGAAGGAAATGGCAACCCACTCCAGTATACTTGCCTGGAAAATCCTATGGACAGAGGAGCCTAGTGGGCCCCAGACCATGGGGTTGCAAGAGAGTTGGACATGACTTGGTGACTAAACAGCAGCAAACATGTTGTTAAATCTATTTAATTACAGACTTTAAAAACAAATTCATAATGAGGATTAATAGGACAGGATAAAGCTAACAGACCTTATAGATAACATAACACCAACATGAAAATAATAGACTAGTGTTTTCTTTTTTGTAATAGAATAGCTTTAAATATCTTTAAGACTAAAATGTGTTTTAAAATATGTCTATCCACTTTTAAAAACATATTATTAGACAAAAAATAACATAAGCAAAAAAACAAAATTGACAATCTATAAACACAGAGATTTTACAGATATATTCCATGGGAGCTGAAGACGAAACAGTAATGATTGTTGAAAATATAAAAGGTGAAATTATTAAACTGTATTTTATAAACACATAACTCACATTCATGGAATGAAAAAGAAAAGAAATCCTTTCAATCACAAAAGAATGCCTACATACAAGAGAATATCTTATATAAACTACTTTCTCCCACCTCATTATAATAAAATGTTAAAATAGGACACACACACAGACACATAAAATACTGAAAATACATTTCTGAATAATCCACTGCCCAAAGACTAAATTAGAATGAAATTTATGAAATGGAAGTGCATAAAAATGACTCAGATGGTAAAGAAGCTGCCTGCAAAGTGGGAGACCTAGGTTTGATCCCTGGGTCAGGAAGATCCCCTGGGGAGGGAAATGGCAACCCATTCCAGTATTCCTGCCTGGAGAATTTCACGGACAGAGGAACCTGGCAGGTTGCAGTCTGTGGGGTCACAAAGAGTCAGGCATGACTGAGCGAATCTTTGTCTGTCTGTTAAAAATGAAAGCAACACAGATTAAAATGTGTAAATACCTCAAAAGCAGTACACAGAAAAAAATGCTTGATACACATAAAATAAATTAAGATTAAAAACCAATGAGCTAAGTGTCCAAATCAAGAAGCTAGAGGCAGAACAAGAGGAAAAAATCTGAGGATAAAGAGATTATAGCAGTAAGAATAGAAACTATTTTTTTAAGTAGGGAGACTAGATATCTTAAAAATAGATTATTATTTTATTATTTTTAAAATACTATTAGTATGTTTATTATTAAAAATAATTTTATTATTTAAAACTAATAAAAATAAAAGAGACAAGATTGATCAATAATGTTAAGAATCTTTTTTTTTAGGTTTCAGAAAGTTAAAGGAAACAGAATATAAACAGAGCAGGGATCTGAAGGTATTGAAAGAAAATATATGGAAAAACTATGCCAATAAAACTGAAAATTATATTGAAAGAACAATTTTCAAGAAATTATTATCAAATTGCTTCAAGAGTAAATAGAAGGCCAGAATTAAACTATAATTATTAAAAATTTGAGATAGTAACAAAATTCTATTAATTACAATAGGATGAGACCCTGGTAGATTTAAAGAATTTTACCAACCTCATATGAATTCAGGAGAAGGCAATGGCAACCCACTCCAGTACTCTTGCCTGGAAAATCCCATGGACAAAGGAGCCTGGTAGGCTTCAGTCCATGGGGTCACTCAGAGTCAGACACGACTGAGCGACTTCACTCTCACTTGTCACTTTCATGCACTGGAGCAGGAAACAGCAACCCACTCCAATGTTTTTGCCTGGAGAATCCCAGGGACGGGGGAGCCTGGTGGGCTGCTGTCTATGGGGTCTCATACAGTCAGACATGACTGAAGTGACTTAGCAGCAGTGCAGCATATGAATTCAAATGATTTTTATTATATTCACTATGTTATTCATCATCAGGACATTTTTTATCATTCCCCAAAAGCAGCACTGTTTGCAGTCAGCCCCAATTTCCCTCTCTCCTCATCCCTTGACAATCACTACATGACACTTTTAAAAAATTATTATTATTAACATAAGTGAGACTGTTCACATAGATAGACTTGAACAAATCCAGTTTGGAAGGCAAAAGAAGCATTCTCTTCACTGCTCTCTACTTCAAGTTAACTTTAAGTAGTAATCAACATGAAAATCTTTCCATTAAAAAGAATGATTTATTTATCAAGTGAATTTCTCTCCTAGTAGTAGTTTAATTAAAATTTTTAACAGGCCCATTTGAAGTTCTGTTCTTGAAGTCAGTTAAATATGAATTCATAATGCCACCTTGTACTGTGCTGTATTTTTGAGATCAAAGAAATGTGAATGCCTTGTATATCATAAGTTTATTGAATTCAGTTCAGCTCAGTTGTGTCTGATTCTTTGTGACCCCATGAACCACAGTACGCCAGGCCTCCCTGTCCATCACCAACTGTTTTGGAATCTACCCAAAACCATGCCCATTGAGTCAGTGAGCCATCCAACCATCTCATCCTCTGTCATCCCCTTCTCCTCCTGCCCTCAATCTTTCCCAGCATCAGAGTCTTTTCAAATGAGGCAGTTCTTTGCATCAGGTGGCCAAAGTATTGGAGTTTCAGCTTCAGAATCAGTCCTTCCAATGAACACCCAGGACTGATCTTTAGGATGGACTAGTTGGATCTCCTTGCAGTCCAAGTGACTCTCAAGAGTTTTTTCCAACACAACAGTTCAAAAGCATCAATTCTTCTGTGCTCAGCTTTCTTTATAGTCCAACTCTCACATCCATACATGACTACTGGAAAAACCATAGCCTTGCCTAGATGGACCTTTGTTGACAAAGAAATGTCTCGGCTTTTTAATATGCTGTCTAGGTTGGTCATGACTTTCCCTCCAAAGAGTAAATGTCTTTTAATTTCATGGCTGCAATCACCATCTGCAGTGATTTTGGAGCCCTCCAAAATAAAGTCTGACACTATTTCCCCATCTATTTGCCATGAAGTGATGGGACCAGATGCCACAATCTTAGTTTTCTGAATGTTGAGCTTTAAACTAACTTTTTCATTCTCCTCTTTCACTTTCATCAAGAGGCTCTTTAGTTCTTCATCACTTTCTGCCATAAGGGTGGTGTCATATTGAATTCAGTCAACATAATTTAGGTGATGTGAGTAATTATGACAGTATCAGTTCAGTTCAGTTCAGTCACTCAGTCGTGCCCAACTCTTTGCAACCCCATGAATCGCGGCACTCCAGGCCTCCCTGTCCGTCACCAACTCCCGGAGTTCACTCAGACTCACGTCCATCGAGTTCGTGATGCCATCCAGCCATCTCATCCTCTGTCGTCCCCTTTTCCTCCTGCCCCCAATCCCTCCCAACATCAGAGTCTTTTCCAATGAGTCAACTCTTCGCATGAAGTGGCCAAAGTATTGGAGTTTCAGCTTTAGCATCATTCCTTCCAAAGAAATCCCAGGGCTGATCTCCTTCAGAATGGACTGAGTGGATCTCCTTGCAGTCCAAGGGACTCTCAAGAGTCTTCTCCAACACCACAGTTCAAAAGCATCAATTCTTTGGCGCTCAGCTTTCTTCACAGTCCAACTCTCACATCCATACATGACCACAGGAAAAACCATAGCCTTGACTAGACGGACCTTAGTCAGCAAAGCAATGTCTCTGCTTTTGAATATGCTATATACAAACCTCTTAAAATTGGCTAATGTATCTGGCAGTTGGTGATGGACAGGGAGCCCTGAGTGCTGCAGTTCATGGGGTTGCAGAGTCGGACACGACTGAGTGACTGAACTGAACTGAACTGATAAGCAGCATTCATATTACTTCAGCATAACCTAGTCTACTGCTTCTCTTAATTAAGGCAGAAGTTTGAATCTCTGAGGAGTATCCCAGTCTCCATCTGAACTCCACATTTACTGGATCTTCCAAAAGTATCACCTCCCCCAAGAAACCTCATCTGATTACTCCCACACACTGACCTTCCATTTTTGGAATTCCTCTTTGGCACTTTCTCATTTTAGACACCAATGGAACATCACGTTATCACTGAACTGTGCTAACAAAAGCAATGAGAGAGATGGGATATTTTTTAACTTAGCAGATCTTTTACATTCAAATATTTTAGCACTAGAGTCTCTGAAAAACAATGCCCTCATTTCAGTGATGCTGTCATGATTCTAGTCACTTTGTTAATTCCTGTAACACACCCTTAGAGGCATCTTCCCATGGAAGCACTGGCATCGTTCTGGTGAAGATTCATGTCTCCCCCACAAAATTGCTTTCCTTTCTGATCTCGTCTTAATTTCATCTGAGTACTCTGACAATAAGGTTTCCTTCAGAGTCTAACCTATTATTTACTCTAAAAAAATATTTTCATTTAAAGAAGAAGTTGAGTGTTTAAACTTTTTCACAAATTGAGCTTTAACTCCTCAACAAAAAGGCCTCAAAATACACTACATACTGGATTGGGTTGCCATGCCTCCTCCAGGGAATCTTCCAAACCCAGGAATTGAACCTAGGTCTACCTGCAGTGTAAAAGGATTCTTTACCAGCTGAGCTATGCAGGAAGCCCATATTTAATGTATATGTACCTGTTAATACAATTTGGAGATAGAGCCTAAAACAATGCTCTATCAACTTAAAATTTCCTTGAAAACAATTTCTTTTTAAAACTCAGCAAAATTTAGCAGTACAGTTTGTTATATGTGGGCTTGCTGAAAACTTCCATGGATAGAGGAGTCTTGGGGCCTACAATCCATGGGGTTGCAAAGAGTCAGACACAACCGAGTGAATGAGCAGCAGAGTCTGTTTTATATTTGTTTATTTTAATGACCATGAAGGTAAAGACCATTTGTTTTCAGTTGGATCTTGAATAGTTATCACAATGCCTAGCTTCTTTCTAAGCAAATCATTTTAATTATTTTCCAATTGGCTAAGCAATAGCTCTCAAAATATGTTTTGTATCTTATTGATTATGAATAATTCAATCACATTGAATTTGTCAACTCTGGCAAATTAACTTGAAACAGAGATGACATCTTTCACACAATTTCCCATTAGTCTTAGGGTCACATGTCATGAGATTTCATTCTTACCTAATAAGAGAATACAATTTGCACCTTTTTGTTTTCTTTTTTATGAACTCTGTTAATTACTATGAGAGAATTCCAGAAAGCCACTGAAGAAGTGGGAAAGTGCAAAGTTTGGGGATTTTTGTCAATGGAAATTTCATTAACTATGTCTTTTGAAAATGTCAAAGCAATGATTGTCAGGTGCTGGGATGAAAATATCTCCAATCTACCAATCAGGTTCTATTAATATCTCAAAGGAAAATTTTGCAGAAAGGTCTTTTTCAGTAAAGAAAGATTACAGTTGGTGTCCTTTGCTGTTAATGTTCTCATTTTCATTCCATCCAAATAGACTAAGAATCTAAAATGAGTCATTTTCTCAACAATTAACTTCTCATCCAAATCTCAAGCATCAATTTCACAGCAGCCATTTTGCAGTAAGCAGTTAAATCATTCAATTTTTGCCGTGCAGTTAATTGATTGCAAGCATTTAGTCTTGAAAAAAAATTGCTATATAAGCAAACATTGTGATACACTCTTTTCAATAAATTTAACAACAAACTAATAATTCATGTAGACAGATTCTTACCCTTTATTAAAGTGCCTTTCCCTCAGCAAAGGGAAATAGATAATAAGACGTGAACTTGAAAAAACTGATGAACAGCTTTTTATACTTTTAAATAAAGTCATTTTAATGCTATTCACCATTTTTGCTTTCTTAATAAACAAACTGCAACAAAAAGATGGCCTTATGATTTCCTTACTGATTTGTCATGGATAATGAAGTGGCTGCAGGTTCATGCATAGGACATAATGTTTTGTCTGTCATGATTTGACTCCATCTGTGCACAGATCTCTCTAGATACATTTTTTTCCCTAGATGGTATGATGCTTTATAAAATTTATACATTTCTTGATAAAAATGTGTTCACACATTTTTGGGTTTTTTATCATTAAGCATGGTGCAAATTAACATGTCTTCACAGACATATTTCAAAAGAAAGATATTTAACTGACTTGAGGAAGCTAATTTTTTCAACAAACAAGTTGTGTGCATTTTCATATAATTCATTGTTTCCATGAACTTCCTTCCTGGGCTTCATAGACTTTCTATTTCCTTCTGTATGTCAATCTGAAGATTGATGACTTTAGTACATTTTGTTTGGGGTGCAATATTCACATTACTCTTGTCCTAATAGCACTAGGTCTTTCCAGAATACAAAACTACTGTACTTTCTAATCACTGTGTACACATTGTTTCTATGCTCCAGACTTTTGAGACAAAATGGAAGTTCACCAAAATGGAAATGTGGTATTCTTATAATTTGCTTGTGAAGGCACAGTGTGGCAAAAAAAAAACCTTAAAAGAGGATAAAAATGAGACATTTTCCAAATTTTTGAGAAAAATTCGTAGCACAGAAAGATGATTTTCCTGCAGCTGTACACATCTTTACTCACCAATATGTTCACATTCTCCAGTTTGAAGAGCACTATAGACAAGAGATGGACATGGAAGGACATGGATAAGGTAGGCCTTCCATGTTGTGTTTAACTAAAAGTCATGCCTTCTATCTCCTAACTCAGAACAAGGCATTTCCATGTGTTAGGTAGCTAGAATAGGAAAAAGGAGTCCAGAATGGTGGTGGCTAAAAGACAAAGAAAGGAAAAGCCCACAAAAATAGAACAAAGGAAGGTCCAAAGACTGGAGTGAGAACCTCAGGTAAAACAAACAGCCCTTCTGGCTAGCCCAATTTACACAGGACAGTCTCAGGGAGAGGAGAAAAAATTATAAAAAGAGGAGCCAATATTGAGCCTCTGGCCTCTATTCACATGTTTTGGGTCCACCCACACTCATGCCTGCAAGGTATATTTTCATTTGCTTGAGAAAACTGAACTGTAACATGAAGCTGTAACACTGGTCTGCCCATCGCTTCAAATTTTTGTTGCAGTGAGACAGAACAGAGGAAATTACAAACTCTCCCCCACACATGTCTATTGTACATTTCTATCCACAGTTGACTACATGGATATAGTTATGCCAGAAGAGCACTTAAAACTATAGCAAAATAGGATTTACTCTCATCAGAGTAGCTTGTTGTAGCATTCCCCACTGCTGCAGGTGAGAGTTTACAGGAAGGAGGACAGAATATGTTTGCAGAACTTCTGGGGGAAAAAAAAAACACTTAGACTTTACATAACAACAAAGAATTTTTGTTTAATAAAAATACATCGGCTCTCTCTACATCCCTTAATTTTGTATTTCATTTCTCCTTTTTCACTTTCCCACCTTGCCATTCACTTTTGCTACTTAAGTGGCGTAAATTTATTATCTTGAAACTTGACTGCCAAAGGGTGGAAGTATTATCAATGAACGAACATCTGAGCAAACAAACACAGGGCTTGTGTTCACTAATGTAAAACATGGTATCTAAGGAGATTAAGATCTATCTTGTATGTTCCAACTTTGTCAATTAGTCATCTATCAAGTGTGGTCACACATAAAAATCTGGCTCAGAACTTCACAGAAAACTAGAGTAAGATGTTGCAAGTTAAGAGCCATGGGAAGTATATCTGAACTAGAGATTGGCATTCATAAAATTTGTTGAGAAGTGCTTTTAGAATCACATGTGTGGAAAGGGAGAAAAGAAAGCAATTTAGGCAGAGGGGAAAGAGGGGAAGAAATGTAGTTTCAACAGTGGTCAAAACTAAATGCTTCAAAGAGCTCTGAAGGTGGAATGGTTCTTCAGATTTGTTACAGGTCATTGTGAGAAAGTCAAGCCAAAGCAACGATCCATGGGATATAGGCTCTTTATGTTGTTCACTAGCTAAAGTCATGTCCAACTCTTTGCAACCACATGGACTTTAGCTCACCAGGCACGCCTGTTCTTCACTATCTCCTAGAGTTTGCTTAGATTCATGTCCACTGAGTTGTTGATGCTACCTAACCATCTCATCTTCTGCAGCTCCCTTCTCCTTTTGCCTTCAATCATTCCCAGCACCAGGGTCTTTTCCAATGAGTCAGCTCTTTCCATCAGGTGGCCAATGTACTGGAGCTTCATCTTAAGCATTAGTCCTTCCAAAGAATATTCAGGGTTGATTACCTTTAGGATAGACTGGTTTGATCTCCTTGCTGTCCAAGGGACGCTCAAGAGTCTTCTTTAGCCTACAGTAAAAAAGCATCAGTTCAATGGCACTCAGCCTTCTTAATGGTCCAACTCTCACATCCATACATGGCTACTGGAAAAACTATAGCTTTGACTATACAAACCTTTGTCAGCCAAGTGATGTTTCTGCTTTTCAATATGCTGTCCAAGTTTGTCATAACTTTCCTTTCAAGGAGAAAGTGTCTTCTAATTTCATGGCTGCACTCACCATCTGCAGTGATTTTGGAGCCCAAGAAAATAAAATCTGTCATTGCTTCCACTTTTTCCCCTTCTGTTTGCCATGAAGTGATGGGACCGGATGCCATGATCTTATATTTTGAATGTTGAGTTTTAAGCCAGTTTTTTCACTCCCCTCTTTCACCCTCTTCAAGAGGCTCTTTGGTTCCCCTTCTCTTTCTGCCATTAGAATGTTATCATCTGCATATTTGAGTAGAAAATGGAAATAAAAAAACATTTCTGTACCCATGAAAATCTAGCTTGTGATGAACAAATGAGACATGAACACTTAAGGGACTTGAAAACTGAATTGCTTTGAAAAATACATATAATGTTAATAATTATTATCATGATTACTTCTTTTGCATTCATTCATGCTCATTGTGTTAGGCAAATAGCCTCAATGCTGTACAAATTTGAAAAGGCATCTAATTTTTACGCTTATGATTATTTTATACTATTTAGCTATGACAATCACCTTCATGCTTAAAAAATAAATAATATTAATATTCAGTAGAAAGAAAAGAAGGCCATATTTTTATTTTATATAGCAAAATGATTCTTTAAAATAATAATGTTAGTGCCACTTGGGAAGCCCTGGCTGTAATTATATAAAGATATAACTTGTTTTGTTAAAGTGTTAGCATTAATGCTTAAGAACAGTTTAGTTCTTGAATTCTACCTTTACCCTCTGGATTTCCATACTCATTTGACTAATATCCAAAGGGGGAGAAGGGTATTGGAAGAAACATTGACTGGGAAAGTTTCCTATAAACCTACAAAATACAATTCCTATGGCCCAGCAACCAATAGACTCAGACTCTGTTTACCCAATAAACTGCACAGAAATGGGGCTAGATTCAAAAATATAATGGCAAATAGATTTATCAGAAACTACTGATAGAAAAATGTGGTCAGGAGACCATGATTCACTTGAGCATTGCCCTTTAAGACAGAACCATCCTCACTGGTAAAACACAATCTAATGAAATTAAAAACTCTATCAAAATGAAGAACTATTAAATAATGAAAAGAGAGACTAACAGCAATAGAGTTTTGATGTTTTTTTCTTCTCTGAGGTCAAATGGAAAGACTCTCTAGAAAGATACGATCACACACACTTCCTAGAATAGGTTTTCTGATGAGTTCTTTAGCAAATGGAGACACAATATCTTATAGTAAAGAAAAGGTAATTAAAAGTGACATAAAACAAATGGATTATGTGACAGAGGAAGAAATGTTCCTCTACTCTTTCAGGTTCTTCTGGCTGATCTAAGAATTAAATTGACATGGGACAGATGAATAGGATAAAATTAAACAAAAATTTTATAAAATGTATACATGAGAGAAACCCAGGACACCTGAGTAACTCACCAATATGGCTAAGTGCATGTGTGTTAAGTTGCTTCAGTCATGTCTGACCCTTTGTGACCCCACGGTTTGTAGCCCACCAGGCTGCTCTATCCATGGGATTCTCCAGGAAAGAATACTGGAGTGGGTTGCCATGCCCATCCTTCTTCCAGAGGATATTACTGACCTAGGGATTGAATCCACCCCTCTTATGTCTCCTACATTGGCAGGCAGGTTCTTTACCACTAGCACCACCTGGGAAGTCCAAAATACCTAAGCCTTCACCGTAAATACCATCATCAGTTATATACAAAAGAGGATGTTGAAGGCAGTGGTTTGGGACCTCAGAGGGAAAGAGGCAATTGACATGAGATGGAAAAACAAATGTCTAGTAAATGTGTGTTTGTTAGTCATGCAGAGATAATGGGACACAGAGGAGAATTTTACAAATAGATCTGCTAGGTTCTTCTCTGTTTGACACCTAGCTCATCCTATAGTTGTCTATGGTGGTATCTCCCTTCCTGGAATAGGTCCTCTGTCTACAGTCTTTAGGTAGTTAGACAGAAGTCAGGTTTTTTCAAGTCTTTTTGACTTTGATTGTTTTCAGCTTAAAATAATCTATATGCCAAAGAGACATTTTGGGGTAGCAGATTTTTCCCACTTACAATAGCAAAATTCAGTGCGGCAAAGATCCCAAACATTTCCAAAGTGGTCTATAGATTCAATGGAGTCAGTATTTTTGTCAACTCTGAAAATGGCATGAAAAAATAAAGGTCAGAATAGTCAAAATACACTTAAAGAAATAAGAAAAATAAGGAATATTATTACTCTATTAGCTACACTGTCTTAACAGTGTGGCTATTGGCTTGGCAATAGGAAAATAAATTGATGCAACCTAATAGAGAGTCCAGAAATAAACCCATGCATATGTAAATATTTTTTAAATGTAGCATTCAAGATTAGCAAGGAAAAAACAGATTTGGGGGGGGGGAATGTTACTAGGTTACTTTTGTATACATGTAGAAAAAATAATTTGATTTCTACCTTATCCTGTCCACAAAACAATTAATTTTAGATAAATTATTGAAAAAGCAAGAGGTTCCAGAAGAATATCTACTTCTACTTTATTGACTATGCCAAAGCCTTTAACTGTGTGGATCACCACAAACTGTGGAAAATTCTTAACAAGATGGGAATACCAGACCACCTGACCTGCCTCCTGAGAAATCTGTATGTAGGTCAAGAAGCAACAGTTAGAATTGGACATGGAACAACAGATTGGTTCCAAATCAGGAAAGGAATACATCAAGGCTCTATATTGTCACCCTGCTAATTTAACTTATATGCAGAATATATCATGAGAAATGCTGGACTGGATGAAGCACAAGCTAGAATCAAGATGGCCAGGAGAAATATCAATAACCTCAGATGTGCACATGACACCACCCTTATGACAGAAAGTGAAGAAGAACTAAAGAGCTTCTTGATAAAAGTGAAAGAAAGAGTGAAAAAGCTGGCTTAAAACTCAACATTCAGAAAACAAAGATCATGGCATCTGGTCTCACCACTTCATGGGAAATAGATGGGGAAACAATGGAAACAGTGTCAGACTTTATTTTTTTGGGCTCCAAAATCACTGCAGATGGTGACTGCAGCCATGAAATTAAAAGAGGTTTGCTCCTTGGAAGAAAAGTTATGACCAACCTAGATAGCATATTCAAAAGCAGAGACATTACTTTGGCAACAAAGTTCTGTCTAGTAAAAGTTATGGTTTTTCCAGTAGTCATATATGGATATGAAAGTTGGACTATAAAGAAGCTGAGTGCTGAAGAATTGATACTTTTGAACTGTGGTGCTGCAGAAGACTCTTGAGAGTCCCTTGGACTGCAAGGAGATCCAACCAGTCTGTCTTAAAGGAAATCTGAATATTCATTGGAAGGACTGATGCTGAAGCTGAAACTCCAATTCTTTGGCCACCTGATGTGAAGAGCTGACTCATTTGAAAAGACCCTGATGCTGGGAAAGATTGAGGGCAGGAGAAGAAGGGGATGACAAAGGATGAGATGGTTGGATGGCATTACTGACTCAATGGGCATGAGTTTGAGCAAACTTCAGAAGTTGGTGATGGACAGGAAAGCCTGGTGTGCTGCACTCTAGGGGGTTGTAAAGAGTCAGACACGACTGAGCAACTGAACTAAACTGATTGGGCTAAATGAAAATGACAAAAATATAAAGCTTTTAGAAGATAATACAATGGAATATTTTCATTACTTGTGGCAGTGAAGGAACTCTTAAGACCAAAGAAAACTAAACTTACCACTTTGAAAAGAATTTGTATTTGTCAGAATACAACATCTAGAGAAATAAGAGAAATTGCAAAACAGGAGAATATATTTACATGATATTTAACTGGTGTAAAGAAGCAAAATTTGCCACTCTAAATGTCTCTTTGGCACAAAGATTTTTTCAAGCTATAAACAATCAAGGCTCAAAAGGCTTTGAAGAAACCTTGACCTTCTCTTAATTGAAGATGGTATTTAAGGTGAGGGATTAAACCATTTTAATGAGTTACTCAGTTTTCCTGGGTCTCTTCCATGTATACTTGTTACAAGATTTTAGTTTAATTTTCTCCTATTAATCTGTCCCATGTCAATTTAATTCTTAGACCAGCCAGAAGAACCTAAAAGGGTAGAGGAAAATTTCTTTCTCCTCGACACTGACAATGGATTGGTATCCATGATATATATATAATGTCTAGAATCAAAAGATATACTCTCTAGAGATCTAATAGAAAATGGGGAAAGATCTGGATGGATACTGCAAAAGGAAGAAATTTGTAAATAGATGTTTATTGGAAAAAATTAAAATCAACCTATTTCACACTCCTCTGATTGAATAAATTCCAACTCATATGAGTTACAATTATGAGCGTCATTTGGTACAATCCCTGTGGAAAATCATGTGCCATTATCCAGTAAAACTGAAAATGTGTGTAGTATATGATCCTTTAGTTCTCATCCTAGGTATAATTATAGAGAAACTCATGCACATGTGCACCAAATGACATATAAAAGAGTTTTTATTGCTCATTTTTCATAATAGTTCTATATAGGCTATAACCCGAATATCCATGAAAATTAAAATGGGGAAATAATGGCATAAAATGGAATACTATACAATACTGAAAATAAATAAGCTACTGCTAAATACAGGGAGCATAATATGCTGAATGAATGGAATAAGTCACAGAATTACGTAGACAGTATGACTTCATTTATGGGCTTCCCCAGTGGCTCTGCGATGGTATCTGATATCTGTGATGGCACATAGTGTGGCCGAGAGGAGCTACCCCACGTCCAAAGTCAGGGGCCGCAGCCAAGAGTGCCAGGCTGCAACGGTGCAGGAATGGCCGAGAGGCTCTACCCCACGTCCGAGGTCAGGGGCAGTGCCCAAGAGGAGCTACCCCACATCGGAGGTCAGGGGAGACAGCTGAGAGGAGCTACCCCACAACCAAGGTCAGGGGCGGCGGCCGGGCAGCCACCATCCTGCATCCGAGGAGCAGTGGCTGCCCTGCCCAGGTGCAGGAGGGCCTAGAGGAGCTATTCCAAGTCAAGGTCAGGAGAGGCAGCAGTGAGGAGATACCCTTCATCCAAAGTAAGCAGCAGTGGCTGCGCTTTGCTGGAGCAGCCGTAAAGGGATACCCTACGTCCAAGGTAAGAGAAACACAAGTAAGACGCTAGGTGTTGCAAGAAGGCATCAGAGGGCAGACACATTGAAACCATAATCACAGAAAACTAGTCAATCTAATCACACTAGGACCACAGCCTTGTCTAACTTAATGAAACTAAGCCATGCTATGTGAGGCCACCCAAGACAGGCAGGTCATGGTGGAGAGGTCTGACAGAATGTAGTCCACTGGAGAAGGGAATGGCAAACCACTTCAGTATTCTTGCCTTGAGAACCCCATGAACAGTATGAAAAGGCAAAATGATAGGATACCGGAAGAGAAACTCCCCAGGTCAGTAAGTGCCCAATATGATACTGGAGATCAGTGGAGAAATAACTCTAGAAAGAATGAAGGGATGGAGCCAAAGCAAAAATAATACCCAGCTGTGGATGTGACTGGTGATAGAAGCAAGATCCGATGCTGTAAAGAGCAATATTGCATAGGAACCTGGAATGCCAGGTCCATGAATCAAGGCAAATTGGAAGTGGTCAAACAAGAGATAGCAAGAGTGAACGTCGACATTCTAGGAATCAGCGAACTAAAATGGACTGGAATGGGTGAATTTAACTCAGATGACCACTATATCTACTACTGCGGGCAGGAATCCCTTAGAAGAAATGGAGTAGCCATCATGATCAACAAGAGTCCAAAATGCAGTACTTGGATGCAATCTCAAAAACTACAGAATGACCTTTGTTCGTCTCCAAGTCAAACCATTCAATATCACGGTAATCCAAGTCAATGCCCCAATCAGTAATGCTGAAGAAGCTGAAGGTGAATGGTTCTATGAAGACCTACAAGACCTTTTAGAACTAACACCCCCAAAAGATGTCCTTTT
>SJXQ01008834.1:2234-21823 GCA_006408695.1 Aepyceros melampus
GAATCGCCAGTCCAGGTTTGATGCAGGATGCAGGATGCTTGGGACTGATGCACGGGGATAATCCAGAGAGAGGGTGTGGGGCGAGGGGGGGAGGTGGGGGTCGGGATTGGGAGTTCATGTATACTCGTGGCTGATCCATGTTGATGTGTAGCAAAACGAATACAGTATTGTAAAGCAAAACAAACTAAAAAAAATTAAAATTACTTAAAAAAAAAAGAAAAGAAAAGTTATGACCAAACTAGATAGCATATTCAAAAGCAGAAACATTATTTTGCCAGCAAAGGTCCAACTAGTCAAGGCTATGGTTTTTCCAGTGGTCATGTATGGATGTGAGAGTTGGACTGTGAAGAAAGCTGAGTGCTGAAGAATTGATGCTTTTGAACTGTGGTGTTATAGAAGACTCTTGAGAGTCCCTTGGACTGCAAGGAGATCCAACCAGTCCATTCTGAAGGAGATCAGCCCTGGGATTACTTTGAAGGGAATGATGCTAAAGCTGAAACTCCAGTACTTTGGCCACCTCATGCGAAGAGTTGACTCACTGGAAAAGACTCTGATGCTGGGAGGGATTGGGGACAGGAGGAGAAAGGGATGACAGAGGATGAGATGGTTGGATGGCATCACTGATTCGATGGACATGAGTCCAAGTGAACTCGGGGAGTTGGTGATGGACAGGGAGGCCTGGCATGCTGCGTTTCATGGGGTCTCATAGAGTCGGACACGACTGAGTGACTGAATTGAACTGAACAATAAATAAAATTGCAAAGTATAGTTGTAGTTTACATTACCTCATTCTTTTTTCAGAAAAATCATTGTAAAATAATGTATAACTGAGACTCAGAAACAGAATACGCTAAATAAGTTAGCAGTATGAAAAATTGATTTTTGGAAGCACAATGAAATTTATTATTTATGAAGGCATTATGTAGTATTGAGACTAAAAACATAGGCTTTGCTATGCAAAACACTGTATGACCTTTGATAAGATACTCATCCCCCTTTTTTAGTATGTAAAATGAATGTAAAAAAAAAACCAACAACAACTACAAAAGTTACCTGATAGTGCTGTTGTGAGAGATTCACTGAGATAATACATGCTAAAATGCAGCACAGCTACTGATACATATCATAGACTGATCAGATGATGAATTTTAATAATGGTTAAATAATAAGGTAAGATGAACTGATAATAAAGTAATATTACCATTTATTTAACTCATTCAACAAACACATATTGAGGGCCTCTTACTTGTTTGCAATGGTGCCCAAACTGGAAAGATAAAATGAAAAACTTGAAATATCTTTTTCAGAATTCAACATACAATGAACACAATAGCAGTCATAACTACAATACCTTAAGTGCTATATGCTAATATATAACAAGATGGCAAGAAGTATGAAGAAGATAAGGTGACTTTGAATAAAATGATGGCATCCAGGATAGGTCCAGGGTACAAAGGGTTTTTTACATTTTATAAGAGAAACTATACATTCTAAGTTGAGTAATATAAATGTAGGGTCATGTATAATGAAGGCATAATCATAGAATTATCAAATACTAAGAATCAAGTTCAAGAATCAAGTGAAGGATTCAAAACAGGAACTGTCAGAATAAACTTGGAAGCAGATTATATATGGTCTTAAATCATAATTTTTTTTTAGGAGATTAAATGGAGATATAGGCAATGGACAAACAGCAAAAGTCATGCAGTTAAGTGTATATTACATACAGATAAGTTTTATGGAAATGTTAATGAAAAAAATTAAGAGATATTGGTGAAAGGGAAATCTAGTAAAAGCTTATTTAAACAGCTCAGAAAACAAATGATGAAAAAAAGGAATTGTAATATTAAAAAAGGATTTGTAAAGTGATAGTAAATCTTATGGGTATAGGGGATTTATCCTAAATTGGATTTAATGTTACACTGGATTTGGAGGCTGACGATAGTGATTATGGGGCTATCATCAGGATTTCTTGCCCAGAAAATGAAATGACTGATGATGCTATTTAATCACGTTTTAAGGGCCATTTATTTGGAGGCAAATTGAATAATGGGTTATTTTATCTATGTTGAGATAATCACTAAAGATATCCAATGAGAATTTGAGATACAGTAATGAAATTTAGAGTATTGGAATTGTAAATACAGATTTGATAATTTTTTTTTAATATAAATTTATTTATTTTAATTGGAGGTTAATTACTTTACAATATTGTATTGGTTTTGCCATACATCAACATGAATCCACCACAGGAAGTTGTAGCATGGAAATGAGCCACATTGTTTAGGCAGAATGGTTAGGAAGTTATGCAGAATCTTAATGGAAGCTGGGGTTCCCCAGGGTGGTTCAGTGGTAAAGAAAACACCTGCAGTGCAGGGAGCTGTGGGTTTGATCCTTAGATCAGGAAGATCCCCTGGAGAAGGAAATGGCAATCCACTCCATTATTTTTGCCTGAAAAATCCCGGACAGAGGAACCTGTTGAACCACATGAGCCACAGTCCACGGGGTCATAAAGAATCAGACATGACTTAGTGACAAAACAACAACATGAAATCTACAAGAAATTCACCAGTGCTTTCTTATCTTCCTATTATTCCTAATGTGTACAACTCATGATAGAGAATTGATGTTGGATATAACTGAACTCAGCTAAAGAATTGATACTTTTGAACTGTGGTGTTGGAGAGGATTCTTGAGAGTCCCTTGGACTGCAAGGAGATCCAACCAGTCAATCCTAAAGAAAATCAGTCCTGAATATTCACTGAAACGACTGATGCTGAAGCTGAAGCTCCAATACTTTGGCTACATGATGCGAAGAACTGACTTATTTGAAAAGACCCTGATGCTGGGAAAGATTGAAGGGAGGAGGAGAAGAGGATGACAAAGGATAAGATGGTTGGATGACATCATCGAGTCAATGAACATGAGTTTGAGCAAGTTCCAGGAACTGGTGATAAACAGGGAAACCAGGCATGCTGCAGTCCATGGGGTTGCAAAGAGTCGGACACGACTGAGCGACTTCACTCACTCATATATATATGTATGTATAAACTATTCCACTAGCTAAAATAAAATATAAATACTCTCATTGGTTTCCCCAACAAATATTTTAAAACTCCCACATTCCAAGCCTTTGTATTTTCTAAACCAGTAAACACACACACACACAGTCACAGAGACACTTTTGCCAAGTAGGAATCCTAAAGGAAAAAAGGAAGCATGGCATAGACTAAAAATCTGACATTTACTTTAATTATCATTTGCAAAAGATTTTAATATTCCAAAAAGAAGAAAGACATAATCTCCAGATAAGAAGAGTTTTTCTCAGTAAAGGGCAATATAAATCATAAGTCAATGAATCCTTTGTCCTTGCTTTATTCATCTTAGTGTTTTAACTCCTTTCCAAGTGTAAGACATTTACTATTTTTCCACGAGGAAGATTCCACAGATTGCCTTTTTCTCCTTGAGGATAGCATCTCCAAAAATCATAACATATTCATGTGTAATGTCCAATCTAGATAAAACTCATGAGTAAATCATTGCTTTAAGTTTTCTCTTGTTTTTATTATTGTTTGCATTTCTTAAGATATGTATTATGATCTGTAATCTGATAAATACTTTTACTGGCTTTTTTTTCATAGCAATAGTAATTTTTTTCAAGTTTAGCCTCTTGTTTGTGTATTATCATATATAAAGTACTAAATTTCTTTTTCAATTTAATATTTTTAATTAAAGGATAATTGCTTTACAGTATTGTGTTGGTTTCCACCAAACATCAACATGAAACAGCCATAGGTTTACACATGTCACCTCCCACTTGAATATTCCTCTCACATCCCTCTCACATCCCTCCCATCCCACCCCTCTGAAGAGATGTGTATGATTTATTTTGTGTTCTCTTGAATGCCTGCAACAATACATCTAAATTGAGGGAAAATAATTTATTTCTCAGAAAAAAACTTAAGATAGTTATTGCTTGCAAACATATTCTGAAAAAAATATTAAAGGAAATTCTTCAGGCAGAAGGAATATGATATAGATCAAAATCTCACATCTAATTTAAAAAATTAAGAGTGTTGGAAATGGGAGTAAAATAAAAATAATTTTACTTCATTCTTAATTGCTAATAAAAATAACTCCTGAAATCAAATATAGTAGTTTTGTGCTTATATCTTATGAAGAGTAAAATTTATGAGCACAATAGCACAACAAGTAGGAGAGAGAAATAGGTAATATACAATCATAAGGTCCTTACATAGCATACATGTCATTATAATGTTGTTTAAAGGTAGATAATTATTGTATTAAAGTATGTATCTTACAGTACTCTAAAAATTAAATAATAAGAAAAACAACCTGACTTAAAAGCCAAAAGTTTTATGAAAATATATGGAGAGGGCAAATAAACAGGTGAACATAATTAACAGCATTTAATCATTAGGTAAATGCAAATTCAAGCTGTATAGAGAAGTTCTGCTTTGCTAACAGAAATGTAAAATGGTCCTATTTTACCAGTTAAGAACAGTTCGATAATTTTTTAAAAAGTTAAGTATAAATTTACCATATGAGATGAATTTTCACAAAGATGGAGTAAAGACCTTCCAGTATTGACTCCTCTAGAATGCAATGAGAAATTTGTCCTAACAGTTATAATCAAAATTTTCCATCAATCCAAGAAGCATTTATTAAAAAAAAAAAAAAAAGAATCTCAGGATGAACAGTGAGCTTTTGACATTTTATTCTTTCTCCATCTTAAGGAGTCCTGTTCTTACATCCATGGTATCTTTGAAAACTATCTTGGAAGCACAGTAGCCCTGAAAATCAACCTAGTATTCAGTGTGGAAACAGAATGTGTTTGGAGGTACCCAAAAGCTCAGACTCTAGAGATTTATCACTATTTGAGTTGCCTGGCTGTTCCCTGGAAAATTGCTATTCTCAGTGATTTTCTTTGTCATTGTAACACAGAATTTGTTCAGTGAGTTAAGCCCTCTCCCTAAGGACTTTTATTTAAAAATCTCAATAGCAATTGTTTAACATTGTAGCTCCCTGGGGTTGTGACACTAGTTGGAAAAAATGAGACAGAGAAACTTACCTGGAAGATAGGCACAGAAAGACCCTGAGAGGGTTTCATTTCTTTTTGAACTTGAGGCTCCTACACAAGCAGTTAAGTGAAGGTCAAAAGCAAGTTGTATAAACTACTTGTCTATTTAAGACATATCTCTCAAAACACAGAGAGCACTAGAGCAAAGGTTCAGAGACATTGCCTCAGGACATTTAAGACATCTCTGTTCATTACTCTGTTCATCATTACTAATGGCCAGTAAGCTATCCATACAGAGACTTCAGTGATCACAAACAGCAGAGATTGCAGACATTGCAGAAGGAGCACAGGAGATTCATTAAATAATCAACAAGAATATGCAAAGACTGACACCAAACTGGAAACAAACCAAATGTTCATTAGCTGGTGAAGATATCTACAGAAAATAATATACCCACAATAGAATACTATTAAGCATTAACAAAGGATGAAGTTTTGATTGCATACAACAATATGGTAAAACTCAAAAGTATTTCATTAACTGAAAAAAAAAAAACAGACCATATGTTGCATGATTCCAATTAATGAAATCTCTATAAAAGGCAAATATAGAATAAGAAACTGGATTATCAGTTGTCTAAAGTGGAAGATGGCAACAGAAAATGACTGATAAAGTACACAATGGATTTGGGGGGTCAGTTATAGAAAGGGTCAAAAATTGTATTACAGTAACAGTTGTATATCTTTGTAAGCTTACTAAAATCCATCAATGTATATACTTAATGTATTGAGTGATCTATAAATTATATCTCAATATAATTTTCAATAACAAATCACATACACATGCACACACATATTGAGATACCATTCCATCTATTAGAATGGTTAAGTTAAAAAAAAAAAAAAAAGAATTACAACAAAGCATGTGTGACGATATGAAGAAAATGGGACTGTCACATACTTCTGAAGAAATATTACAACACCTTTAGAAAACAATACCTAACATACAGTTAGGTATGTTATAGTTAGTACCTGTAGGTTAAACATGTAGTTATTATATGATCCAGTTATTTACATCCTAGATATTAATAATAAAAAATAATATCATGTGTCCATATTAAAACTCTCATGTGAATATTCATAGAAGTTTTATTTGTAATTGCTCCAAGTGGGAAATATCCAAATGAAAATCAATGGAAAATAGATGAACATTTGATGGTATACTTATACAATTGAATACTGCTGCTGCTACTGCCAAGTCACTTTAGTTGTGTCAGACTCTGTGCAATCCCATGGATGGCTCCCCTGTCCCTGGGATTCTCCAGGCAAGAACACTGGAGTGGGTTGCCATTTCCTTCTCCAGTGCATGAAAGTGAAAAGTGAAAATGAAGTCGCTCAGTCATGTCTGACTCTTAGGGACCCTGTGGACTGGAGTCCACCAGGCTCCTCTGTCCATGGGATTTTCCAGGCAAGAGTACTGGAGTAGGGTGCCATTCCCTATTCAACAATAAAAAAAATGAACTAATGATACATGCTCAATATAAATTAATCTCAAAATAGTTATATTGAGGGAACTAGGACATACTTATTAGTCCATTTCTATAAGATTCTAAAATTTAATCTTTACTAACAAAAGTCAGATTATTTGGAAAGTAAAAAAAGGGAATAAAAATGAGCAAAAAGAAAAATTTAGAGTAATTAACATACACATTGTTTGATGTTGAAGTTGATTACACAGGATATCCATCTAAGAAGTCAAAACTTTCTCAGTACTTCTAATGAATTATTAAAATACCTCCAAAATGTCCTCAGAAGCCTTCAAAAATAATGTTGTTGTTGTTGGTTTTTTCTCCCTTTCTTTAAGGCTACTGTTCATTACACAGTAATTTATATTTTAAGCCTGATCTTCAAAGTTGTATTATTTTCAACTACTACAGCTGTTCTTTCATATGTTAATTGACCTAGTCTTTTAACTTAATGAGAATTTAGTACCCATTTATCCATTGTATTTAATTAGCATTTTATAATGTTAAAGGTTTTCATATATAGTATGTTATTTGATCCTCATGGGTTTTTAATTATAAAAAACATTAACATACTTAAAAAACATAACATAAAATTAACATCTATTTTTGATCAGTAGATAAAATGTCTAAATATAAATGTAATTAATATTTTATAAACTCAACTTATCACATCACTATTGTTTTTTCAGTCTTTTATTCCATCATTAGTCTATGCTTTTATTATCTATTAAAGATTTAATAGAATTACCTATTGTGCTTTGTATTGTTACTGTTTTCCTGGCTATATTTATTATCATATTTAGTACTTATGATACTATTCTAAAGTAAGGCATCATAGTTTCATTTTATAAGTGAGGAAATTGAGGCTCATTACAGGTGAAATAATGTTCTTCAGTTGTTATGCAGGATACATATTTAATTTGGCTTAATTTGAAGGTCAATGCTTTTAAATTCTTAGGTATTATTATGTCATTTTAACTCTTTCAAACAGTATTAAACTGCATATCTACTATCCAACACATTCTGTTCCTTGTCAGGTTTTGAACTTTTCTTTAGAGAACTTTCTACTTTAAGACATTACTTTTTTTTTTTTCAATTTTTTAACCATAGTCTTGGCCAGATGATCTCCAAAGATTTTCTTATTTCATATTTAGTCACTATCAATAAGTTATACTTATCTCCTCACCTAAGCTCCCTTTTCAATAGCCTCTTTTACCAGATTTTCCTTTCAAGCCCATTAACATAATACTGTCAATCCTATTGTATTTGATATGTGAGGATCTGATTTCTTTCATAATATCTATTTAATAGATATTTCTATTTAATTTTGTATACTATTGGATAGATTCTTTACCTACTGCTTTCTGCTTTTCCTTTCAAATTATCATGTTTTATGGTTTACTTCAATTTATCAGTTATCATATTTTCCTTAATTAGTGATGAACAGACCAAAATGAAACACACATAATGACTATTATGAGGCCAATCACTGTCTTAAAATCTTTAAATATCCTCTTTAATTAAAACCTATAGTGAACTTAAGAAAAAGGTAGTTATGATCAGTCTCAACTTTATAAATTAGAAAAAAATGAAAAATTATGCATATTGTCCAAAATTACCCTAGTAGTAAATGGTGAAGTTGAAGTTAGAATCTAAACTGTCTCCAGTTTCTATTCTTCTAATATCTTTACTTCCCTGGTGGCTCAGATGGTAAAGCATCTGTCTACAATGTGGGAGACACAGGTTCAATCCCTGGGTTGGGAAGATCCCCTGGAGAAAGAAATGGCAATCCACTCCAGTACTATTGCCTGGAAAATCCCATGGACAGAGGAGCCTGGTAAGCTACAGTCCATGGGTTCGCAAAGAGTCGGACACAACCGAGCGACTTCACTTCACTTCACTTCAATATCTTTATTATACCATTTCTCATTATTAGAAAAATGCATTTGCAATTTATGTTTTCAATTTGTTTTTCAACAAATTATCAATGCATTTAGTCTTTTTTTTCTTATAAGGATGTAGAATTGTAAAGGCTATTCTCAATTTTTTCTGAGTTCTATGAAAATGACATAAAATATGATTTCATCTGCATAGACTACAAAGTGTCCCAAAGTGTTTGTCCCATAGGTACAAACACTTTGATTTAAAAAAAAAAAAAAAAATCCAAATCTCTTCCCTTATGCTAAATGCATCTTGACTGTGTCCTTGTTATACTTATTTAAAAAAAAAAAACCAGAATTAACTCATCCTTCTTTTTTCCCTCCTATTTACTTGAACGTACATGTATAATATTCCAGAATACTGATGTCAGAAAATATATATTCTTCTTACCTTAATAGTGAATCTCCAAACCCTTGTCTGACAATATTCTTCCAGATTTTTAAAAATTCTACTTTAGCAAGCTATATGCAAAAGCTTCTCACCAATTTTCTTCTATTTTTTTTTTTATTCTTAATACTCTTTTATATTCTCCACTGTTACAAGTTTGTAGTTTGATAACTAATGTCGGGTATTTTTTGTTTTGTTTTTCTTCTATTATACATTAAAAACAATGACCAATCCTTACAATTTTTTTAAAAAATCCTCAGATATCTGTAGAATTCAACATTGAGCCCTGTCAGAGAAATGCTTCTTTTCACAGGCAATCACATTGTTATATCAATTATTAAGCTTTCAAAAGATTTTATTAAAACATCAGAGAGAACAACAGCAAGACAGATACACAGGAATGATAAGGCATCAAAATATCTAGTTCACATCATGAAAACTTGGCCTGAAGCTTGTAAATGGCTCCTCCAGTCTCTCCAAACTGATTACATTATAGATCTACAAACGGGATGCATTTTTCCTGGAAAGGCATGCATAAATACACAATCTCTTTGCCTGACTGACTTACCTAGTTCCTGAAATATCTCCCAGAAGGTAGTAATATTTAACATTTATATCTCAACTTGTACTTCCCAGGCAGCTTAACCATTTCAACATGAAGTATAATCTTATTCTCCAGGCTAAGAGACATTTCCACTTCTCAAATTTGGACCCATGAGACACATAACTTTTCAAAGTAATCATTACTCTAAATGAACTATAGTTTAAAATGTAGAATTGAGTGTATACTTGAATGATATGAAATGTAATATTTATTTCAAACAAGTTTTTATTTTTGAATTTTAAATGAAATTTATATAAAGAGTTATAAGATGTAACAATGAGGTTGCTGCTGCTAAGTCGCTTCAGTCATGTCCAACTCTGTGCGACCCCATAGATGGCAGCCTACCAGGCTCCTCCATCCATGAGATTTTCTAGGCAAGAGTACTGGAGTGGGGTGCCATCGCCTTCTCCAAACAATGAGGTTATGACCTAATAATTTCATTTCAAGTCAAACTAACATTCATGTTAATTTAGATGTTGAAAAGTATAATATGGCTTGTAACTGCTCAAAAGAGCTCTAGAATAAGAAGCTAATGGTATAGATGAATTTATAAATATACATCAGTAAATATAGAGTTAAAGCTAAGTAGAATGATGACTTTTTGTTCCCATCCTTTAAATAATTCCTGCATTTATGCTTCTTGTTTTAATTACATGGAATGTCAGATCAATAATATTGGAAATTATTTAGAATTCTTAATGTTACTGTTTTTACTGAAAAGCTTTTAGTGTTTAATATTGATATAGAAAATATTTACCTGTGGTGGTTTCATATTGATGTATGGCAAAACCAATACAATATTGTAAAGTAATTAACCTCCAATTAAAATAAATTTATATTTTAAAAAAAAGCCTTAAAAAAAGAAAATATTTATCACTTAATGATCTTTTCTTTCTACAGTGAAATAACTTTATTTTTAGCAGTGTTATTTTAACTTTATTAAATGCCAGATGTTTTTTATTAATTATATGTAAGAGAACCATAGATGCTTTACTTTAAAGTTTTTGTATGGTTTTAAAGTAGAATAATGAAAAAAAAAAGTCTGCAATAATGCATCTTATCACTGTAAACCAGTTTGGTATGTGACTTTTGAGCTCCTCTCATCAAAAGGAAGAGTTTAATTCTCCATTCCTTGAATCTAGGCTTAGCAATAGCTTGCTTTGGCCAATGGGACATTAAAGAATAGGGAGCAAACAAAGTCCAGGAAAGCTCTTTTGCTTTGAGCTTGTACTCTCTCATGGTAGAAATCCTACAACACCATACAATCAAGCTTAGGCCATCTTCCTAAAGGATGAGACCACATGAATGGAGGTCTCTGCTGTTCTGACTAACATGGCTTCCTACTCAAACTAGCTAAGGCCACAGAGCTGTGAATGATGTCAAACTAGAACTTCTACTAATAGCCAAGACAGACCAGAAGAACCACTCAAGCACACTATAGAATTATAAAGAAAAAAGAAAACCTTCATTTATTTATTTATTTTTCTTTCAGCCACTCAGTTTTGAAGTGGTTTATTACATAGCAAACATTGATAGAGATACTTGATACTTTGTATTTTTTAATTAAATCTTCATTTTGTATTAGGATTTTGCTGTTTCCCTATGTTAGAACCTTTTGTGTAGTTATTTTATAACATTCCAGTAGCTCATTTTCAACTATATTTTCTCTTCTTTTCAAATATCATTTTGATTCTTCATGGCTATTCCCTTGTAAGGTATAAGTTACATTTAATGGATCAATCTATGTAAAAGTTTCCTTTCACCAAGTCTGTCCAGCTTTGAATAGTAAAGGTATAAACTTTACTTAAGGAGAATCTTTCATGTTTAGATCTTTTAAGTGGCATTAGTTTTGTTTTTAGAACATGGAATGTTTTCTACATTTTAACAATTTATTTTTAATTGCTCTCTATCTATCCTAATCTCTTTGGGGTGATGTTGACTCTGTTTATGACAGGAAATGATGAGAACAGTCAGGAAAATATACTGCCACATTTATTAACAAATTGAGCCAAACTATTTAAAAAGACCTCTTAAGGAAGATGAACTTGATTCTCTTCAAGTCTGAGGGTTGCTTTCAATGCAACAGCAGCCACTTGACAGAGTTCATGAGTATAAAGAGTGTCCCCAAATATGTATGTTTCCTGATTCATCAGGATTTTGCTAACTCTGGGCTTGACAAGCAAAGAATGATTGGCTAAATGCGACTGAGATGTAGTTGAGAAGAGGGCTCAGAGAAGACTTACTAAAGTGGTCCAGCAAGAGGTCATTGTCATTATCTCAGTAAAGTAAAGAGAGACACACTAACTGGGAAATTGGCAATGGTACCTATAAGTTTCCTTCTTTACTGGACACTAAGCTCCATTTTGTTGAACTATAATTGCATTGTTTGCTCACTTCAATGTTAGGAATGTGAAATCTCTGCGGCCTCTTAACTGTCCTGTTAATTTTGTCCATTTTCTCTTAATGTTTATTCTAACTTTATGGACATAGCACATATTATTTCTACAAGTTGAGTTTGATACATTTTGCTCCTCCAGTATAATTGTTTTCTCCTTTGGTCAATATTACCTAAAATTTGCCTGTTTTTTTTTTTTTTTTTTTAATTTATACAGTTAAGATCTTGATGTTTGTTGTTGTCATTCAGTCACTGAGTCATGTCCAACTCTTTGCGACCCCATGGAGTGCAACACACCAGACATACTTGTCTTCAGTATCTCCTGGAGTTTGCTCTAACTCATGCCCACTGAGTCGGAGATGCCATTCAACCATCCCATCCTCTGTCAACTTCTCCTTCTGCCTTCAGGTTTTCCCAGCATGAGACTGCTCTTCATATCAGATGGTCAAAGTATTGTAGCTTCAGCTTTAGTATCAGTTCTTCCAATGAATATTCAGGGTTAATATTTGTAGTAAGTATTGATCTGTCACAATTACCTCAAAGCTTGCCAATTTAAAACAGCAAACACTTATTATTTCACAGTTTCTAGGGGTTAAGAATTGTGGATGTAGCTAAGCTGGATGTCGCCTAGTCACTCTCTTATAAGGGTCTAATTAAGATGTCCATGGAGCTACAGTTCTCTCTCTGATGAAGGAAGGTCCATTTCCAAGATCAATAACATGATTGACAACAGACATTCTTTCCTTAGCTGAATGTTAACAAGAGACTTTTCTCTGTTCTTTGCCATAGGTCCTCACCAGGGACTGCTCAAAAATTGGCTGTTGGTTGCTTGTTTTTTCCCAACTGAATGGAAACTGAGAGAGAAAGTGAGAGAAAGCATTTAAGACAAAGCTGTATCTTTTTAATTTGTTACCCAGTCCTCTAAAGTGTTATTAAGGTCTTTTCTAAAAGGTTAGCTCTTAGCATCAGGTGGCCAAGTATTGGAGGTTCAGATTTAGTAGCAGCCCTTCCAGTGAATATTCAGGATTAATTTATGTTACATTTGACTGGTTTGATTTCCTTGCAATCCAAGGGGCACTAAAGAGTCTTCAACACCACAGTTCAAAAGCATGAATTCTTCGGTGCTCAGATTTCTTTATGTTCCAACTCTCACATCCATACATGACTACTGGAAAAACCATAGTTTTTATTATAGTGACCTTTGTCGGCAAAGTAAGATCTCTGCTTTTTAATATGTTGTCTAGGTTCATCACTGCTTTTCTCCCAAGGAGCAAAGATCTTTTAATTTCATGTCTGCAGTCACCATCTGCCAAGATTTTGGAGCTCCCCAAAATAAGGTATGTCACTGTTTCTGTTGTTTCCACACCTATTTTACAGGAAGTGATGGGGCCAGATGTCATGATCTTCACTTTTGAATGTTGAGTTTTAAGCCAGCTTTTTCACTTTCCTCTTTCACATTCATTGCAGAGGCTCTTTAGTTCTTCTTCACTTTCTGCCATAAGGCTGGTGGCATCCGCATATCTGAGCTTATTGATATCTCTCCCTGAATATTGATTGCAGCTAGTGCTTTATCCAGCCTGGCATTTCACGTGATGTACTCTGCATAGAAGTTAAATAAGCAGGGTGACAATATACAGACTTGATGTACTCCTTTCCTGATTTGGAATCAGTGTGTTCCACGTGTGGTTGCAACCGATGCTTCTTGACCTGCATACAGATATCTCAGGAGGCAGGTAAGATGGTCTGATATTCCCATCTCTTGATGAGTTTTCCAGAGTTTGTTGTAATCCACACAATCAAACGTTTTAGTGTAGCCAATGAAGCAGAAGTAGATGTTTTTCTGGAACTCTTTTGCTTTATCTTTGACCCAACAGATGTTGGCAATTTGATCTCTGGTTCCTCTGCTTCTTCTAAATACAGCTTGCACATCTGGAATTTCTCAGTTCATGTACTGTTGAAGCCTAGCTTGGAGAATTTTGAGCATTACTTAGCTAATGTTTGAGAAAAGGGCAATTGTGCAGTAGTTTGACCATTCTTTGGCATTGTCATGTTACACAAGTCCTCTTGGAGGAGATCATCATTAACCCACCATAGAGCTGCTGAGCAGACAAACCACAAACTGGACAACAATTATACCAAAGAAGTTCTCACACTGTTGCAAAATTTCTAGGAACAGATTTCTCAAGCTGGGGGTATGGCAAAGGGACTGAGAACACCCATGGAATTTGAAGGCCAGTGGGATTTGATTACAGAACTTCCACAGGACTGGGGAGTCAAACTTTTGGAGGGCACAAACAAAACTTTGTACACACCAGGACCAAGGAGAAAGGAGCAGTGACTCCACAAGAGACTGAGCCTGAGTTGCCTGGGAGTGTCCAGGAGTCTCCATTGGAAGCGTCGGTTGACAGGGGACTGGTATCAAGTCAGAGACACTGAATGCAGCAGTCCTGGGAGTGGAGGCATGCTGGCATAAGTTCTTTTGAAAGACGTTGACATTTGGCCTTAGGTCAAACTACAGGGAGGGAACACAGCCCTACCCATCAACAGAAAATTGCATTAAAGATTTACTGAGCGGTGAAGAGGAAGTAAAAAGCCTTTTGATGAAAGTGAAAGAAGAGAGTGAAAAAGTTGGCTTAAAGCTCAACATTCAGAACACTAAGATCATGGCATCTGGTCCTATCACTTCATGGGAAATAGATGGGGAAACAGTGGCAGACTTTATTTTGAGGGGCTCCAAAATCACTGCAGATGGTGATTTCAGCCATGAAATTAAAAGACATTTACTCTTTGGAAGAAAAGTTATGACCAACCTAGATAGCATATTCAAAAGCAGACATAATACTTTGTCAACAAAGGTCCATCTAGTCAAGGGTATGGTTTTTCACATCATGTATGGATGTGAGAGTTGGACTGTGAAGAAAGCTGAGCACCAAAGAATTGATGCTTTTGAACTGTGGTGTTGGAGAAGACTCTTGAGAGTCTCTGGGACTACAAGGAGATCAAACCAGTCTGGCCTAAAGAACACCAGTCCTGGGTGTTCATTGGAAGGATTGATGCTGAGGCTGAAACTGCAATACTTTGGCCACCTCTTGCAAAGAGTTGACTCATTGGAAATGACCCTGATGCTGGGAGGGATTGAGGGCAGGAGGAGAAGGGGATGACAGAGGATGAGATGGCTGGATGGCATCACCGACTCAATGCACATGAGTTTGGGTGAACTCCTGGAGTTGGTGATGGACAGGGAGGCCTGACGTGCTGCGATTCATGAAGTCACAAAAAGTCAGGCACGACTGAGCAACTGAACTGAACAGAGGATGGCCCTGCTCATCAGAGCAAGAACCAGTTTCCCCACAGCCAGTACCTCTCTTCAGGGAGCCTCCACAAGCCTCCTGTTCTTATCCATCAGAGTCCAGCTAGAATGAAAACCAAAACTGAAAACTAAAGTTATGACCAACCTAGACAACATTATAAAAAGAAGAGACATTACTTTGCTGACAAAGTCTACCTAGTCAAAGCTATGGTTTTTCCAGTAGTCATGTATAGATGTTAGATTTGGACTATAAAGAAAGCTGAGCACCAAAGAATTTATGCTTTTTAACTGTGGTGTTGGAGAAGACTCTTGAGAGTCCCTTGGACAGCAAGGAGATCCAACCAGTCCATCCTAAAGGAAATCATTCCTGAATATTCATTTGAAGGACTGATGTTGAAGCTGAAACTCTAATACTTTGGCTGCCTGATGGGAAGAACTGACTCATTTGAAAAGACTCTGATGCTGGGAAAGATTCAAGGCCAGAGGAGATGGGGATGACAGAAGAGATGATTGGATGACATCACCGATGCAATGAACATGAGTTTGAGTAAATTCTAGGAGTTGGTGATGGATAAGGAGGAGAACTTATGCTTTTTAACTGTGGTGTTGGAGAAGACTCTTGAGAGTCCCTTGGACAGCAAGGAGATCCAACCAGTCCATCCTAAAGGAAATCATTCCTGAATATTCATTTGAAGGACTGATGTTGAAGCTGAAACTCTAATACTTTGGCTGCCTGATGGGAAGAACTGACTCATTTGAAAAGACTCTGATGCTGGGAAAGATTCAAGGCCAGAGGAGATGGGGATGACAGAAGAGATGATTGGATGACATCACCGATGCAATGAACATGAGTTTGAGTAAATTCTAGGAGTTGGTGATGGATAAGGAGGCCTGGAGTGCTGCAGTACATGGGGTCACAAAGACTTGGACATGAATGAGTGACTGAACTGAACTGAACAAGTGGTGAAAGTAAGGTCCAATGCTATAAAGAACAATATTGCATTAATCTGGAATGTTAGGTCCTTGAATCAAGATACATTGGAAGAAGTGAAAGGTGATGGCAAGAGTGAACGTCAACATTTTAGTAATCAGTGAACTAAAATGGACTGGGATGCATGAATTTAATTCAAATGACCATTTTATCTGCTACTGTGGGCAAGAATCCCTTAGAAGAAATGGAGTAGCCCTCATAGTCAACAAAACAGTCCAAAATGCAACTCTTGGGTGCAATCTCAAGAAATGATAGAATGATATTTGTTTATTTCCAAGGCAAAAAATTCAATATCACAGTAATGCAAGTCTATGTTCCAACCACTAATTGACATATACAAATATTAATTTTATATTATCTTATGAAGCTTCACTTTTTTCTCGACAATGATTTCCATTGTCTTTAAACTTGCCAAGTCACCTGAATTATATGGTGAAACTCCATTTTCCTTCCTCTCCCTCCTTTTTTTTTTGTTTCTTTATACTCATTTTCATTTTCTTTTGTAATAATTGAAATATATTAATTTGGGGGGAGTTGTCTGAAATTTGTAGCCAGTCAACCCAATTTCTGCTATTTTTTAATGAAAAAACCTTGTTCTTTACCTCATATGCATCTTCCTTTGTCAAAACTCATTATCTTACATATAAGGTTTTGTTTATTCTTATTTCCCATGCTTTAAACTGTTATATCTGCTCTTACAATACACTTGTCATGTGAGAATTGTTGCTTTTAAATTGACTTATACCACGTTACTAGAGTGTTGATTTATTTCCTTCTTTATGAATGCCACAATTCTCGTTTAAACTTCTTCCCATTCTTCCTCCTTTTGAATCAACATCCATCTTCCTTTTTTCTATGCATGCCCTTCTCTCCCTTTTGTTTCCTGAGATTTTACAAACCATTTGTTAACCTCTTCTCCCGTATGCCAAATTTTCTAATAATTTGGATTGTTTTAGATTGACACTTATACTGTCATTATCTTTGCATTCCCTCCACTCATTTCCCTAGGCAATTATTAACTATTTTCTATAGCACTTAGAAAAATATGTACTCTGTATGTCAAGTATTCCATTGTTTCACAAAGGACATCTTTACCACAATGTAGAACAGATTGCCAATCCTTAGTGTCTACATATGTTTTATCTTTTCTGGTAGCTAAGGGGGTAGAATTTATATCTTTATCTATCTAAATATAGATATTTCTTTTCAAACTCTTCTCTGTTTAGGGGTGTAAGACAAGTGTCCTAAGAACTATATTTCATTTATTTTTAAATAGTGAAATGAGTGGCCTCCTTTCAATGTGTACATTTATGGCCCAGGTAAATGTTTCCCTGAAAGAAATTTAATGGATATTCTGTTACCCCTAATAGATAATGCTATTTGTATATTAAGGAGAATATTTGGAATTTCTTAGGACAATTTTTTAAGGATAGAGTTAGGAACAGAGGGAGAGTATATAATAGGAAAACAGTATATAATGGGAAGTGATGCAGTTGCACCATGTTAACCTCCTCCATGGTCTTCAAATAACTATGTACAGTAAGCTTTTTATACTCTTGATGTGAGAATTTTTATTAGAAGCATTGGTGAAGTGCTTTATTTGGGGTCAATGTGGTAAGAAATAAAATAAAAGGCTGAAAAATTGTAATCTTAGACCCTAAAGAGAGAAATTAATAAAATAGGAGAAAATAATATTTAAGCTGTATATTATAAAATTCTAATAGTAATTGCATCTACCTAAACATGGCATTCTTGATCCAGTCTATGCAATGGATAATAGTTAAAAGTAATAATTCAGGTCAGTTCAGTCACTCAGTCATCTCTGATTCTTTGAGACTCCATGGACTACAGCACGCCAGGCCTCCTTGTACACCACCAACTCCCAGAGAATGCTCAAACTCAACTTCATTGAGTCGGTGATACCATCCATCCATCTCATTCTCTGTTGTTTCCTTCTCCATCCACCTTCAATCTTTTCCAGCATCAGGGTCTTTGCCAGTGAGTCAGTTCTTCACATCAGGTGGTCAAAATATTGAAGCTTCAGCTTCAGCATCAGTCCTTCCAATGAATATTTAGAACTAATCTCCTTTATGATTGACTGATTGGATCTCCTTGCAGTTCAAGGCACTCACAAGAGTCTTCTTTAACACCACAGTTCAAAAGCATCAATTCTTTGGAACTCAACTTCCTTTATAGCCAACTCTCACATCCATATATGATTACTGGAAAATCTGTAGCTTTGACTAGGTGAATTTTTGTCAGCAAAGTAATGTGTTTGCTTTTTAATATGCTGTCTATTATGGTTATAACTTTTCTTCCAAGGAGCAAGCATCTTTTAATTTCATGGCTGCAGTCACCATCTGTAGTGATTTGGAGTCCCTAAAAATAAAATCTCCAACCAGTCCATTCTGAGGGAGATCATCCCTGGGATTTCTTTGGAAGGAATGATGCTAAAACTGAAGCTCCAGTACTTTGGCCACCTCATGCGAAGAGTTGACTCATTGGAAAAGACCCTGATGCTGGGAGGGATTGGGGGCAGGAGGAGAAGGGGACGACTGAGGATGAGATGGCTGGATGGCATCATGGACTCAATGGACTTGAGTCTGAGTGAAGTCTGGGAGTTGGTGATGGACAGGGAGGCCTGGTGTACTGCGATTCATGGGGTCACAAAGAGTCGGACACAACTGTGCTACTGAACTGAACTGAACTGAAAAATAAAATCTCTCACTGTTTCCATTGTTTCCCCATCTATATATCATGAAGTGATGTGGCTGGATGCTATGATCTTAGTTTTCTGAATGTTGAGCTTTAAGCCAACATTTTCACTCTCCTCTTTCACTTTCACCAAGAAACTGTTTAGCTTTTCACTTTGTATCAGGATGGTGTCATCTGTGTATCTGAGGTTATTAATATTCCTCCCAGCAATCCTGATTCCAGCTTGTGCTTCATCCAACCCAGCATTTTGCATGATGTACTATGCAAATATGTTAAATAAGCAGGGTGAAAATATACAGCCTTGATGTACTAATAATAGAACGAATTATTTAAATCTGTTTATTAACTATGACAATTATTTTCCAAATCACAAAATTAATAAAGATTTAAATTTAAAATGGCATGAGTACTTGGTTGGTAATTTAAGTACTCAGATTCTCTTGGAATGTGCCTCAGTATTCCTGATAAACAAATAAAATTGCCAGAAGCATGTCTTTAGAGGCATAAATTTGAACTAAAAACAAACAAATAAACAAACAAAACAACAAAAAAACCCTCACAGAATCTTTTAATTAATTGCACAAAATATCTGAAGCCTTGTTAAGTTTTCTCACAAAAGCAAAAGGAATAATAAAGTGTTAAATTCAGTTCAGTTCAGTTCAGTCGCGCAGTTGTGTCC
>SJXQ01008835.1:0-29195 GCA_006408695.1 Aepyceros melampus
GCGAGGGTGTGGGGCGGGAGGGGGGAGGTGGGGGTCGGGATTGGGAGTTCATGTACACTCGTGGCTGATTCATGTCGATGTGTAGCAAAGCGAATACAGTGTTGTAAAGCAAAACAAACTAAAAAATAAAATTTAATTAAAAAAAAATAAAAAGAAAGACTAGTGGGCAAAAAAAAAAAAAAGAAATATTTAAAAAATGGGGTTATTTAATAGTTTTTGCAAGTAAATATTTCCTTTCAAAGAAATGAAAACTCAAAAAAATACGCAGAATTGTCCTTGGCCCAGATGTCTCTGTCTTATATAGGTCACCTGTTTGAAGCAGCATCATCTCACTTTAGTGTGCATCAGCATCACTAAACTCCTTCCATGAAAATGTTTAGGATGTACTTAGATATGATGCCAGTAGTCTGAAAATAGGTGCCATACATTCTCATCACTTGTGGTAGGTAAACTTTATAAAATCACTCTGAACTCTGAACTAATGAACATTGAATTAATTAATTAAGCTCCTGGGCTTCTGGTAGCTCAGTGGTAAAGAATCTGCCTGCCAATGCAGGAGACTCAGGTTTGATCGCTGGGGAAAGAAGATCCCCTGGAGGAGGGCATGGCAACCCGCTCTAGTCTTCTTGCCTGGAGAATCCCAGGGACAGAGGAGCCTGGTGGGCTGCAGTCCATGGGGTCGTGAAGAGTCACATACAACTGAGTGACTGAGCACGCATGCACACAGGAATTACTGTTCCTAGAAGAAATGCAGGGTTTCGTTCCTGCAGCCTCTGCTGACACGACGTTAATCAGCTGATCAGTGCATAACCTTGCTTTGTGTGTACAGACACTTTATATATATGTATATAAAAATTATTGATTCCCTACCACTGAACTCACAGCCAGCAGCACTATAATTTGTGCCTTATGAAACTTATCCCACACGTGGTCTCTCCATAATGCAGATCACAGCCTTCCTGAGTTTAGGAACACTAGGGAGTACTTCAGCCCTACACCTAGGGGCCAAACGGTGATTTTTTAAATAGAAAAATCATTAATGAAGTCCTCAAAAATGTGAGAAACATGACTTTATGTAGACAACGGAAGGATACTTATTTACAACAGAAGAGTTAAAATGCCTGGGCAGACCGTTGCCTTGTCTGACCTCAGCCGGGCATGTGTGTGTCAGGTGACTCATTTTTTTTCTGCTTTGTGCATGTCCAAGAATGATCTGAAAACACCTTGAGGATTAATTTGGGGGTTACAAATAAATTTTAGCAAGTAGGTGAATTCCCAATGCAGAATTTGACAATAATGAGGATTGACTGTAATAGGATAAATCTCAATAGTTTTCATCCTCATTATATATTCAAGTCATTCACAGAAGGCTGTCTTTATAGTCGTAATCTGAATTTTACAAAAAAATTTTTTTTCTAATGCAGCATTTTGACATGGAAATAGAAAGTAAAGATAACAAAGATCCTTACTTTACCGTACTGCATTTTGTTATGGTCCTCTTGACAGACCAGAACCTGGGGACAGGAGTTAATGAAAAGAAGGCAAAGAAAAGAAGGATGCGGGGAACAAGGGTGGAACAAGGGCGCTTTATTCATGGCAGCATGTGCTTATATAATGTTATACAAGAAAACTTTAGGCAGAAAAAAAAAGTTGAGCAAAAACACCGAAACCCAATGCATAACAACAGTAACTAGGGGAATAACAATCGTCACAGGGCCAGAAGACAATCCCTATATTGGAAATAGGAACATGACTAAGTAGTTTCACAGAAAAGTAAAAGGTTACTGAAAGGAATCCACCTATGCATTCTGTCTCATGACCTCAGTCCTGAGAACTGCCTGCGGCTCTGCTCGTTCCTGTTTTCCAGGAACTGGTAAGGAACAGAAGGTCCTTGAGAAACAGAAAACAACATATAGGATTCCTTAAAATTAAACGTTCCCTGACAGCATTTAGTGATGATACATGATTGAACTCTAGGCAAGTTGTCCACTAAGCGGTTAGAGAAAATTACTTTCTTGTAAAAATTCTTTAAATTCATCCATGCTTTCAGATTACAACTCAAAAGTTTTAGTTTTTATTAGGGTAAATTATACATTCAAGTCAATGAAAATCTCAGTGGTACGTTAAAGTGAAAATTGCCAGATCTATGTATCTTTTACTAAAAAAAAAAATAATAATAATGAATTAACGCACATGAAGCTCAGAGGTAAAGAATCTGCCACAATGTGGGATACTCAGGTTTGATCCCTAGGTGGAAAGATCCCCTGGAGAAGGGCATGGCAATCCACTCCAGTACTCTTGTCCAGAGAACTCCATGGACAGAGGAGCCTGGTGGGCTATAGTCCATGGGGGTCACAAACACTCAGACATGACTAAGTGACTGAAACTTTCACTTTCAATGCACATGAAGAATGAATAATATAGGGGGCTTTAAGACAGAGGTTATTCATAGTTAAGTTGTTACTCCAAATCTGATTGACTGGGTAGTAACTAAAAATTGTTCCCATCTGCTTAGTTAGTTAGTTCAATTGCTCAGTCGTGTCTGACTCTTTGCGACCCCATGAATCGTAACATGCCAGGCCTCCCAGTCCATCACCAACTCCCAGAGTTCACTCAGACTCACGTCCATTGAGTCTGTGATGCCATCCAGCCATCTCATCCTCAGTCGTCCCCTTCTCCTCCTGCCCCCAATACCTCCCAGCATCAGAGTCTTTTCCAATGAGTCAACTCTTCCCATAAGGTGGCCAGAGTACTGGAGTTTTAGCATCATTCCTTCCAAAGAACAGCCAGGGCTGATCTCCTTCAGAATGGACTGGTTGGATCTCCTTGCAGTCCAAGGAACTCTCAAGAGTCTTCTCCAATGCCACAGTTCAAAAGCATCAATTCTTCGGCACTCAGCTTTCTTCCCAGTCCAACTCTCACATCTATACATGACCACTGGAAAAACCATAGCCTTGACTAGACAGACTTTGGTGACAAAGTAATGTCTCTGCTTTTTAATATGCTAACTTTTCTTCCAAGGAGTAAGCGTCTTTTAATTTCATGGCTGCAGTCACCATCTGCAGTGATTTTGGAGCCCAAGATAATAAAGTCTGACACTGTTTCCCCATCTATTTGCCATGAAGTGATGGACCAGATGCCATGATCTTCGTTTTCTGAATGTTGAGCTTTAAGCCAACTTTTTCTTTCTCCTCTTTCACTTTCATCAAGAGGCTTTTGAGTTCCTCTCACTTTCTGCCATAAAGGTGGTGTCATCTGCATATCTGAGGTTATGGATATTTCTCCCGGCAATCTTGATTCCAACTTGTGCTTCTTCCAGCCCAGCGTTTCTCATGATGTACTCTGCATATAAGTTTAGTAGCTGATAATTAAGCTGCCGCTGGTATAAAGTGTCTTCCTAGTGGACAGGTGGCAGGGAGTTAAAAGACTATTTGTGAATAGACCTCCATTGATGCTCACTGCCAGCCTTTAAGTAGCCAAAAGTTGAACAGAAAAAGACTGATGTTAATTTTTTCAGAGCAAGATGAAAACCTATTGGTGAGCAGGATCTGAATTATTTTCAATCTTCTTACAAATATTATTCATTAGACTAAAATTTTGAGAATGACTTAGAAATATAAATTGTTGACTGTGGACTCAGGCACTGCACATTGCAAACCTCATTTACTTTTACTAAGCCAAGTATTGTTTATAAACAATCCTCTGCTTTGTGGTTGGGGTGAGGAGTGGAGTTTCTATTTATTAATAAATACTTAACAGATTTAGTTAATATGGTTTAAATTGATGATTGCACTGTATACTCATAATTTGAGTTTCAAAGTTTTGAATGTAAAATTAATATAATAAAAATTACAATACAAACTTACATTTAAAAACAAAAATATGTAGCAATTGCTTCTATATCTTGCAGTAATTTTCAGGTACAAGAATCAATTTTTATGCATCTTGATTTTACCAGTTAATTAGTTAAAAAATTCAGTTTTCCAGAGTAATGAATAATTTAAATATGATTTAGACATGCTATATAGTAAACATATATAAAGGCTCATCTAAGCTATACTATAAGAAAGAAGTCTCATTTATAGATGGTTTAATAGCAAAACCCAAGTAACATGTAACAAAAAATAAAATATCAAAAATCTATGACCTTGGGGAAGATAAAAAATTAAATTACATAACTCTTTCTTTTCCACTGGAATAGGATTGGCAATGAAAGTGAAGGTGAAAGTTGCTCAGTTGTGTCTGACTTTTGCAAACCCATGGACTATACAGTCTATGGAATTCTCTAGGCCAGAATACTGGTGTGGGTAGCCTTTCCCTTCTTCAGGGGGTCTTCCCAACCAGGGATCGAACCCAGATCTCCCACAATGAAGGCGGATTCCTTACCAGCTGAACCACCAGGGAAGCAGGATTGGCAATAGCAGTCTGTGTTTGAAGGTCAACTTTCCATGAGTGAGATCAGTCATCATAAGTAACCTGACTTAGAATGTCATCCTTGTCACCTGCTACAGATCAGAACACTTGTCTGTTTTTTCCTAGACTGATATCACTATTTCTGATTATGAAAGTTAAATCTAAAGACCCCAAGAACTGCTTTCAACATCCCAGTGACACTAAGGTCATGACCAACAAAGTTCCTATTAGTTCTCATTTGGACAGTCGCACTAAAACTTCATATCTTCCTCAGTAAAACTCCAGGGTTTGGTGAATCAGTGTTTTGCATTTAGCCATTTCATGCCTCACTGAACTAACTAGGGAAATTGAAGATACAACCTTCTGCATAATTTCTAACTTATCTGCAGAGTTTGATCAAATCAAACACTTAAGAAAAAAAGACTTAGAAAAGAAGAAAGATGGAGGGACACAAACCAAAATGAAGTGTTAAGAGACTTCTAGTTCGGTTCTTCATTCTGACATGAAAAGAAGAAAAAGTAGGGAAAACTGAAAGTCAAGTGTTTTTTGGACCCATCAGAGATCTGATCTTTGGACAAATGCTCACCCTAAACTCTGGAGAGTCAGATGCAGGAAGAAATGGATAGCTTCTGAGGTTGGCTTACCTGGAGCAGAAACCTTTGGAATTTAAATGATGGTAGGAAAAGTTTAGTGGCTATTTTGAAGAATTGCTGGGCCTGAACGTGGGCTAACATCAGAGTGAAAAAAATCCCAGTTGCTGCAGTCAGTAGGTGGGTCTTGCACTTCATCAGTCTTTCACTGCAGGAACCCACCAAGTTCTCCCAGTGAGCCTTTGAGAAACGTCTCCTCCTGGCCCTGTTGGAGGAGGGGTATAATAACCATCCTGAAAACTTACTTGGCTTGTCTCCCTACAAAGCCTGGACCCCAGGGGGAATGAATTTGCCAGAGAGCAAATTCTGAAAACTTATCACAGCTCAGGGTAGCAAAGTCACCCAGATTCAACTTTCCTATCTCACCTAGGGGGAAAAATAACAGACAAACATAACAACAAAAAATATTTCAAAACAAAATAAAAAATCAAACTCTACGTGGAAGAGGGTTTTAAGGAAATATATTGAGACTACTGTAGCAGGGAAGAATATAAGTAAAGAAGGAAACAAGTTATATGCCTGGAGGAGGGATAGACATACTTGTGAAGACTACACGCTCAAGACACTGGCTCACTAAAAGACTGAGTCTTAGTTGGAATGTTATTGAATGTGCCCTCTTCCCCATGAGTCATCATCACACCCAAAGACCTCTAGTATATGAAGAGTAGATTATAGCTGAAAGAGTTGCAAGATGCAGACTGTCTTTGAGCAATAAGAAGAAGCCCCAAATCCCAAGTCAGAAAGCAGAAGCAACAGTAGAAGAATTTGAAGTCTTTGGTACCTATAGCTATAACAAACCTTACACACAACTCAGCTCCTAACCATATTAACGTAAATCTTTATACTGAAGTCCTATTTATTTGAGTATCTATTACCTGATACAACATGTCCATCTTTCAACAAAATTTCCAAGGTAAGCTAAAAGGCAATCAACATACATTTTGAGGACCAAAGCAAGCCTCAGAACTACACTCAGAAAGGACACAGGTGTTGGGGCTATCAGACAAGGAATTTAACATAGCTATGATTAATATATAAATAACTCTAATGGAAAAATTCAATAACATGCGAGACCAGATGGATAATGTCAGCAGAGAGATGGAAACTCTCTAAGAAAGAACCGAAAGGAAATGCAAGAAAAAAAAAGAATAGCACAAAAGCCTTTGACAGGTTTATTAGAGTTCTCACAGCTGAGGAAATAAGAGTGAACTTGAAGGTAGCTCAGTAGAACTTCCTAAACTGAAACACAAAGAGGAAACAAAAATAAAAGCAAGATGAACAGATATATCCAGAATGTGTGGGGCAGCAATAAAAGGTATACACAATTGAAATACCAGAAGGAGAAAAAAGAGAGAGAACGAGGCAAAATAAATACTTGAATAATTACAGACTGAGGACTTTACAAAATTAGTTAGGGATACCAAACTACAGACCCAGGAAGCTCAGGGAACATCAAATAAGATAAACAGGAAGGAAAGAGTGTTGTGATATGAAAAGCCTGTTCTACTACTTTTCTCAAAATATAGTAAATACTTCTTTTTTCTTTCGGTACAAATATTTGTTTAAATGAGGGCTTCCCTGGTGGCTCAGAGGTTAAAGCGTCTGCCTCCAATGCGGGAGACCTGGGTTCGATCCCTGGGTCAGGAAGATCCCCTGGAGAAGGAAATGGCAATCCACTCCAGTATTCTTGCCTGGAGAATCCCATGGACGGAGAAGCCTAGTAGGTTACAGTCCATGGGGCTGCAAAGAGTCGGACACGACTGAGCGACGTCACCTTCAATGCTAATGGTCCGTCTTGGAATCTGGCCTGCTAACTATTAGCTGTTATATCTGTGTGCGTGGTTGCTGTTCTCTCACTAAGTTGTGCCAGCCTCTTTGCTACTCCACGGGCTGCAGCATGGCATGGCTTCCCCGTCCTACTCTGTCCCCCAGTGTGCCTGGGGAGTCACCTCAGTCGTGTTGACTCTCTGCGACCCCGTGGCCTGTAGCCAGCCAGGCTCCTCTGTCCATGGGATTCTCTAGGCAAGAATCCTGGAGTGGGGTGCCATGCCTTCCTCCAGGGGATCTTCCTGACCCAGAGATCAAACCTGTATCTCTGATGTCTCCTGCATTGGCGAGCATATTCCTTACCACTAGCGCCCCCTGGGAAATCCGCTGTCTCTTGGAGTTTACTCAAATTCACGTTCTTTGATTTGTGGTGCTCTCTAACCATCCCTGGTGGCTCAGAGGTTAAAGCGTCTGCCTCCAATGTGGAGACCTGGGTTCGATCCCTGGGTCAGGAAGATCCCCTGGAGAAGGAAATGGCAATCCACTCTAGTATTCTTGCCTGGAGAATCCCATGGACGGAGAAGCCTAGTAGGTTACAGTCCATGGGGCTGCAAAGAGTCGGACACGACTGAGCGACTTCACCTTCACCTGACCATCTGACCCTCCGCTGCCCTTCTGCCTTGCCTGTTTTGTTGTGCTTTGCAGGGAGCATGCTCTTTACAAATCGAGGTGTGTGGCTCCACACGTCCTGTGTGGAGCAGGACGATAGGTGCCATTTTTCTAAGAGCATTCGCTCACCTGGTTTCTCTGTGTCACATTCTGGTAATTCTCAATGTTTCAAACCCTCCACCAAAAAAGATAGCAGCTCCTTGAAGGCTCAGATTATGGTTTGCACTTTCTAGCAGTGAAATATTTTTAATTAAGGTATGTACATTTTTTAGACACTGCCATTACACATTTAATAGACTATACTGTAAACATAGCTTTAATATGCACTGAGAAACCAAAAATTGTATGTGGCTTGCTTTATAGCAATGCTCACTTTATTGTTGTGATCTGAAACCAAATCCACATTATCTCCAAAGTATTTCTGTATGGGCTCTGAAGGTACCATCTGTACAAACAGGATATATATCACAGTAATCTCTCTATTCGTTTAAGTAGTACCAATTCTCCAAGCCAGGCTTCAGCAATATGTGAACCGTGAACTTCCTGATGTTCAAACTGATTTTAGAAAAGGCAGAGGAACCAGAGATTAAATTGCCAACATCTGCTGGATCATCAAAAAAGCAAGAGAGTTCCAGAAAAACATCTATTTCTGCTTTATTGACCATGCCAAAGCCTTTGATATGTGGATCACAATAAACTGTGGAAAATTCTGAGAGAGATGGGAATACCAGGCCACCTGACCTGTCTCTTGAGAAACCTGTATGCAGGTCAGGAAGAAACAGTTAGAACTGGACATGGAACAACAGACTGGTTCCAAATAGGAAAAGGAGTATGTCAAGCTGTATATTGTCACCCTGCTTATTTAACTTCTATGCAGAGTACATCATGAGAAACGCTGGGCTGGAAGAAGCACAAGCTGGAATCAAGATTGCCAGGAGAAGTATCAATAACCTCAGATATGCAGATGAAGTGAAGAAGAAGTAAAGAGTCTCTTGATGAAAGTAAAAGAGGAGAGTGAAAACGTTGGCTTAAAGCTCAACATTCAAAAAACGAAGATCATGGCATCTGGTCCCATCACTTCATGGCAAATAGATGGGGAAACAGTGGAAACAGTGGCTGACTATTTTTCTTGGCTCCAAAATCACTGCAGATGGTGACTTCAGCCATGAAATTAAAAGACGCTTACTCCTTGGAAGGAAAGTTATGACCAACCTAGATAGCATATTAAAAAGCAGAGACATTACTTTGCCAACAAAGGTCTGTATAGTCAAGGCTATGGTTTTTCCAGTGGTCAGTGTCGTTTTTCCAGTATGGATGTGAGAGTTAGACTATAAAGAAAGGTGAGCACCGAAGAATTGATGCTTTTGAACTATGGTGTTGGAGAAGACTCTTGAGAGTCCCTTGGACTTCAAGGAGATCCTAAAGGAGATAGTCCTGGGTGTTCATGTAAGGACTGATGTTAAAGCTGAAACTCCAATACTTTGGCCACCTGATATGAAGAGCTGACTCATTTGAAAAGACCCTGGGAAAGATTTAGGGCAGGAGGAGAAGGGGACGACAGAAGATGAGATGATTGGATGGCATCACTGACTCGATGGACATGGATTTGATGGAATTCAGGAGTTGGTGATGGACAGGGAGGCCTGGCATGCTGCAGTCCATTGGGTCGCCAAGAGTCGGACACAACTGAGCGACTGAACTGAAACTGAAAACTGTTGCAGATTGATTTCTTTCCTCCAAGATTTATTCAAAGACTGCTTAACTTTTATTGGTTTTTACCTCCAAAATCCAACCTATTTTTAAAATCCACTCAGGGAAATTGGGTTAACATATCACCATAGTCTCAGCTGCATTGTCTCCCTATGGACAAGAAACTTAACAATAAAAAGGGATTAAAGTACTCTGTGACCAAATCTTATTTAGCAATACAAATGATCTCTGATACTTTAAAATACTGTATCTATAACTAACACTGTATAAGTATGACCTCATATTATTTTTCAAGGTGAGATTATCATAAATCATATATTAGTATGTCTAGTACACAAGCATATTTATTCTCCATATATTCTTTGCCAACTGCCTTCCTTTCATTCCCACCCAAATGGGATAATTACAAGAAAACTTAAGAAAATTATTAGACCATTTCTGATATATGTGGATTTCACATTTTTTATACTGTTACATGGCAAAAAGCCATGCTTCTTATTAAAAAGAATTTATAATTATCTTTTTTACTAAAGTATGAATTCTCAAGAAGAGGTCCTATGTATATATATTCCCCCAAGTGCTTGAATAGTTGGAGAATATTTTTTTAACTGAGTAATTTTGGGGAATTTTATTTCTAAATGAATGATGATGCCTTCAAAGTATTTTGAGTTGTATAATTTTAATTTATTCAGGCAATATAAGAAAACCTCATTCTAAAGTTTTTTAGCACTTCACTTATAAAAAATATATTTTGGATGTTCTTTTTGATAGCTTCGTGTAGTAATTTGCAAGAAACTTTTCTATTCTTTACCTCTAGTTCTACTTTCCAGCAGAAAAAGTGGTACTGTAGTAGATGTCTCTTAATCAGTCCATGGAATCATCAGTCTCAGTGTTGGTAGAGACTATAGAAGCAACTTTACCCAGGCTTCTCATTCCTCCATTTAATTGATGAAAAATTGAGGTTCAAAGTCAGGAAGCAGCTTCTCCAAGTTCAAGAAAATTCTGATATTAGGTAATTAAAACATAATTTGAAATAGAATTTATTTCTGAATTGTTAGAAGTAACAAATCAAGGAAAAAATTTAAAAGAATTTTATGACCATTAAAACCCAGAATTTTATGTGCTTTTTATAGTTTATTGGTATATTCTCAGAGTAATATCTTATAGCTCTAGGAACTATTCTGAGATCTATCTAGAACAACTCATTTATTTTACAAATTAAGATAAATTAAAAAATAAACACGCATAGAAGTGATTTAAAACCAAAATTGAGTGATATTAGGAAATATATAAGGTTTTGTTTTTCTCACTGGTACATGTTGTTTCTTTTCAACTGAACATGGAGGATGTTTTTAAATAGAATTTTCATCTTATTCCTCACTAATCATTTTAATACTATTCTCAACACTGAAAAAACTTTAAGAAAATACTAACTTTAAAATTCTTCTGACCTCAAATTAAAATAAAAATTAAATTAAAAAATACAGTTCTTCTGGAGTTAATCCTGAATGACCAATCAGAATGGCACAGGGAGCTCTTAGAAGTTAAGATCAGAATTTCAGAATTTAGAGTTAGGATTTGCATTGTCTATACAGATATATTCTAAAGGCACATATTATAAACAAATGCTTTATTTGAAGTCAGGCATCAGCTGGATTATCCTACTCCAAAGCTCCCTTGACCTTGAGAGTGTCTCTGCTTTTAGAATTGAGATAAATTAACAGAACCTGGCAGTTTGTTACAAAGGAATCTTTCTGTTTGACTTTCCTACCTGACATGTAATCTTACAAGTGTCACAATAAAACAGCTACAAATGTAGTGAACAAAACATTACCAGCAATATTGTACCTTTCTTTCAGTATATATTTAAATACCCAATGCAAATAATTAAAAGAGAAACTGCTTTAAGATAAAGAACCATTTCAACAAACATGTCTGTAATTATTTCTTCTAGTAGTACAGAAAAAAAAAGAAAAAAGAAAGAAAAGAAACCAAAAAACCTTCCTAGGTCTTTCTTCCCTTTCTTTCTCTTTAAAAAATAATTAGGTATTTTGGATTTGTATAACTTTTTTTTTTCCTAAAATTTTTCATTGGTGCAATGCCTCGTAATTTCTACCCATTTTTACGCATTGTAAATGAGCTCCACAAAGGAGCATTTGAAGAGGAGCGCTTCTGTCGTGGCTTTTAGCAGGCATGTGAATGAAACTTACAAGAGTAATGTCACTAGATGGTAATCATTTTCTTGTTAAAATTTTCCTCTACCAGAGTGGAGAGTTTGGAGATTATTGTTAGTTTGTCAGTAGAGAATATTCTCTCTTCCTGAGAAACATCCTTTTCTGCAATTTAAGAAGTAATTTTTTTCTTTTATGAAAAGGAATTCAATAAGGAGAACAATTCACTGGTCTTTATAATAGAATTACAGAATAGCAGCTATGGCTGGAGAGACAAGTTGATGTCTACTGTGGTGATTGCTGAAGCTATTTTAGGAATAGCCTCCGTTAACTCCTGTTAAATCTTTGGTGCTGAATGGCAGTACAAGTCTTCCGTCTGACATAGCACTGACTTGAAGGGACCACCGACTGCAAGAACACTGTAAGTTGACCTTTCTGGTTGGTGTGCATCAACCGGGATGCTTCTGGCTCTAAATAACAAAATGCCAACACAAACTGACTTAAACAGTAAGGAAATATCAAAAGTTCAAAAGTTGTGTGGGTTCACATTTGGTAGATTCAGCAGCTCAGTTATATTGTTAAGGACTCAGATTTCCTCCATCTCTCCAGTCTACATTGTAGAACACTCATTTCTTCCTGAGCTCTTTCCCCTGGGATAAAATGGCCATGTTTTGTCTTAGTCTTAGCCTAAGGAAAACCAGCTTTATCAGTGCTTATGGTTCTTACTGAGGTTGCAAGACACCCTCAGCAGTAACCAGCAGGAAACTTTGGGGGGATAAGAAGAGAAATGTTTATTACCTACGGGTCCTGGAAATTACATTGCACACCTGAGGCCACGCAGAGAGGTTAAAGGAAAAAGAGAGAGACAGAGGGTGCATGCCTGGGGTTCTGCTTTTATTGGGGTCGAGGGTGGAGGCCTAGGATGTCTCAGGCTCACTCTGTATTGGTGAATAAAACCTAATAAGCAGGAATTGAGTGCATGAGAAGAGAAAAAACAAGAGCCCAGATGGCCAGTTAACCGAAATCAACCAAGAGATGTAAAACAAGTCTCCTGGGGTGAGAAGGAAGGCAACCTGGCTCTTTCTCTAGTCCTGCAGCTGCAGTGTGGTCATCAGAGAGAGACAGCCATTTTTGAAGGGGATGTCTCTGCAACCAAAGATTATTTCAGGCACTTGCGTTGCAGAAAGGAAAAATCAGCTGTCAGGGCAGAAACTACAGATTGCTGTAAGTCAGTGGACTTGTGTCCACATCTCCCCTCTCACATCTATAGAATACATTTACCCATATATATATATATTTATATATATAAGGAATGTTCTTTTTTTATGTAAAGATGAAAGATGTTTGAAATTATTTGTTTATTTATGTTTGGCTGTGCTGGGCCTTGGTTGCCACCAGGGCTTCCTTTTGCGGAGAGCAAGGGTTTCCTTCTAGTCGTGGTGAGTGGGCTTCTCATTGCTGCGGCTTTCCTTGTGGGGTAGCAGGGGCTCTGGGCACATGTGCTTCAGTCACTGCAGCACGGAGCTCGCTAGTTGCCATTCTAGGACCCTAGAGCACAGGCTCCGTAGTTACAGTGGACCACCTTAGTTGCCCCTCAGCATGTGGGATCTTCCCAGATCAAGGATCGAACCCCTGTCTTCTACATTGACAGGCAGATTCTCTACCTCTTTGCTACTAGAGAAACCTTTCCCCTAATATTCTAATTTAACACAAGTCACTGGCCTTTTGCTGAGGAAAAACGCTGCTGTGTTTGCTCTGGGCTGCTCAACCAGTTACTGGTAATGGAAGTGGGTATTGTGACTGGTTTTACTAATTAGAACCATTACTGGATCTGGAATCACCTCTCCAAACTATGCAATTTTATCAGTGAAGAAAGGTTAGAATGAATGTTGGAGACTCAAATACAGTTGGAGCATTTACCCTGTTTAACACTCTCCTCTTATAGATGAACATAAACAAAAGAATTTAAGAAAAGCTATTAAAAGGATAAGCGCAGGGCTCTAAACTTCTTTTATTTTTAATAAAGGACATCATTTTGCACTAAACCCCCCATTTCCCTAGTGAGAGCAAACAATAATGATTAAATATGTCATTAAATTCCAGTTTAAAATTTTTTTCCTCAGTCTAAGTGAGTGCATTTTGGGTAGTTTATTCAATAAATTCAAAGTTTAACTCCTCATCACATCTGCCTCTCCAGCCTCCTGGGATCCTGCCTATTTTCCTCCTCTTCCGAATATCATTTGCATCCAGGGGGAAAGAAACATTTCCTCAAGTTGTGGGCATGAGGCCTTGTTCGCACAAAGCCATTTCTGCAAGTTAGTTATGACTGTTACTGCTGGGCTCTGGGTTAGAATCTGTTCTCACTGCCTCAGAGCTGGAGACTTCAGTCCGCTCTCTAAGAAGATTGTTGCTTCCAAAAGCTGGGCCGTTGCTCTTTGTTGACCAGGAACCACTCAAGCGCTGGGTGATGCAGATTATATGATATCTGGCTGTAACTTTTATTCAGTCCCTGGCTCTGGTGGTTTCTCTTATATCTTCAAATGTTGCATCCCATGGCTTCTTGCTGTTGGGACATTCCTAGTATTTGAACCAGGACTTGATTGGCATTGTGAATCTTTGGGTAGCCACCAAAGATCATTTAGGGAGTTCAGAAGACCCCTGGAGCTTTTTGTGGAAGACTCATGGCCTTAGCATGGGGCTGGATGAGCAAGAGCTAATTTTCTTGGATGAGCTCTTTTAGGATATTAACTCTGGCATGGACTTTGGGGGATTAGCCTAATCCCTGAGAAGGTGACTCATAGAAGCCTGGAGAATGCAATAGCCCATACTGAGTAACATGAATTGCCTGAGTTACTGTGGAAGATGGCGAGAACAGGATTAAAGGGCTCAGAGAGACAGGACTGTTGCTTTGCACATATTATGTGAAGCCACAAGATCCACAAGAGTATATTTAAGAGATGATCCAGAAGAGATATCATTCCTGAAACACATCAGGAATATGTTGCCTGAGAAAGCCATCAGCATCACTAGGAAATCCTGGGGTGGCTCTTCTCCACAGGCTAGGACCAGCACTATTGATAGGAAGGGTGTCACAGGGATTGCTAAGGGGATGATGAGGCCCTGTAGAGACAGAGGCCAGACATGGCACTTCACCAGATGCCAGGCATTACAGCTGTTGTAACAAGTTTGGCAACATTTATTTTTTCAAGTCACTGAAATCTTTATGCATGTTTGTTTTAGCACTAAGATTCCCCTAACACAGAAATTTGAGCCTTAAAGGGGCTGCCATAATAGAAAGCTAATACATATTTTGTATTAACTGAGACATTGGATGCCAGATGGTGAGGAAATGTGAGAACTCTCATTTAGTTAGTAATTCATTTTGGGAAATCAGATTTTTTGTGCAAGAGAGCTAATTAAGATCCTAAATCTTATTTTGTTTAAAGGAAAAAATGAGAAAGAATTATTAAGCCTAACAGAAACCTTAAATTAATATTAACCCTAAAACCCCTATCAATTTCCTTAAACATAACTTAAACTTAGTAAAATGCCTGTATAGAAATGAAAATTATCTTGCTTAGATGAAAAAGCTTAAAATTATTACTTACTGATAACTAACTGCCTTGCATGTTAAAATGTGTTTAGTTTGTGTTCCATTGTTATACAAACTGATCTTCAATATGCTTACATAGAATCCTGACATTCTATCAGTTATGTTTAAGATGTATCTTGAGATTTACCTGCATTTTTTTGATTGTTGTTTAAAATGTTATATTGAGTTTAGGAAACAAAAGTATATATTTTCCATTAAAATATGAGGAAAAATTATTTACTGAGAGATATACTCATTAAGAATGTGTACTGAAAACAAGATGTTCTCTACTGGGGAAACATTTAACTGGAAGATATTTTTCAGGTTATGCCTGTACATTGCACAGAATGAAAGCTGGAGATACTAGTTATGTACTGAAAAGATAATGGGATCAATCCCATCAGTCAGTTTGGAAATTTTTCAGAGTCAGAATACAGGATAGAGTAGAATTGTAAGAGGAAGTGGTCAGAAATGTTTAAACTTGAAAGGATCTCAGTATCACACATTTTCAAACCTGATGAAACCAATACCAGGTAGTTGCTAGTCAAATAAAACTTTTCTTTCTGCCCTGTAATCACTTTTCACTCACCTTCCTCCAACACTGAAGGCGTCAGCATTCACAAGGGAGGAGTGGATGGAAGCGGGGTGAGAGAGACCATGGCAAGCTCCCAGTCTTCTTTGTTCCAAGCTAGAAAAGTGGAGAAGGTTTAACTGTGAATAACTTTCCCACATATTCAGAAGTAATTACTTGACACCTTCCCCTCATGCTTTTGTGATTTTTTTTAAACTGTAGTTGATTTACAATACTGTGTTAGTTTCAGGTGTTTAGTAAAGTGATTCCATTCTTTTTTTTTCTGATTGTGTTCCATTTAGGTTATTATAGGATATTGAATGTAGTTCCCTATACTATACAGTAAGTCCTTGTTGCTTATCTATTTTGTGTGTAGTAGTGTGTATCTGTTAATTCCATATTCCTAATTTGTCCCTCTCTCCCTCTCCCTTTTGTAAACCATAAGCTTACTTTCTAAGTCTGTGAGCCTGTTTCTGTTTTGTATAATCATTCATTTGTATTATTTTTAGATTTCCACATATAATTGATATCACGGCCTTTCCCGGTGGCTCAGTGGTAAAGAATCTGCAAATCTGCCTGCAATGCAGGAGCCATAGGAGATGCTGGTTCATTCCCTGGGTTGGGAAAATCCCCTGGAGGAGGGCATGGCAACCCACTCAATACTCCTGCCTGGAGAATCCGCATGGACAGAGGAGCCTGGCGGGCTATAGTCCTTAGGGTTGCATAGAGTTGAGCATGACTGAAGTGATCTAACACACACAAATGGAATCATGTGAGATTTGCCTTTCTCTGTCTGACTGCAGTCAGTGTAATATCCTCTGGAAGCTCCTTTTCCCTTCCTGTCTGTGCACCCCTCTCCTGCGACTCTGCACATAAGGAGCTGTCAGGTGTCTGGCCTGGAGTGGTGCTGCTGTTAGTGCAGGTGCCCAGCAGCTCAGCCCCCTCTCCCCTTCTTGGTTTCCAGTGCCCTCGGGATGCCTTCACGCCGGAAACAAGGATGCTTTACCCTCTTTTTTCTCTTGTTCTTTTTCCTTATTTGCTCAAGATGTTATTGATCTTCCACCCAACCCACCCCCCATCACCTGCCCCATAGAGGCTTTTTCTGTGCCTCTCCATTTAATCCATACTTTCTTTCCCTTTCCTAGTTCTTTTCAGACACATATGACCAAAATATAAGATGCCAATATTTTTCCCACTGAGAAGCAGTATTTCCGTCCCCCATGATGCCGTCATTCACCTCACAGTCCCCTAACCCAGTGTGTTGGGAGCTTCCAAATACATTTATTTCCTTCCTCGCCTTCTTCTCCCCTACCTCCCTCTCCCTTAGGGAAAATTTGGAAAGTTTTATCGCTACCACCTCTTGCCCCAACTCTTAGATTTTAGAACATCCAGAGTACTTATGAGGGTTTCTCTTACAGTAAGTCTTCTTTTGTGCCAAGGTTTTATATTGTTTTCCCAGACTATCCACCCATTAAAATATGACTTAATTTAGACAGATGCACCTATTCTGTGTTTGTATGCATATATATTCATTTCCTGAAATGGTTCTTTCCATTTTGTATCATCTTCATCAAGTCTGAGTTTAGTTTCTTGGTTATCTGGATGGTATTTCTTTTTTTTCCCAGAGACAATGGGGAGTTTATTACTCACAGCAATAGCAGTGGCCAGAGTTTCATCATTTTTCTTGTAACCTTATCCTCAGACCCCAGGGTGACACAAAGAGGGTGAAGTGTCACAGGCATATGTAGGGATGCACTGCAGGGAAGGAACTCTGAATTTAGGGAAGACAAATCTTTTAAATGGACAATAAGCCTGCCTGGTCTTTACCATAAAGGGAGGCATTATTTTTATTATAATGGCCCATAAACACTCTGCCCTTTATTATTTTTATTTGCCAAAGCTATTTGCTATACAAAAATTCTGGAAAAGATGGCCCAGAGCAAAGATAGTCTCCCCAGGAGACATATATTAATTCAAGAGACCTTGGAGGTTTCTCCAAGTCCTCCTCCTGTGCAATTTTAAGAGTGTTTCCCCTAAACACTCCTCTGTGAAGCTTATACCATCTGATAACCCTTTCTTGTTGCAGTCATCTACAAACCTTAGGTTACTCCCTCATTTTCTGAGGATTTCTGGAGAAATAGGTGTGTTGATTATTCTTTAAGACAATGGCCTTTTAGTTCCATGACTTTTTTTCCTTCATGATCTTCACCTCTACTATATTTTCTGGCCATTCATGAAACTGAGTATCATTTCAAATGTTTGATATCTGATGGATAGTTTTTTTTTTTTTCTTTCAGATGCTTTGGATATCCTTCTCTTAATGTTATGTGTATATATACTTGTGGGCTATAAACTAAACTACTAAACTCCTTTACATAGTTATTTTTATCTCTAAACTCTAATTTTGGCTCACATCTGGTTGCGATAGCATTCTTCTAAGGATCCGATAGGAGGTGAAAGGCAAAGAAAGCGTTGCTTTATGGATAGACATGTAAAGAAAAGATCAAGACGGTCTAATGTTCCCCTCAGCTTGACTCACCTTTAGACAAACGTCCTCTTAACCATGAACCTCTGCTTTCCCTTTTCTTAAAGCATTTACTTTAGGCAGCTTGTAAATTCTTTTGATGCTTCCATATATGTATGTGTGTTTATATATATAGGCTTCTCAGACGATAGAGTGGTAGAGAATCGCCTGCTGATGCAGGAGATGCAAGAGATGTGGGTTTGATCCCGGGGTCAGGGAGATCCCCTGGAGGAGGAAATGGTGATCCATTCCAGTATTCTTGCCTGGGAGATCCCACAGACAGAGGAGTGTAGCGGACCACAGTCCACGGGGTCTCAGAGAGTCAGACGCGACTGAGCACATGCACACATAAACGTGTGTATGTATATTCATTGATTTATGCTAAGGTATAGTTGATTTACAACAGTATATTAGTTTCAGGTATACAACATAATGATTCAATATTTGTGTATATTATTAAATGATCCTTATTCCCTGACAGGTATATACATATTCTAACTTCTAAAATATCAACAACCTCAGATATGCAGATGATACCACCCTTATGGCAGAAAGTGAGGAGGAGCTAAAAAGCCTCTTGATGAAAGTGAAAGAGGAGAGTGAAAAAGTTGGCTTAAAGCTCAACATTCAGAAAACGAAGATCATGGCATCTGGTCCCATCACTTCATGGCAAATAGATGGGGAAACAGTAGAAACAGTGTCAGACTTTATATTTTTGGGCTCCAAAATCACTGCAGATGGTGACTGCAGCCATGAAATTAAAAGACACTTACTCCCTGGAAGGAAAGTTATGACCAACCTAGATAGCATATTCAAAAGCAGAGACATTACTTTGCCGACTAAGGTCCGTCTAGTCAAGGCTATGGTTTTTCCTGTGGTCATATATGGATGTGAGAGTTGGACTCTGAAGAAGGCTGAGTGCCGAAGAATTGATGCTTTTGAACTGTGGTGTTGGAGAAGACTCTTGAGAGTCCCTTGGACTGCAAGGAGATCCAACCAGTCCATTCTGAAGGAGATCAACCCTGGGATTTCTTTGGAAGCAATGATGCTAAAGCTGAAGCTCCAGTACTTTGGCCACCTTATGCGAAGAGTTGATTCATTGGAAAAGACTCTGATGCTGGGAGGGATTGGGGGCAGGAGGAGAAGGGGATGACCAAGGATGAGATGGCTGGGTGGCATCACGGACTCGATGGACGTGAGTCTGAGTGAACTCCGGGAGTTGGTGATGGACAGGGAGGCCTGGCGTGCTGCAATTCATGGGGTCGCAAAGAGTCGGACACGACTGAGCGACTGAACTGAACTGAACTGAATACAGCAAATTGATGTCTGATGTCCATTTTCTTTTCTTTTTAGATGATTTATTCTTTCTGTCAAAGAATGTGATATACATATTTTTTTTATCCTTTAGGTTCAGAATTTTGCCATGCTATGACTTAGGCATGTGTAATTTTTCATCAATCGCCTGAAAAATAGATGAGTCCCTCTAGTCTGTACACTAATATATATTTTTCATAAAGTATAATTGATTTGCAGTATTTGTTAATTTCTGCTGTACAGCAAAGTGATTCAGTTATAGATTAAAGGTTGTTGCTGAACCATGGAAGACGCCAAGATTCTTGGCCTCTGGAGGAGTATTCAATCTGGGGCCAGAGATAAGGCTTGATCACTCAGAGCTTTTGTGTAATAAAGTTTTCTTAAAGTATAAAAGAGACAGAGAAAGCTTCTGACATAGACATCAGAAGAGGGCAAAGAGTGCCCCCTTGCTAGTGTTAGCAATGACGTTATACATGTTTTAATTAGTTATTACAATGAATCAAAAGAATGTCTCAAGTTTGTAAAAATTTTACCAGACCTACTCCCACAATTTACATTTTAGGATAACAAGATTAGAATTTAACAATAGAAAGATCTTCCAGACTCACTCCCATAATATACATTCTAAAATATCAGGATTAGTCAGAAGGGTTTCAGGAAGGAGAAATTGTCTTCCAGTCGGATACATTGCTGTCGTATAATCCCTAGTACTGAGCTTAAACTGAGTTGTGTGATTGACTAAGACTAAGGAACGCAGAGGGAAAAAAAAAAAAAGTTTGTCCTTTTCTCCTACTTGAGAATTCCAGACCCCCAATCTCCACTTCAAAGAGCCCCAGACCCCTTTCTCCTCCTTGGGGACCCTGGACTTCTTATCAACCTGCCTAGGAGTTGACTCTCTCATATACACACTGCTTTTTATATTCTCTTCCATTTTGGTTTATTATAGTATGTTGTGTATTGTCCCCTGTGTTATATCATAGGACCTTGTTATGTATCCATTCTATGTGTAATAATTTTCATCAGCTAGCTCCAGACTCTCCCTCCATCCCTCCCCCCCCCATCGCAGCCACATGTTCATTCCCCGTTATCTGTGAGTTTGTTCCTCACATTTTTCTTTTACTTAGGAAGTTTTAGTATTACTATTTGTTTAATTATTGCCACTCTTCCACACCTTCATTTCCCACTCATTTGTATTAGCTCTCCTGTTTCTTAGCTTCTCTATAAACTTTCCATCTTTGTATGTGTTTGTAGAGTGAGATTTTTTTTAAACCCATATTTTCAGATCAATGAAATGAATCTTAAGGGTAACAGGCCTTCCTTAAAACGTTTATTGATTTCTTTAGTTTGCGAAGATAAATTTGACTCTAGACAATCTTGTTTTTATGTGATGCATTGACTCTTTTAAAGTGATTTATTATTTGGTAACATATATTTGTGCAACTCATACTTTAAGCAATTCAATATCATTGAATTTTGTGTTCTGAAATTTCTACCTCACCAGTCTCTCTAACTACTTAATTCCTTTACATAATTATTTTAATCTCTAAACTCTCATTTTGGCTCACAATTTTGGCTCACATCTGGTTACTATAGTATTTTTCTAAGGATCCAATAGGAGTGAAAGGCAAAGAAACCTTGGCTTTATGGATAGACATGTAAAGAAATAATCAAGATGGTCTAATGTTCCCCTCAGCTTGACTCACCTTTAGACAGACTTTCTCTTAACCATGAACTGCTTTCCCTTTTCTTAAAGCATTTACCTTAGGCAACTTGTAAATTCTTTTGATGCTTCTTTCTAAAAGTTTCTTGCCATTTTTATAACACAGGGATGTCCCTCTCCAAGTGCTAGGAGCTATTCTTTGAAATGTAACCATCAAGGATGATGGCATCCCCGTCTTTCAGTCTGTGGTGGCCTACATCAGTGAATGCCACTCAGCAAACAGATGGCTTAATCATAGAGAAAAAAATTTCAGAACTACAATTTAAGAAAACTCCATGTGCTTAACACATCTAATTGGTGAACTTAGCCCTTATCATTCTCCAAAACTTTCCCACCAGCTCGTTTTAGCACTTAAACTGAGTGGGTTAAAAGCTCTCCTGGGTTTCTTTTAGCAGAGTGGAGTTCAGGTTCTCGCCTCTACTGCAATAGTCTCAAAAATAAAGTCTTCATTGTCTGTATCAGTTTTTCTCATGCAATTTTCACTTTGACAGAACATAGGAAGCTTTCTGATCTGCATTTCTGCTCCATGGCCAGAAAGACTCAGCTCACCAGTCACTCTCCCTTTGGGCTCTAGAGAGTCAAGGACATTCATTCGCCTGGTAAGGTGTCTCTCTCCCATCATGTGGACCTGAATATCAAGCTTGTTCCTAGATATGCTGCTTTCCAGTAATCTCCCTAGATTCTGATGCATGTGTTTAGACCATGACCAAACTTATTTGTACATTAGGCCAAATTACTTCTTGCTCATACCAGCCATATAATCTTTAAACTGTATAAATTGCTAAATGTCTATAAATATTCTAAATAGTTACATAAAACTACTCAGAGAAAATGAAATTTCCTACTCTATGTTTCCTTTACCCCAGTATGGCTTTGTTCTAAAAATGAAGACTTTTGATTTATTTTGTTTTGTACAAATGTTAGCCATATTTTTCTGTATCTTGTTGTTTTTGTGCCTTGAGGTATCTGGATATATTTAATTTCTAAAATCTTTTAATATTGGTACTTTTGAGGTCCTTACATACCACAGAACCACATTAAATCTTCGTAAATTTTAAAAGCACATATAAAGTTAAGATATATTGCACACATAGTGACTGAATTTCCTGAAGGCAATGGAACTTAGAGACAAGGAAGAAATGTACTTTCCTGGAAGGCTATGAACATTCACTTTGACCAGAGATTTCCCTGTTAGGGACTTTGAAATTCCAGTGGTAACACCAGAAAGTATGGAACAATTCTATTAAACTATAGGTGAATTGGTTGAAAATTGGTTGATTTGATCATAATAACAATTTGCTCAATAGAATAAATTGGTAAAAAATAAAAAGAATATTTCTAGACATTGGTTTCAAATTATTGGTGATTTTGTGTGCTGTGGAGATGCTTTTGCAATTTTTATGCACCTTTAAGTATTTTCATCTTTTTATCAAAAGCTATGGGGAGGAGCAGTATTTTTTGTGAACTCTGGGAGGGTTTAAAAAATTTGTACATGTTTCTTAGCATTTTGGTTCAATTTTCTTTTCTAAACATGTCACTGAATGTGATTGAGATTACACACACTTCTTTCTATAGCTACAATCTTGAAAGAAGAAATTGTTTGAAATTATAGCAATGTAATAGCATGGAAAGGTAAAAATTATGCTTAAAAATGTTGCTGCAAAACCCTGTATTAGAATAAAATATATATGCAGTGGGGAAAGAGGACAACATAATAAAAATAACAGATAAATTCATTAACAGACTATTATTAAAACCTTTATAAAATAGAAAATATTGTCCAAACGATATTCAAAGTTATGAAATTTGCCTTTAGACTAATCATATGGAACTAGAGATAAAAATTAATGAACACAAACAAAAAAGCATGGTAAAAGAGAATAAAACAAATAAACAAACTAGGAACAGAAATACAAAAATACAAAAATGAATGATGAACACCTTTATGTGCACAAAATTAAAAACTGTGAAAGTAAATGATTAGCATCTGGAAATACATATGTCATTTCAACTAAATCATTTATTACTTCATCAACTACCTCAAATATTTCGGTATGATTTACTTAGTAATTAGAATGCATGATACCTAACTGTCCACAGTAACCTTAAGTATATTTTCTGTTTTTGTGGAAATAACAAGATCTCTATAATCCATTAAATAAGGGGGTGTATTAATTCAAATCCCCATAGGAGACATGTTGCTGCCATTTGATATATGATTTGAAAGTGATTAAATATATTTTGTTTGTGGCTTGTGGGTTGAATTTTATCTTCAGGGAAAAAGTTACATAGCCAATAAAAGGAATTAAGTTCCATGGAAATATTACATTTTCAGACAGTAAAATGAACAGATTTAACTCACATGTACTCTTTGTTTCTTGTCAAGTAATAGCAGAAGCTCCCATTATCTGTCTTTGTGCTCTTGTTTCCTTTCAGCATCTGGAACTGGCAGGGCATCACAGAGCAGGCACAAGACTTAACAATAGAACTATTCTGGGCAACACTGTCATTAAGAGACACACTACAAATTCCAAAGAATGCCTCTCTTTGAAACAAGGGGGAAAAACTGTTTAATTTGAGGGAAAGTGAATGGATTCCCTTAAATTGAAAGAAAAGTTATCTTTCCTTAAAAAGCAACTATTTTGAGAAGTCTTTGAATATTTAAATGAAATTCAATTTCTAAAAGGTCATCAGTGAGAAATGTTTCCTTTCTACAAAACATTTTACTTCCAACAAACCAGATATAACATAAAATGATGATTGTTGTCATATGAATTATATACTTTTAAGTATCTAACATATTTAAACTTGTCCACTCAATGCAAATAAAATGTATCAATAGAAAAGCAGGGCTCTCTTTATGTTGGTCCTTTTGCTTTAGTGCAGTAAGCTGAAATGGCAAAGAAAGCTTTTCATTCTCTAATAAACAAACAGTAACCTAGGAAAACTTTAAGGAATAATGGAACATAGTTCACCAGTGGATCTTGGAATAGTTTCTGTACAGTATTGGTTACGCCAAAGACTTTGACTGGGTAGATCACAACAGACTGGAAAATTCTTCAAGAGATGGGAATACCATACCACCTTACCTGCCTCCTGAGAAGTCTGTATGCAGGTCAAGAAGCAACAGTTAGAACCGGACATGGAAAAACAGACAGGTTCCAAATTGGGAAAGGAGTACATCAAGGTTGTATATTGTTACTCTGTTTATTTAACTTATATGTAGAGTATGTCATGCAAAATGCCAGCTGGATGAACCACAAGCTGGAATCAAGATTGCAGGGAGAAATATCAACAACTTCAGCTATGCAGATGACACCACCATTATGGTAGAAAGTGAAGAGGAACTCAAAAGCCTCTTGATGAAAGTGAAAGAGGGAAGTGAAAAAGCTGGCTTAAAACTCAACATTCAAAAAACTAAGATTATGGCATCCAGTCCTATCACTTCATGGCAAATAGATGGGGAAACAGTGGAAACAGTGGCTGACTTTATTTTCTTGGTCTCCAAAATCACTGAAGGTGGTGACTGCAAACATGAAATTAAAGGATGCTTACTTCTTGGAAGAAAAGCTATGACTAACCTAGACACATATTAAAAAGCAGAGACCTACTTTGCCAACAAAGGTCCATATAGTCAAAGCTATGGTTTTTCCAGTAGCCATATATGAGTGTGACAGTTGGACTATAAAGAAAGCTGAGTGCTAAAGAATTGATGCTTTTGAACTGTGATGCTGGAGAAGACTCTTGACAGTCCCTTGGGCTACAAGGAAATCCAACCAGTCCATCCTAAAGGAAATCAGTTCTGAATGTTCATTGGAAGGGCTGATGTTGAAGCTGAAACTCCAATACTTTGGCCACCTGATGTGAAGAAATGACTCATTGGAAAAGACCCTGATGCTGGGAAAGATTGAATGCAGGAGGAGAAGGGAACGGCAGAGGATGAGATGGTTGGATGGCATCACCAACTCAATGGACATGAGTCTGAGCAAGCTCTGGGAGTTGGTGATGGACAGGGAAGGCTGGCAGGCTGCAGTCCATGGGGTCTCAAAGAGTTGGACCCAACTAAACTGAACTGATATACTGTCTAAGAATATAGCTTGTTCCCATTTTCATCTTATCATTACTATACTCAATTCTGTGGTTCTTAGAAATCCTCACTCTATTGTAAAAACCATTATAGTTGATCACTTTGACTTTCTTGAGGAATCAAATAGGAAATGTTTAATATAGAATAGTCTCTCTCTAAATAAAAAGAACATGGATAAATTGCAAGAACATTAAAAAAAATGACTATCTCTGGGTTAATCTCAGTTGTCTTTAGAGGGTTACTGTTTTGAAAATTTTCTCTGGGCAATAATATCAGCTTGAGAAAAATGAATTATTTTAATTAAAAGAGGAGAGAAAATCAATTAGATTGACGTTTAATAACTCTTCACTTAGAAGATTTATGTTTGTGTGTATAATCTGTTGTATGTAGAATGATACATATAATGCTCTCTCTAACTCTGTAGTGCCTGAAATCTGTTTTGGTCTTTGAAAATCAGAAAATAAAAAGACTTGGGATAATAATAGCTTTTGCCTATTTTAGCAGCTTCTCAGGATTATGTAATGATAACATTAACTTGAATTGCTCCACTGAAAAGCTATATAAGATCAGAACCTAATTTTCCTCACAGGTTTGTTCAGTTTATTAAGTTCATTTGTAAGTCCTCAGAGATTTTGCTAGCCTGAACTAGACCCAAACACAAACACTATTTGAACTCTGGTTTAAATGGGAATCTTCAGTCTGGTTATCATTGTAGAAAGCCATTAGTACACCACTCAAATGAAAGCCTCAATGTGCCTCTTTAAACAATTAATTTACTAGAGGTGTTTATGCACTACCAAAAGTCATTTCTTTAATGTTCAAATTTTGGAACATCCTGGAATACCTTATAATATTAGATGAGATAGTCAATAGTTGGACAGAGGAGCCTACAGGGTTACAGTCCATGGGGTCACAAAGAGTCAGACATGACTTAGCGACTTAACAATAACAACAAAAATGATAAATTAATATTTTAAAATAAACAAATGACAGGTAAAACTTCTAACTCTATGCTTTTAAAAATTCTAGGAAATATCCTTACCCATATTTTTATTTTCTCTAAAACATGTGTAGTCATTCCAGTGGGGGTTCTAACAAACTCATTGTTGGGTGGAAATATCAACAGACTGCTTATAACATAGCTTTGGGAGATGCTAAGTGTGGAATTAGGTCCTCATCCTGAAAGGCTCACTGGGGTCAGGTCTTTAAATGGGAAGAAAGATCTTAAGCCTGTGTTCTAGCCTGGAGTAAACAAAATAGAGGGCTATGAACAGAAAAAGTGTGCTGTATTCTGGACTCTATTTGGGACCCAAACTTATATTCCAATGTGATCCTTCACAGAGAACTAATAAAACTGGAAATCCTATGTACATATTTTCAAAGAACATCAAAAACAGGTTTCATAAATAGACTCAATAGCTTGGTTTGGAGCATTGCTGCTATTTATGATGCCACTTGTTATTCCCTAAAAGTGTGATTTTTGAAATTTTCTAAATTATGTAGTGTAGTTGTAATGTGACATTTTAGAATAGTTAATAATAATATCCTCAATGGTACAACTTATCCTGAAGAAAGAAATCTTACTTCTATAGCAATCCTTGAAAAGCCCCCAGGTACCAAATTGCAGAAACTGGAGGAGCAACTTCTAACTTGAATGCATTCTGTAAATCATTTGGAAAACTTTTTGCTCAAAGGATATAGGAAACACTGGAAATACACATTCCAGGATGTACAAAGATTAGAGCAACCTCTTCTTGATCTGAGGAAGCTAATACACTGCTCACAGTTTTAAGCTTAAAGAACTGCTAATCCTGACATATGAAATGTCACCTTGAGTAACTGAAATTTCAAATGAAACAGGATGAAGCCCCCAAATAGCTTAACACTTCACATGATACAGTATCAGATGCTGGCTAAATTTTGATTTTTACAGGATTGGATGAACAGTGACAGACAGAATGCCACAAGGTAAGTTACCATGTTAGATTTTAATGTAAGAGGGAGAAGATCATGGGTAGGCACACACACACATACATTTATGCTTACCTCTGCATAAAAGGTAAGCTGAGATGCGCTGTGGTGTCTTTGGTCGAGTGATCACAGGGTGGAGATGTCTGCACACGTGAAGGAAGGCCAGAGGAAGGCTAGAGGCAAAGGTTGAATTTTTATAACAGAAGTCACCAGATCGTTAGCTGTGTTTGTCTGCTGGCTGCAGAGTATGTGGCTTCTGTTTCATAATAACTGATTAGGGAAATCCATAGAGAAGGTGGCGGAGGAATAGGATGAGGAGACCACTTTCTCCCCCACAAATTCATCGAAAGAACATTTGAACACTGAATAAATTCCACAAAACAACTTCTGAATGCGGGCAGAGGACATCAGGCACCCAGAAAGGCAGCCCATTGTCTTTGAAAGGAGGTAAGAAAAAATAAAAGATAAAAAGAGAGACAAAAGAGGTAGGGGTAGAGATCCATCCTGGAAAGGGAGTCAAAAAAGAGAGAAATTTCCAAACACCAGGAAACACTCTCACTGGTGAGTCTGTGGTGAGCCTTGGAATCTCAGAGGGCACATAACTGGGAGGAAAAATAAATAATTAAAACTCACAGATTACATGCCTAATGGCAACTCCCAGCGGAGAAGCAGCGCAGACACTTGCATCTGCCACTAGCAAGTGGGGGCTGGACAGGGAGGGGTGGGCTCCATTGCATAGGGTAAGGACCGGGTCTGAATGCCCGGAGGGCAATCCGAGGGAACTAACTAGAGATAGCAACCCAGACGGTGGGATAGCTACCCAGGGAAAAGCCCTAACCTAAGACACTGCCAGGCCTGCTCACAGAACAAAGGACTGAGCAGAGCTGCCCAGCTGTGGACTGGCCCATCCCCCACCAGAGACAGGCAGGTGAGGGCAGCCAGAGCTGGAAGGGGGCAATCATAGCCCCAGACAGGCATCCTCTACCAAACTGCAAGCAGGCTTCATTGCTAACCAAGACTGCTCGGGATTCTGGGTGGTTGACATCCTCCGGGAGGGTTGCAGCCAGAGATCAGCTTCCCAGAAGAGACACATGACACACCAGAGACCTGGGTGCACACAGGTTGTACACCCAGAAAGCTGAGCGGCAGGGATGGGGGAGGTGATAAGTCGCAGCTTGCCAAGCACCTGGTCACCTGAGCTGCTCGGACTGGGGAAGGGCACAAAATGCAGGCCCAATCAAGTCTGTGCCTTTGTGGAGTACCCAAGTAACTGAACCTGAGTGGCTTAGACCTGGGAAGTGCCTACAATTCAGGGCCTGCCTCAGACAGTTCCCAGCAGAACAACTAGAGCCTGAGCAGTGTAGACTGGGAAAGCACACATGCCATGAGCAGGGGCAAACAGAGTGTGGCCGAGACACTGTGAGCACTCCCCACAGATGCCAGTGATATCTGTTTGCAGTGTTCCTCCCTCCCCGCAGCACAACTGAACAAGTGATCCTAAAAAAGTGATCACCTCCGCCCCCTTGTGTCAGGGTGAAAATGAGACTCTGAGGAGACCAGCAAACAGAAGCAGCCAAAACAGAGAAGTGACAGGTGCAATAGATTAAAACCCTGTAGTAGCACTGACTACATAAGAAGGGGCCTATAGATCTTGAGAAGTACAAGACTAATCAAGGAACTATCTGAAAATGAACTGACTCAACACTGTCCACAGCAGCTCCAGAGAAAGTCTTAGATATATTTTTACTACGATCATTTTTAAAATTTTCAAAACAAACAAAAAAAATTAAGTCCTCTATTGCTGCTGCTGCTAAGTCACTTCAGTCGTGTCCGACTCTTCACAACCCCATGAACTACAGCCTACCAGGCTCCTCCATCCATGGGATTTTCCAGGCAAGAGTACTGGAGTGGGGTTCCATTTCCTTCTCCAAAGTCCTCTGTTACTCCTTTAATTTTCATTTTTATGACCTACTATTGCTTTGCAAAAAAAAGACCCTATTTTTTAAAGCAAACTTCATATATATATATCTATATAT
>SJXQ01008835.1:29336-93320 GCA_006408695.1 Aepyceros melampus
AAAGTTTTGTGGCTTTGTTTTTTTCTTTAATATTGTATTTTTGAGAATCCAACCTCTACCCTAGGTTTTTAATCTCTGCTTTTTGGTATTTGTTATCAATTTTGTACCTTTAAGAACCCAACCTTCAGTACCCATTTTTACTTGGGAGTGAGATTACTGGCTTGACTGCTCTCTCCTCCTTTGGACTCTCCTTTTTCTTTACCAGGTCACCTCTATCTCCTCCCACACCCTTCTCTTCTCTACCCAACCCTGTGAATCTCTTTGTGTGTTCCACACTGTGGGGAACACTTAGGGAACTGATTACTGGCTAGATCTCTCTCTCTCTCTTTTTGATTCCTTTTTTTCTCCTCCTGGCCACCTCTATCTCCCTCCTCCTTCTTCTCTTCTCTGTGTAACACCATGAACATCTCTGAGGGGTCCAGACTGTGGAGAGCACATAAGGAAGTGATTACTGGCTAGCTTGCTCTCTCCTCTTTTGATTCCCCCTCTTCTCCTCCTGGTCATATTTATTTTGCTCCTCCCTATTCTCTTCTCCCTGTAACTCTGTGTACCTCTCTGGGTCTCCCTCACTGTGGAGAAACTTTTGATCTTTAACTTAGATGTTTTATCATTGGTGCTGTATAGATGGAGAAATCTTGAGGCTACAGTAAGAATAAGACTAAAAACCAGAAGCACGAGGCTTAAGTCCAAATCCTGAGAACACCATAGAACTCCTGACTCCAGGGAACATTAATCAACAGGAGCTCATCAAACACCTCCATACCTACACTGAAACCAAGCACTACCCAAGGGCCACCAAGTGCCAGAGCAAGACATACAATGCAAATTCTCCAGCAACACAGGAAAATAGCCCTGAGCTTCAACATACAGGCTGCCCAAAGTCACACAAAACCCACTGACATCTCAAAACTCATTATTGGACACTTCATTGCACTCCAGAGAGGAGAAATCCAGCTCCACCTGGCAGAACACCAATACAACCTTCTGTAACCAGGAAACCTTGACAAGCCACCTGCCCAACCCACCCACAGTGAGGAACCTCCACAATAAAAAGGAACCACAGAATACAGAAAGACCACTCCAAACACAGCAGTATAAACAAGAAGAAAAGGCAAAGAAATACCCAGCAGGTAAAGAAACAGGGTAAATGTCCACCAAACCAAACAAAAAAGAAAGAGATTGGGAACCTACCTGATAAGGAATTCCAAATAATGATAATGAAATTGATCCAAAATCTTGAAAACAAAATAGACTTACAGATATAACTCCATTGCCTGGAGACAATGATTAAGAAGATACAAGAAAGGTTTAAGAAGGACATAGAAGAAATAAGAAAAAGTCAATATATAATGAATAATGCAATAAATGAGAATAAAAACACTCTGGAGGGAACCAACAGTAGAATAACAGGGTCAGAAGATAGGATAAGTGAGGTAGAAGATAGAGTGGTAGAAACAAATGAAATAGAGAGGAAAAAAGAAAAATGAGTTAAAAGAAATGAGAACAACCTCAGAGAACTCTGGGACAATGTTAAACACCCCAACATTAGAATCATAGGAGTCCTAGAAGAAGAAGACAAAAAGAAAGACCATGAGAAAATAATAGAGGAGATAATAGTTTTGTGTAAGAGACTCACACGAAACAAGAGACACATACAGACTGCAAGTGAAGGGCTGGAGAAAGATATTCCACACAAATAGAGACCAAAAGAAAGCAGGAGTAGCAATACTCATATCAGATAAAATAGACTTTAAAGCAAAGACTGTGAAAAGAGACAAAGAAGGACACTACATAATGACCAAGGGATCAATCCAAGAAGAAGATATAACAATTATAAATATATATGCACCCAACATTGGAGAAGGCAATGGCACACCACTTGAGTGCTCTTGCCTGGAAAATCCCATGGATGGATGAACCTGGTAGGCTGCAGTCCATGGGGTTGCAAAGAGTTGGACACGACCTAGCGACTTCACTTTCACTTTTCAATTTCATGCATTGGAGAAGGAAATGGCAACCCACTCCAGTGTTCTTGCCTGGATAACCCAGGGACAGGGGAGCCTGGTGGGCTGCCATCTAAGGGGCCGCACAGAGTCAGACATGACTGAAGCGACTTAGCAGCAGCAGCAGCAGCACCCAACATAAGAGTACCACAATATGTAAGACAAATGCTAACAAGTATGAAAGGGGGAATTAACAATAACACAATAATAGTGGAAGACTTTAATACCCCACTCACACCTATAGATAGATCATCTAAACAGAAAATTAACAAAGAAACACAAACTTTAGATGATACAGTAGACCAGTTAGACCTAATTGATATCTATAGGATATTTCACCCCAAAACAATGAATTTCACCTTTTCTCAAGTGCACGTGGAAACTTCTCCAGGATAGATCACATCCTGGGCCATAAATCTAGCCTTGGTAAAAAAAAAAAAAAAAAAAAAAAAAAAAATCATTCCAAACATCTTTTCTGACCATAATGCAGTAAGATTAGATTTCGATTACAGGAAAAAAACTATTACAAATTCCAACACTTGGAGGTTGAAAAACACACTGTTGAATAACCAACAAATCACAGAGGAAATAAAAAAAGAAATCAAAATATGCATAGAAATGAATGAAAATGAAAACAAAACAACCCAAAACTTGTGGGACACTGTAAAAGAAGTGCTAAGAAGGAAGGTTCATAGCAATACAGGCATACCTCAAGAAACAACAGATAAGTCAAATAAATAAGCTAACTCTACACATAAAGCAACTGGGAAAGGAAGAAATGAAGAACCCCAGGGTTAGTAGAAGGAAATAAATCTTAAAAATTAGGGCAGAAATAAATGCAAAAGAAACAAAAGGGACCATAGCAAAAGTCAACAAAGCCAAAAGCTGGTTCTTTGAGAAGATAAATAGAATTGACAAACCATTAGTCAGACTCATCAAGAAACAAAGGGAGAAAAATCAAATCAATAAAATTAGAAGTGAAAATGAAGAGATCACAACAGACAACACAGAAATATAAAGGATCATAAGAGACTACTATCAGACATGATATGACAATAAAATGACAACTTGGAAGAAATGGACAGATTCTTAAAAAGTACAACTTTCCAAAATCAAACCAGGCAGAAATAGAAAATCTTAAGAGACCCATGAGAAGCATGGAAATTGAAACTGTAATCAGAAATCTTCCAGCAAACAAAAGCTCAGGACCAGGCAGCTTCACAGCTGAAGTCTATCAAAAATTTAGAGAAGAGCTAACACCTATCCTACTCAAACTCTTCCAGAAAATGGCAGAGGAAGGTAAACTTCCAAACTCATTCTATGAGGCCACCATCACCCTAATACCAAAACCTGACAAAGATGCCACAAAAAACGAAAACTACAGGCCAATATCACTGATGAACAGAGATGCAAAAATCCTTAACAAAATTTTAGCAATCAGAATCCAACAACACATTAAAAAGATCATACACCATGACAAGTGGGCTTTATCCCAGGGATACAAGGATTCTTCAATATCCACAAATCAATCAATGTAATGCACCATATTAACAAATTGAAAAATAAAAACCATATGATTATCTCAATAGGTGCAGAGAAAGCCTTTGACAATATTCAACCTCCATTTATGATAAAATCCCTTAGAAATCAGGAATAGAAGGAACATACCTCAACATAATAAAAACTATATATGACAAACCTACAGCAAACATTATCCTCAATGGTGAAAAATTGAAAGCATTTCCCCTAAAGTCAGGAACACGACAAGGGTGCCCACTCTCACCACTTGTATTCAACATAGTTTTGGAAGTTTTGGCTACAGCAATTAGAGCAGAAAAAGGAAAAAAAAAAAAAAAGAAAGAAAAGAAATTCAGATTAAAAGGAAGAAGTAAAACTTTCACTGTTTGCAGATGACATGACCCTCTACATAGAAAACCCTAAAGACTCCACCAGAAAATTACTAGAGCTAATAAATGAATATAGTAAAGTTGCAGGATATAAAATCAACACACAGAAATCCCTTGCATTCCTATACACTGAGAAAACAGAAAGAGAAATTAAGGAAATAATTCCATTCACCATTGCACAAAAGAATAAAATACTTAAGAACATATCTACCTAAAGAAACTAAAACCTATACATAGAAAACTATAAAACAGTGGTAAAAGAAATCAAAGAGGACACAAATAGATGGAGAAATAAATTGTATTCATGGATCAGAAGAATCAATATAGTGAAAATGACTATACTACCAAAAACAATCTGTAGATTCAATGCAATCCCTATAAAGCTATCAATGGTACTTTTTACAAAGCTAGAACAAATAATTTCACAATTTGCAAGGAAATAAAAAAAACCTTAAATAGCCAAAGCAATCTTAAGAAAGAAGAATGGAACTGGAGGAATCAACCTGCCTGTTTTCAGGCTCTACTACAAAGCCACAGTCATCAAGACAGTATGGTACTTGCACAAAGACAGAAATATAGATCAATGGAACAAAACAGAAAGTCCAGAGATAAATCCATGCACCTATGGGCACCTTATCTTTGACAAAGGAGGCAAGAATATGCAATAGAGAAAAGAGAATCTCTTTAAAAAGTGATGCTGGGAAAACTGGTCAACCACTGGTAAAAGAATGAAGCTAGAACACTTTCTAACATTATGAGTTCAGTTCAGTTCAATTGCTCAGTCGTGTCCGACTCTTTGTGACCCCATGATTTGCAGCACGCCAGGCCTCCTTGTCCATCACCAAATCCTGGACTTCACTCAGACTCACACCCATCGAGTCCATGATACCATCCAGCCATCTCATCTTCGGTCGTCCCCTTCTCCTCCTACCCCCAATCCTTCCCAGCATCAGAGTCTTTTCCAATGAGTCAACTCTTCACATGAGGTGGACAAAGTATTGGAGTTTCAGCTTTAGCATCATTTCTTCCAAAGAAATCCCAGGGCTGATCTTCCTTAGAATGGACTGGTTGGATCTCCTTACAGTCCAAGGGACTCTCAAGAGTCTTCTCCAACACCACACTTCAAAAGCATCAATTCTTCTGCGCTCAGCCTTCTTCACAGTCCAACTCTCACATCCATACATGACCACAGGAAAAACCATAGCCTTGACTAGACGGGCCTTAGTCGGCAAAGTAATGTCTCTGCTTTTAAATATGCTATCTAGGTTGGTCATAACTTTTCTTCCAAGGAGGAAGCGTCTTTTAATTTCATGGCTGCAATCAACATCTGCAGTGATTTTGGAGCTCCCCAAAATAAAGTCTGACACTGTTTCTACTGTTTCCCCACCTATTTCCCATGAAGTGATGGGAACAGATGCCATGGTCTTCGTTTTCTGAATGTTGAGCTTTAAATAATGTTTTCACTCTCCTCTTTCACTTTCATCAAGAGGCTTTTTAGCTCCTCTTCACTTTCTGCCATAAGGGTGGTGTCATCTGCATATCTGAGGTGATTGATATTTCTCCCAGCAATCTTGATTCCAGCTTGTGTTTCTTCCAGCCCAGCATTTCCCATGACGCACTCTGCATAGAAGTTAAATAAGCAGGGTGACAATATACAGCCTTGACATACTCCTTTTCCTATTTGGAACCAGTCTGTTATTCCATGTCCAGTTCTAACTATTGCTTCCTGACCTGCATACAGGTTTCTCAAGGGGCAAGTTAAGTGGTCTGGTATTCCCATCTCTTTCAGAATTTTCCACAGTTGGTTGTGACCCACACAGTCAAAGGCTTTGGCATAGTCAATGAAGCAGAAATAGATGTTTTTCTGGAACTCTCTTGCTTTTTCCATGATCCAACAGATGTTGACAATTTGGTCTCTGGTTCCTCTGCCTTTTCTAAAACCAGCTTGAACATCTGGATGTTCATAGTTCACGTATTGCTGAAGCCTGGTTTGGAGAATTTTGAGCATTACTTTACTAGCATGTGAGATGAGTGCAATTGTGTGGTACTTTGAGCATTCTTTGGCATTGCCTACCAGCCCAGCATTTCCCATGACGCACTCTGCATAGAAGTTAAATAAGCAGGGTGACAATATACAGCCTTGACATACTCCTTTTCCTATTTGGAACCAGTCTGTTATTCCATGTCCAGTTCTAACTATTGCTTCCTGACCTGCATACAGGTTTCTCAAGGGGCAAGTTAAGTGGTCTGGTATTCCCATCTCTTTCAGAATTTTCCACAGTTGGTTGTGACCCACACAGTCAAAGGCTTTGGCATAGTCAATGAAGCAGAAATAGATGTTTTTCTGGAACTCTCTTGCTTTTTCCATGATCCAACAGATGTTGACAATTTGGTCTCTGGTTCCTCTGCCTTTTCTAAAACCAGCTTGAACATCTGGATGTTCATAGTTCACGTATTGCTGAAGCCTGGTTTGGAGAATTTTGAGCATTACTTTACTAGCATGTGAGATGAGTGCAATTGTGTGGTACTTTGAGCATTCTTTGGCATTGCCTTCCTTTGGAATTGGAATGAAAACTGACCTTTTCCAGTCCTGTGGCCACTGCTGAGTTTTCCACATTTGCTGGCATATTGAGTGCAGCACTTTCACAGCATCATCTTTTAGGATTTGAAACAGCTCAACTGGAATTCCATCACCTCCACTAGCTTTGTTCATAGTGATGCTTTCTAAGGCCCACTCGACTTCACATTCCAGGCTGTCTGGCTCTAGGTGAGTCGTCACACCATTGTCATTATCTTGGTCATGAAGATCTTTTTTGTACAGTTCTTCTGTGTATTCTTGCTACCTCTTCTTAATATCTTCTGCTTCTATTAGGTCCATAAAATTGCTGTCCTTTATCGAGTCTATCTTTGCATGAAATCTTCCCTTGGCATCTCTAATTCTCTTGAAGATATCTCTCATCTTTCCCATTCTGTTCTTTTCCTCTGTTTCTTTGCATTGATTGCTGAGGAAGGCTTTCTTATCTCTTCTTGCTATTCTTTGGAACTCTGCATTCAGGTGCTTATATCTTTCCTTTTCTCCATTGCTTTTCACTTCTTTTTTTTCACAGCTATTTGTAAGCCCTCCTCAGATAGCCATTTTGCTTTTTTGCATTTCTTTTCCATGGTGATGGTCTTGATCCTTGTCTCCTGTACAATGTCAGGAACCTCTGTTCATAGTTCATCAGGCACTCTGTCTATCAGATCTAGATCCTTACATCTATTTCTAAGTTCCACTGTATAATCATAAGTGATTTGATTTAGGTCATACCTGAATGGTCTAGTGGTTTTTCCCACTATCTTCAATTTAAGTCTGATTTTGGCAATAAGGAGTTCATGATCTGAGCCACAGTCAGCTCCCAGTCTTGTTTTTGCTGACTCTACAGAGCTTCTCCATCTTTGGCTGCAAAGAATGTCATCAATCTGATTTCTCTTTTGACCATCTGGTGATGTCCATGTGTAGAGTCTTCTCTTGTGTTGTTGGAAGAAGGTATTTGCTATGACCAATGCATTTTCTTGGCAAAACTCTATTAGTCTTTGCCCTGCTTCATTGCGCATTCCAAGGTCATATTTGCCTGTTACTCCAGTGTTTCTTGACTTCCTACTTTTGCATTCCAGTTCCCTATAATGAAAGGACATCTTTTTTGGGTATTAGTTCTAAAAGGTCTTGTAGGTCTTCATAAAACCGTTCAACTTCGGCTTCTTCAGTGTTACTGGCTGGGGCATAGACTAGGATTACTGTGATATTGAATGGTTTGCCTTGGAGATGAACAGAGATCATTCTGTCATTTTTGAGATTGCATCCAAGTACTGCATTTTGGACTCTTTTGTTGACCATGATGGCTACTCCATTTCTTCTGAGAGATTCCTGCCTGCAGTAGTTGATATAATGGTCATCTGAGTTAAAATCACCCATTCCAGTCCATTTTAGTTTGCTGCTTCCTAGAATATCTATGTTCACTCTTTCCATCTTCTGTTTGACCACTTCCAATTTGCCTTGATTCATGGACCTGACATTCCAGGTTCCTACGCAATATTGCTCTTTTCAGCATCGGACCTTGCTTCTATCACCAGTCACATCACAACTGGGTATTGTTTTTGCATTGGCTCCATCCCTTCATTCTTTCTGGAGTTATTTCTCCAGTAGCATATTGGGCACCTACTGACCTGGGGAGTTCTTTCAGTATCCTATCATTTTGCCTTTTCATACTGTTCATGGGATTCTCAAGGCAAGAATACTGAAGTGGTTTGCCTTTTCCTTCTCCAGTGGACCACATTGTGTCAGACCCCTCCATCATGCCTGCCGATCTTGGATAACCCCACAGGGCATGGTTTAGTTTTATTAAGTTAGACAAGGCTGTGGTCCTAGTGTGATTAGATTGACTGGTTTTCTGTGAGTATGGTTTCAGTGTGTCTGCCCTCAGATGCCCTCTTGCAACACCTACCATCTTACTTGCATTTCTCTTACCTTGGACATGGTGTGTCTCTTCGCAGCTGCTCCAGCTAAGCGCAGCCACTGCTCCTTAACTTGGATGAGAGATATCACCTCACCGCCAACCTTGAACATTGAATAGCTCCTCTAGGCCCTCTGGCGCCCGCGCAGTCACTGCTGCTTTAACATGGGGTTGCTCCTCCTGGCCACTGCCTCTGGCCTTGGGCAGGGGTAGCTCCTCGTGGCTGCTCCTGTGCTATCTCAGCCTGGCACTCTTGGCTGCTGCCCCTGACCTTGGACGTGGCATCATACACAAAAATAAACTCAAAATGGATTAAAGATCTAAACGTAAAGCCAGAAAGTATAGAACTCCTAGAGGAAAACAGGCAAAACACTCTCTGACATAAATCACAGCAGGATCCTCTATGACTAACCTCCCAGAATACTGGAAATAAAAGCCAAAATAAACAAATGGGACTTAATCAAAATTAAAAGCTTCTGCACAACAAAGGAAACGATAAGCAAGGTGAAAATACCACCTTCAGAATGGGAGAAAATAATAGCAAATGAAGCAACTGACAAAGAACTAATCTCAAAAATATACAAGCAGCTCCTGCAGCTCAATTCCAGAAAAATAAATGACCCAGTCAAAAAATAATATCATATAAGAATGAATTGCCAGTCTAGGTTCAATACAGGATACAGGATGCTTGGGGCTGGTACACTGGGATGACCCAGCAGGATGGCATGGGGACGGAGGTGGGAGGGGGTTTCAGGACTGGGAACACATGTACACCTGTGGCGGATTTATGTTAAAGTATGGCAAAACCAATACAATATTGTAAAGTAAAAAAATATAATAATAATAAATAATTAATTAAAAAAAATGGACCTAAGAACTAAACAGACATTTCTCCAAAGAAGACATACAGAGGGCTAACAAACACATGAAAAGATGCTCAACTTCACTCATTATCAGAGAAATACAAATCAAAACCACAATGAGATACCATTTCACGCCAGTCAGAATGACTGCCATCCAAAAGTCTACAAGCAATAAATGCTGGAGAGAATGTGGAGAAAAGGGAACCCTCTTACACTGTTGGTGGGAGTACAAACTAGTACAGCCACTATGGAAAACAGTGTAGAGATTCCTTAAAAAACTGGAAATAGAACTGCTGTATGACCCAGCAGTCTCACCACTGGGAATATACACTGAGGAAACCAGAATTGAAAGAGACATGTGTACCCCAATGTTCATTGCGGCACTGTTTATAATAGCCAGGACATGGAAGCAACCTAGATGTCCATCAGCAGATGAATGGATAAGAAAGCTGTGGTATATATATACAATGGAGTATTACTCAGCCATTATAAAGAATACATTTGAATCAGTTTTAGTGAGGTGGATGAAACTGGAGCCTATTATACATAGTGAAGTAAGCCAGAAAGAAAAACACCAATACAGTATACTAATGCATATATATGGAATTTAGAAAGATGGTATCGATAACCCTGTATGTGAGACAGTAAAAGAGACACAGATGTATAGAACAGTCTTATAGACTCTGTGGGAGAGGGCGAGGGTGGGATGATTTGAGAGAATGCTATTGAAACATGTATATTATCATATGTGAAAAGCCAGGACATGGAAGCAACCTAGATGTCCATCAGCAGATGAATGGATAAGAAAGCTGTGGTATATATATACAATGGAGTATTACTCAGCCATTATAAAGAATACATTTGAATCAGTTTTAGTGAGGTGGATGAAACTGGAGCCTATTATACATAGTGAAGTAAGCCAGAAAGAAAAACACCAATACAGTATACTAATGCATATATATGGAATTTAGAAAGATGGTATCGATAACCCTGTATGTGAGACAGTAAAAGAGACACAGATGTATAGAACAGTCTTATAGACTCTGTGGGAGAGGGCGAGGGTGGGATGATTTGAGAGAATGCTATTGAAACATGTATATTATCATATGTGAAACGAACCACCAGTCCAGGTTCGATGCATGATACAGGGTGCTTGAGGAGTGGGATGGGGAGGGAGGTGGTAGGGGGGTTCCAGATGGGGAACACATGTACGCTCGTGGCAGATTCATGTGAATGTATGGCAAAACCACTACAACATTGTAAGGTAATTAGCCTCCAATGAAAATAAATAAATATATATTGAAAAAAAGAACTGATAAGGAAAATAAAAGATTTTGAAAAAAACCTGTTCGTCACATTTCAGTGTGTACTCTTATAAAGTTTTTTATAAAAAATAGATATTCTTGCTAATTGCAAACGATCAGTGTGTATTTCCAAGTAAACAGAATTTAAAAAATATGTCCTGCAATTTATAAGAAGTGCATAATAAACATGTATAGCGCGACAGTCTTGGGGCTCTTCCTAAATTTTGCTTTAAATTTAAACTAGTGAAATGCTTGGGTAGAAACAGTATATTTGCATACCAGATGTCGCAGTAGTGGTTAAGAGCCCACCTGTCAATGCAGAAGATGTAAAAGATGTGGGTTCAATCCCTGAGTTGGGAAGAATCCCTGGAGAAGGACAGGGCAACCCACCCCAGTATTCTTGCTTTGAGAATCCCATAGACAGAGAAGCCTGGTGGCTACTGTTCATAGGATCACAAAGAGTTGGACACAACTGATGCAACTTAGTGCACACAAATAGAAAGACTCTGGAAATTCAGTTAAGTTGCTTTAAAAAAATAAATGTATATCTCTCTATATATTTCTATCTATCTATATTTCATGTTGAAAATACAACAAATTTCTGGTTAATATAGTAAGCTAGTTAATGTGTAAAGACAAGACCACTCACTGAAAATATATACACACATCATCATATACACACAAGATAGATATAACAGTTTTAAACTATGCAGTTAGTTTTTTTTTTAAATAAGGAAAGGAATGAACAATTTCTATAACTAAATGGTAACTAGAAGATAATTGGATCAATGTGTGACAAAGCAGGAAAAAGAAGTATATACGAATCACACTGCTTTGAGGTTGGGGTTTTAATGTTCAAATAGAGATGAGGAATATAAATTTAATGGTCAAACTTGTACAATGTGGGCAACAGGTATAACCCTGAGTAGGGATTCATTGACTCTCCCATCCAGGGATGAGAACCTGGGCAACTGTGTCCAGGGAATCTGGAAGCTGCATGTAGTCACCATCTAAGAAGGGGTATGAAAGGGTGGAAACTCATCAAGGAGATATCTGAACAGCATGCCTGACTTGTTACTATGGGGCCTGGTATAAATCAACCCCTATTGTTTTGGAAAGCTGAGCCAAGAAATTCCCTTTAAATTGGTGCAGTTGAAACCCACACGGCTTTGGGAAAAGAAGCTTGAAATCTGGCCTGCACAATCCAGGGTTCAGGAAGTGCTTATAGAAAGCAATGCAGTTCTCACTGAAAATACATTTATAATCAGAAGTTATAAACCAAGTATGATTAAAAGGTAGAGAATGTATACTTTGTGAACTGGAGAAAACAAGAAATCTGAAATAATCTGTTGAAAATAGTCAATAGGATTCAACATAGGCAGTCTGACATACTTGATGTCTGGACAAACCATTCTTGAACAGAATACCTAACAATTCTGGGTAATATATTTAAAATATCTTTTTAAATGCATAACTGAACCAGTAGGAGGTATGATAGAAACATCAGAGGTCAGAAATAGTGATAAATGTGAATCAGAAGGGTTTAAAGGACAAAACTGGCTTTTGCCTTGAGGCGTCTGCCCATCTGTGGTGATGTGCGTTTTTTGTTTTTTAAATAATTAAATCATAGTATCCAAGTGGAGGAAGATTGATCTTTTGATGCCACAGTGCATATTTATTACATGAAAAAAGAAAACATCAACCTCCTTGATAACTGTTAACTTGAAGTGGCAGAAGTGGTAAGATGTAGTTATGTTGACTAAGATTTTAGGCATTTGAGGTTTAGCTCTGCCACTTCTCAAACATAAAAGTGTAACATATGCAAAGTGTCCAGATTTCAAGTATGTGCCTTATCAAATGTTTATACAGATGAAAACTTGATCTCCACGTTATGAAACTGAGTATTAGAAAAGACCAAGAAACTAATGTATATACCTAGCCCAATTCAATAATATTTTTTCTGTGAAAAACTTCTGTAACTTCTATCATCCTATATTTGCCTTGCCTGTTAATTGCACTTTGTAAAAATCAAATGTTTATGTCTGTCTTTGTTCACTTAACATGACTGTCAATTATACCCATATTGATTGTGGTAAGACTTCACTCTCATGGCTATACATTGTTCCATTTGTATGATTTTACCACAATTTAATTATAATATCTACTCTTCAAGAATATTTGGGTTACTTCCATCTTGAGCTATTAAAAACAGGGCTACTAAAGATATTCTTGTACGTGTAGTTTGGTGAACATGTGTATACCAAACTCTGTTGGTTACACACTTAAGACTGGGAAGGCCAAGCCATAGGATGCACATATATTGAGCTTTAGCCGATTCTCCAAACTATTACATAATGGTTGTTTCTCAATAGCAGTGCGTAAAACTCTAGTTTGTTCCACATCTGAGCCAATATTTCAAAATTTTAGGCTCTTTCATTTTTCCACTCTAGTGGGTAAGAAGTGACATGAATTGTTGCTTAAACTTTCCTTTTCCTGATGAATGATACAATGTAGTGAAAATTTTATCAACCATTAGAATGTCCTCTTTTATGAAATTCCATTTTCAAATATTTTGACTAGTTTTTGAAATTTTGGTGCTTTTTTTGTTGTTGTTGGATATCTGTATTTTACTTATTGCTTTTGTGGGAGCTCTTTCCATATTTTGTATAGAAGTTTTTTTTTTTTTAATTATTTTTTACCTGTATGTATTAAAATGTCTTCCCCTACCCATGAATTGCTTTTTCAACTTCTTACTGGAATCTTTTGAAAGTAGAAGTGTATTTTTGTGTATGGTGTTTAATTTTAATGAAGTTACACATCAATATTTTATAGTTAGGGTTTTTTTTTGGTATCTTATATATGTATAAAAATGTTCTAGCCCAATGAGAACAAACCGTATAAGCTACAAAATCATAGTTTTACTTTTTCTTTTTGGTCAGTATTTGTTTTACTTTATTATTTTTTTAATTTAAATGTATTTATTTTAGTTGGAAGTTAATTACTTAAAATATTATATTGGTTTTGACATACATCAACTTTAATTGCCATGGGTGTACACGTATTCCCAATCCTGAACCTCCTTCCCACCTCCCTCCCCATACCATCCCTATGGGTCATCCCAGTGTACCAGTGCCAAGCATCCTGTATCCTGCATTGAGCCTGGAATGGCGATTCTTTTCTTATATGATATTATACATGTTTCAATGCCATTCTCCCAAATTATCCCACCCTCTCCCTCTCCCATGGAGTCCAAAAGACTGTTCTATACATCTGTGTCTCTTTTGCTCTCTCACATACAGGGTTATCGATACCATCTGTCTAAATTCCATATATATGCGTTAGTTTACTGTATCGATGCTTTTCTTTCTGGTTTACTTCACTCTGTATAATAGGCTCCAGTATCATCCACCTCATTAGAACTGTTTCAAATGTATTCTTTTTAATGGCTGAGTAATACTCCTTTGTGTATATGTACCATAGCTTTCTTAACCATTCATCTGCTGATGGACATCTAGGTTGCTTCCATGTCCTGGCTATTATAAACAGTGCTGCGATGAACACTGGGGTACACGGGTCTCNTGTGCTTTGATTCATGGGTTCACAAAGAGTCGAACAGGACTGGGCGACTGAAATGAACTGAACTGAGTCTCTTATGATCCTTTGTATTTCTATGTTGTCTGTTGAGATCTCTTCATTTTCACCTCTAATTTTATTGATTTGATTTTTCTCCCTTTTTTTCTTGATGAGTCTGGCTAATGGTTTGTCAATTCTATTTATCTTCTCAAAGAACCAGCTTTTGCCTTTGTTGATTTTTGCTATGGTCTGTTTTGTTTCTTTTGCATTTATTTTTGCCCTAATTTTTAAGATTTCTTTCCTTCTACTAACCCTGGGGGTCTCCATTTCTTCCTTTTGTAGTTGCTTTAGGTGTAGAGTTAGGTTATTTATTTGACTTTTTCTTGTTTCTTCAGGTATGCCTGTATTGCTATGAACTTTCCCCTTAGCACTGCTTTTACAGTGTCCCACAGGTTTTGGATTGTTTTGTTTTCATTTTCATTCATTTCTATGCATATTTTGATTTCTTTTTTGATTGTAGTTCAGCCTCCATATGTTGGAATTTATAATAGTTTTTCTCTGTAATTGAGATCTAATCTTACTGCATTGTAGTCAGAAAAGATGCTTGGAATGACTTCAATTTTTTTGAATTTATTTAGGTTATTTATTTGACTTTTTCTTGTTTCTTCAGGTATGCCTGTATTGCTATGAACTTTCCCCTTAGCACTGCTTTTACAGTGTCCCACAGGTTTTGGATTGTTTTGTTTTCATTTTCATTCATTTCTATGCATATTTTGATTTCTTTTTTGATTGTAGTTCAGCCTCCATATGTTGGAATTTATAATAGTTTTTCTCTGTAATTGAGATCTAATCTTACTGCATTGTAGTCAGAAAAGATGCTTGGAATGACTTCAATTTTTTTGAATTTATCAAGGCTAGATTTATGGACCAGGATGTGATCTATCCTGGAGAAGTTTCCATGTGCACTTGATAAGAAGGTGAAATTTATTGTTTTGGGGTAAATGTCCTCCAGATATCAATTAGGTCTAACTGGTCTATTGTATCATTTAAAGTTTGTGTTTCCTTGTCAATTTTCTGTGTAGATGATCTATCCATAGGTGTGAGTGGGGTATTAAAGTCTCCCCCTATTATTGTGTTATTGTTAGTTTCCCCTTTCATACTTGTTAGCATTTGTCTTACATATTGCGGTGCTCCTATGTTGGGTGCATATATGTTTATAATTGTTATATCTTCTTCTTGGATTAATCCTTTCATCATTATGTAGTGTCCTTCTTTGTCTCTCTTCACAGCCTTTGTTTTAAAGTCTATTTTATCTGATATGAGTATTGCTACTCCTGCTTTCTTTTGGTCTCTTTGGAATATCTTTTTCCAACCCTTCACTTTTAGTCTGTATGTGTCCCTTGTTTTGAGGTGGGTCTCTTGTAGACAACATATATAGGGGTCTTGTTTTTGTATCCATTTAGCCAGTCTTTTATTTTGGTTGGGGCACTCAACCCATTTACATTTAAGATAATTATTGATAAGTATGATCCCTTTGCCATTTACTTTGTTGTTTTGAGTTCGAGTTTATACACCCTTTCTGTGTTTCCTGTCTCAAGAATATCCTTTGGCATTTGTTGGAGAGCTGGTTTGGTGGTGCTGAATTCTATCAGCTTTAGCTTGTCTGTAAAGCTTTTGATTTCTCCTTCATATTTGAAGGAGATCCTTGCTGGGTACAGTAATCTGGGCTGTAGGTTATTTTCTTGAATTAGTTTAAGTATGTCTTGCCATTCCCTCCTGGCCTGAAGAGTTTCTATTGAAAGATCAGCTGTTATCCTTATGGGAATCCCCTTGTGTGTTATGTGTGGTTTTTCCCTTGCTGCTTTTAATATTTGTTCTTTGTGTTTGATCTTTGTTAATTGGATTAATATGTGTCTTGGGGTGATTAACCTTGGGGTTATCCTGTTTGGGACTCTCTGGGTTTCTTGAACTTGGGTAATTATTTCCTTACCCATTTTAAGGAATTTTTCAACTATTATCTCTCAATTATTTTCTCATGGTCTTTCTTTTTGTCTTCTTCTTCTGGGACTCCTATGATTTGAATGTTGGGGCATTTAATATTGTCCTGGAGGTCTCTGAAATTGTCCTCATTTCTTTTAATTCATTTTTCTTTTTTCCTCTCTGATTCATTTATTTTTACCATTCTATCTTCTACTTTACTAATCCTATCTTCTGCCTCTGTTATTCTACTATTTGTTCCATCCAGAGTGTTTTGATCTCATTTATTGCATTATTCATTATATATTGACTCTTTTTTATTTCTTCTAGAGCTTTATTAAACCTTTCTTGCATATTCTCAATCCTTGTCTCCAGGCTATTTATCTGTGATTCCATTTTGATTTCAAGATTTTGGATCATTTTCACTATCATTATTCAGAATTCTTTATCAGTTAGATTCCGTATCTCTTCCTCTTTTGTTTGGTGCGGTGGGCATTTATCCTGTTCCTTTTCCTGCTGGGTATTTCTCTGTCTCTTCATCTTGTTTATATTGTTGAGTTTGAGGTGGACTTTCTCTATTCTGGCAGTTTGTAGAGTTCTCTTTATTGTGGAGTTTCCTCACTGTGAGTGGAGTACTATGGGTGGCTTGTCAATGTTTCTTGGTTAGGGAAGCTTGTGTCGGTGTTCTGGTGGGTGGAGCTGGATTTCTTCTCTCTGGAGTGCAATGAAGTGTCCAGTAATGAGCTATGAGGTGTCAATGGTTTTGGAGTAACTTTGGGCAGTCTGTATATTGAAGCTCAGGGTTGTGTTCCTGTGTTGCTGAAGAATTTTCATGGTATGTCTTGCTCTGGAACTTGGTGGCCCTTGGGTGGTGCTTGGTTTCAGTGTAGGTATGGAGGTGTTTGATGGGCTCCTGTTGATTAGTGTTCCCTGGAGTCAGGAGTTCTCTGGTGTTCTCAGAATTTGGACTTAAGCCTTCTGCTTCTGGTTTTCAGTTTTATTTTTAAAGTAGCCTCAAGTCTTCTCCTTCTATAACCACACCATTGATAAAACATCTAGGTTAAAGTGAAAAGTTTCTCCACATTGAGGGACACCCAGAGAGGTTCACAGAGTTACATGGAGAGGAGAAGAGGGAGGAGAGAGTTAGAGGTGACCTGAATGAGATGAGGTAGAATCAAAAGAGAAGAGAGCAAGTTAGCCATTAATCACTTCCTTATGTGGGCTCCACAGTCTGCACCCCTCAGAGATGTTCACGGAGTTATACAGAGAAGAGAGGAGGGAGGGAGGAGACAGAGGTGTCCAGAAGGATAAAAGGGGGAACCAAAAGGAGAGAGACAGATCCAGCCAGTAATCAGTTCCCTAAGTGTTCTCCACCGTCTGGAACACACAGAGATTCACAGAGTTGGGTAGAGAAGAAAAGGGGGAGGGAGGAGACAGAGGCAACATGGTGGAGAAAAAGAAGAGTCCAAAGGGGGAGAGAGTAGTCAAGCCAGTAATCTTTCTCCCAAGAAAAAATGGGTACTGAAGATTGGGTTCTTAAAGGTACAAAATTGATAACAAATACCAAAAAGCAAAGATTAAAAATCTAGAGTAGAGGTTGGATTTTCAAACCTACAATACTAAAGAAAAGAAGAAAAAAAAAGTCACAAAAATTATAGAAAAAAAAATTTATGGTTTGCTTTAAAAAATAGTCTTTTTTTTTTGCAAAGTAATAGGTTATAAAAATGAAAATTAAAGGAGTAGTATAGGATTTAAACATTAAAATAAAAATTAAAAAAATGATAGTAAAAATATATCTAGGACTTTCTCTGGTGTTGTTTTGGACACTGTTGGTGCAGTTTATTTTCTGATAGTTCCTTGGTCTGGCTTATATTTCTCAAGATCTATAGGCCCCTTCCTATGTAATCAGTACTAACTACAGGGTTTTAATCTATTGCACCTGTCACTTCCAAGGCGGTTCCCTCTGTTTTAGCTTCTTCTGTTTGCTGGTCTCTTCAGTGTCTGATTTTCACCCTAACACAAGGGGTGCGGTGGTGGACACATTTTTAAGGCTCACTTGTTCAGTCGCGCTGTGGGGAGGGGGGAACGTGCAAACAAATAACACTGGCATGTGCTTGCAGTGTCTCAGCCATACTGGGCCTGCCCCCACTCACTGTGCATGGGCCCTTCCTGCCCACACTGCTCAGGCTCTAGGGTGCTCCACCAGAAACCTTCCAAGGCCAGCCCTGGGCTGCCTGCACCTCACAGGTCTAAGCCGCTCAGGTTCAGGCACTCAGGTAGTCCTCAGAGGCACAAGTTGGACCTGCGTTTTGTGCCCTTCCTAGGTCCAAGCAGCTCAGGTGATGAGGTGTTTGGTGGGCGCAGTCACTGTGATTTATGACCTTCCCTGTCCCTGCTGCTCAGTTTTCTGGATGTACAACTGGTGCACCTTCTCAGGCAGATGTTGACTGTCCAAAACCCCAAGAAGTCAAAGAATCCTGCTTGCAGTTTGGTAGATAATGTCTCTCTGGGGCTGCAATTGCCCCCTTCTGGCTCTGGCTGCCTGTCACCAGAGGGGGATAGTCTGCAGCCGGCTAGTTCTGTTCAATCCTTTGTTCTATGCGTGGTCCTAGAGGTATCTTAGGTTAGGGCTTTTTGTGTGGTAGCTATCCCACAGTCTGGTTTGCTAGCCCAAGTTAGTTCGCTCAGATTGCCCTTGGGGCACTCAGGTCCAGTCCTTACTCTAAGCAGTGCAGCTCATGCCTTCCTGTCCAGCCCCTGCTTGCTAGCAGCCGGTTCAGGCGTCTGTGCTGCTTCTCCACTGGGGGAGTTACCATTGGGCTCATAATCTGCCGGGTTTAATTAGTTATTTATTTTTCCTCCCTGTTATGTTGCCCTCTGTGCTTCCAAGCCTCGCTACAGACTCAGCAGTGAGTGTTTCCTGGTGTTTGGAAACTTCTCTCTTTTTAAGACTCCCTTACTGGGATTGAGCTCTGTCCTTATCTCTTTTGTCTCTTTTTTTGTCTTTTATATTTTTTCCTACTTCCTTTTGAAGACAATGGACTGTTTTTCTGGGTGCCTGATGTCCTCTGCCCACATTCAGAAGTTGTTTTGTGGAATTTACTCAGCGCTAAAAATGTTCTTTTGATGAATTTGTGAGGGAGAAACTGGTCTCCCCGTCCTATTCCTTTGCCATCTTAGGACCGCCTGCCATAGTTTTACTTTTAAACCAATCAAGGAATTTAGGATGAATACAAGCCTAAATATTCCAGAGAAGGAGCTCCTCCTAGGAGAGGAGGAGGAGCCACAGCTGCTTCCTTGTACATATGGTGAGAAGAGACTGACCCTGTGATAGGATCGTGTGAGAAGAAACCAGTAGAAATTTAAAAGATTATAATGGCTGCATATATCCTGACATGACTCCTTAGTCTTTTAAGGGATCTCAATTTGTGTCTATTCTCCAACTGTATCACACAAGACCTTTGCTGAGTTCATGACTGCAGTAGATTAAATGCCCTGGGAAGACAGAACAGCTGTTGGAGTACTTCTTAGAGCCACAGGAAATTCACCAGGTACACAGCAGGCTTGGAACATGCGAGAGAACTGGAAGAATGTTATTACAGCTACACAAGATCACTGAGTACATGGAAGCAGTGAGCCGAAAATGGATTCAGGGTTAAACTGCTGAGAAAGTCCTTCAAGATGTACAGAACTTTCACTGAGTTGCTGAAGACTGGGAACCATGGAGAAGTGCTGTGAAAAATTCCCTGAAAGTACACAAATGCAGACAGGTGCTTTTTGCTGGGAAAAGGGCAGGGTAGCTGACAGAAGTCTCCAAAGTGATCAACAGATATTTGAAAGTGAAAATGTTAGTTGCTAAGTCTTGTCGGACTCTTTGTGACCCCATGGACTGTTGCCTGCTAGGCTCCTCTGGCCATGGTATTCTCCAGGCAAGAATGCTGGAGTGGGTAGCCAGTCTCTCTCCAGGGGATCTTCCCCACCTAGGAATCGAACCCTGGTCTTCTGCATTGCAGGCAGATTCTTTACCATCTGAGCCAGCAGAGAAGAATTTTATTTAGTTGAAATCAGAACCCATGGTAGGCTAGGAGCAGTGCAACAAGGTGGAGAAAGTTATCTCAAAGATGAAAAATGAGAGCAGGGCTGGAAAGGAAAGAGAAGGACCCAGTCACCTAAAGAGTCAAAATCTAGACTATAAAGCAGAGAGGGATCTCCTACAATCCAGAAATTTAGCTACTGAACTGAAATTCAAAGAGAGATCTCGGGAAATTTGGCCAGTGCTCAGATAGCAAGCCAAGCTGAAGGAATTATTCTGATCTCAAATCAAAATATTGAGAAGCCAGTGGTGAAGTTGATCTCTTCACCACTGAAATGAAATCTTCACCAAAGCTCAGAACCAGATAAAACATATGTTGTATATGTTGTTTCTTCCGCCTTGAAGCAGCTTGCTGCTGCTGCTGCTAAGTCGCTTCAGTCGTGTCCGACTCTGCGCGACTCCATTGATGGCAGGCACCAGGCTCCCCCTTCCCTGGGGTTCTCCAGGCAAGAACACTGGAGTGGGTTGCCATTTCCTTCTCCAATGCATGAAAGTGAAAATTGAAAGTGAAGTCAATGAGTCATGTCCAACTCTCAGTGACCTCATGGACTGCAGCCTACCAGGCTCCTCCGCCCATGGGATTTTCCAGGGAAGAGTACTGGAGTGGGTTGCCATTGTCTTCTCCATTGAAGCAACTTAATAGTGGAAAGAAAACATATCCTTTATCTTGGGTTAAATATCACTGATTTTAATTTTTTTTTTTAGTGTTACACCTCAGTTTTATTTGGCAAGCAAAGGAAAATACACCCTAGAAGCAAAAGCCAACAATACAAAGAGAAGAAAGAAAGAAAAAATTCAATTTCCACTCCTCATTTTATATGCTTTCTCTCCTCTCTTGAGCCTGCCTTATGTAAATTGGGCTAGCCAGGAGAACAGTTTGTTTCATTTGAGGTCCTCACTGTGGTCTTTGGACTTTCCTTTATTCTATTTTTGTGGGCTTTTCCCTTCTTTGTGTTTTATTTATTTATTTTTTTTGTTATGATCTAATTAATTTTTATTTTTTAGTTTGTTTTGCTTTACAATACTGTATTCATTTTGCTACACATCGACATGAATCAGCCTTTTAATCTTAATTTTTCTTTGACACACAAGTTCAATATATGACAAAATTTATGAGATATGCAATAAAATGAGAGCACATGAATCAGAAAATAGAGGGAAAACAGTCAATAGAAGTAAATCTGTGTATGTTTTAGATATTAGTTTTATAAGAAAAGGACTTTAAAATAACTATGGTTAATAACAGTAAAGATTTAGGAGAAAGGTGGCAAAATGCATAAGTAAGTAAATGGAAAATTTTGACAGAAAAATGTGAAGTATAAGAAAATAAAATGAAATACCAGAATAGACAAATACAGCATCAGAAATAAGAAATTATTCGGTGGACTTAATAAATGCTGTGCAGTAAAAGGGACGAAACAAACTACCTCTTTAGTTTGTTTACAAAACAAACCCCTACTTTCCTCTTTTTTTCAAAGAGAGAGAGAGAGAAAAAAAAGGAATATAAAAGAAAACTGAGCAGAAGTGTCCAATATCTATGAGATAATCTTAAATATACTAACATATTTGTAATTGGAGTCTCAGAAATGAGAAAAAGTAGGGAAAGGGAGAAGAAAATTTTGAACAGATAGTGGCTGAAAAATTTTCAAAACTAGTGAAAGATATCAACCCACAACTAACCCCAAGAAAGATTAAACACACCTGCACACACAGCACCAAGCTCATCATAATCAAAGTTTTGAAAATCAAAGTTACCAAATCAAAGATAAGGTAAAAAAATCTTACAATTAGCCAAAGATAAAAAGACACATTACATTCAGGCAAACAACAAGAGCAAAAGATGACTAATTATGAAGGCTGGAATAAAGTGAGGCAAAAATTTGAAGGTGCAGAAAGAAAAATGTCAACCTAGAAGTTCATACTAAATAAAATATTCTATTAAAATAAAGGTGAAATAAAGATATTTTCAAGATTGAAGGTTGAAAAATTTTAGGGCCAGCACAGACACTTAAATTTGAAAAAAGTTTCTTCAGGCTTGATGAAAAGAGCTGCGTTTTTAAAGACCATTGACTCTTTGAAGCAAATATAATGAAAATTCATTGCATATTTGCAGCTTATGTAGAATTAAAATATATGCCAATAACATATTGTCAGTGGTAAGAAACGTGGAATTCTTTGTGAAGTGATATAATAGTGTTTAATATTCAGTTCAGTTCAGTTCAATTGCACAGTCCTGTCTGACTCTTTGTGATTCCATGAATTGCAGCACGCCAGGCCTCCCTGGAAAAAGCAAGAAAGTTCCAGAAAAGACATCTATTTCTGCTTTATTGACTATGCCAAAGCCTTTGACTGTGTGGTTATCACAATAAACTGGAAAATTCTGAAAGAGATGGGAACTTTGCACAGTCCTGTCTGACTCTTTGTGATTCCATGAATTGCAGCACGCCAGGCCTCCCTGGAAAAAGCAAGAAAGTTCCAGAAAAGACATCTATTTCTGCTTTATTGACTATGCCAAAGCCTTTGACTGTGTGGTTATCACAATAAACTGGAAAATTCTGAAAGAGATGGGAACACCAGACGACCTGACCTGCCTCTTGAGAAATCTGTATGCAGGTCAGGAAGCAACAGTTAGAACTGGACATGGAACAACAGACTGGTTCCAAATAGGAAAAGAAGTACATCAAGGTTATATATTGTCACCCTGTTTATTTAACTTCTATGCAGAGTACATCATGAGAAACGCTGGACTGGAAGAAACACAAGCTGGAATCAAGATTACCAGGAGAAATATCAATAACCTCAGATATGCAAATGACATCACCCTTATGGCAGAAAGTGAAGAGGAACTGAAAAGCCTCTTGATGAAAGTGAAAGAGGAGAGTGAAAAAATTGGCTTAAAGCTCAACATTCGGAAAACGAAGACCATGGCATTGGGTCTCATCACTTCATGGCAGATAGATGGGGAAACAGTAGAAACAGTGTCAGCCTTTGTTCTTTTGCGCTCCAAAATCACTGCAGATGCTGACTGCAGCCATGAAATTAAAAGACGCGTACTCCTTGGAAGAAAAATTATGACCAACCTAGATAGCATGTTCAAAAGCAGAGACATTACTTTGCCAACTAAGGTCTGTCTAGTCAAGGCTATGTTTTTTCCTGTGGCCATGTATGGATGTGAGAGTTGGACTGTGAAGAAGGCTGAGTGCTGAAGAATTGATGCTTTGAACTGTGGTGCTGGAGAAGACTCTTGAGAGTCCCTTGGACTGCAAAGAGATCCAACTAGTCCATTTTGAAGATCAGCCCTGGGATTTTTCTTTGGAAGGAATGATGCTAAAGCTGAAACTCCAGTACTTTGGCCACCTCATGCGAAAAATTCTCATTGGAAAAGACCCTGATGCTGGGAGGGATTGGGGTCAGGAGGAGAAGGGGATGACCAAGGATGAGATGGCTGGATGACATCACCAACTCGATGGACGTGAGTCTGAGTGAACTCCAAGAGTTGGTGATGGACAGGGAGGCCTGGTGTGCTGTGATTCATGGGGTCACAAAGAGTCAGACATGACTGAGCGACTGAACTGAACTGAACTGAGGCCTCCCTGTCCATCACTAACTCCCAGAGTTCACTCAGACTCACATCCATCGAGTCGGTGATGCCATCCAAATATCTCATCCTGTGTCGTTCCCTTCTCCTCCTACCCCCCAATCCTTCCCAGCATCAGAGTCTTTTCCAATGAGACAATTCTTTGCATGAAGTGGCCAAAGTACTGGAGCTTCAGCTTTAGCATCACTCGTTCCAAAGAACACTCATGACTGATCTCCTTTAGAATGGACGGGTTGGATCTCCTTGTAGTCCAGGGGACTCTCAAGAGTCTTCTCCAGCACCACAGTTCAAAAGCATTAATTCTTCATCGCTCAGCTTTCTTCACAGTTCAACTTTCACATCCATACATGACTACTGGAAAAACCATAGGCTTGACTAGACCGACCTTTGTTGGCAAAGTAATGTCTCTGCTTTTGAATATGCTATCTAGGTTGGTCATAACTTTCCTTCAAGGAGTAAGCGTCTTTTAATTTCATGGCTGCAATCACCATCTGCAGTGATTTTGGAGCCCCCAAAAACAAAGGCTGACACTGTTTCTGCTATTTCCCCATCTGTTTCCTGTGAAGTGATGGAACCAGATGCCATGATCTTAGTTTACTGAATGTTGAGCTTCAAGCCAACTTTTTCACTCTCCACTTTCACTTCATCAAGAGGCTTTTTAGTTCCTCTTCACTTTGTGCCATAAGGGTGGTGTCATCTGCATATCTGAGGTTATTGATATTTCTCGCATTCTGTGATAAATTAAAGATATATCTTACCATCAATAATTGTCTCAAATTTTTTCTTGAACAAATTAAAAAATTTTCAATACTATGGTACTACACATCTTTTCTTATATTCAGCCCAAACTATTTCTATTTTTATTATTTTTTGATAATATTGTGAATAATATGAAAATTTCATTTTATATTTTGCTATATATACAATGTATAGTTACATGTATATATTCATACATGCTTTTGTATTTATGGACTACAGAAAATTTATGGATTAATTATAAAAGTATATCTCTAGCTTTTAAATTTTATCTCTGTATACAATTACATGAAGTTAATAGCTGTTTCTTCTTTGAGTACTTATAAGCTTCTTAAATTTTCTAATCTTATTATGCTGGCTACAGACTCCAGAATAATGGTGAATAAAGAGGCAATAGTGATGCTTTTACCAAGATAGAGGAAATTTTTAATATTTTATCATAAGGAATCATGTTTGCAGTAATTTTGTTTCTCATTGCTTTTATGTCATAGATAGTCTTTATCAGGTTAAGAATGTTCTCTTGTGTCCTAGGATGCTGGGAGGTTTAGTTTTACTTTGTTTTATTTTACTTTTTACATAGCTTTCCTCTACCTAGCCAATCATAGGAATTTTCTTTTATCTGTTAATGGAGAATTATGTTAGTTTTTTAATATAAAATTAATATTTTAATTATTAGAAAAAATGTCACGTGATTATGATGTAAGTTTTGTATTGCTGATTTCATTTTGTAAACATTGAACTTAGGATGTTTCCATGTATAGTCAGAAAAGAGATTGCTTTTCAATAATGCGCTCTGATGATATATTTATGTAGCTTTGGTTTTAAGTTTATGCTTTTCTCATAAAATATATTAAGTGTCATCTGTTCTTTTATTCTCTGGAAGAGTTTGTGTAAACTTATTTTTTCCCATTAAATAGTATTTGGAAGACTGTATTGGTGAATTCATCTCTGCAAGGGGGCTTCTTTGGGTCAACAGATTTTAGTAATATTCAGTTTTTAAAACAGACACCAAATTAATCCTCTTTACTTCCTCTGTCAGCTCCAGTAAGGTGAGGATATTATTTTTGAGAAACATCCACTTTATATAAATTTTGAAGTCTATTGTCTGAAAGGTATTTATCATATTTTATATTATCTTTTTGATGTCACTAAATCTGTAGTGAGTTGTACTATACTCTTATGTCACTGATACTAAAGTTGCATTTTCTTTTTTGTCTTGCTAAACATTTAGAGATTTTATTCATCTTTACAAAAAAAAATCTTAAATTAAAAAAATATTGAAATATAATTGATTTATAGTGTGTTAGTTTCTGGTATAAAGTGATTCAATTATATATAACTGAATATGAAAATAATATAAAAGAAAATAATTTTTCATATACTTTTCCATTATGTTTTATTACAAGATATTGAATATAGTTCCCTGTTGATGATGAACAGGGAGGCCTGGCATGCTGCGATTCATGGGGTCGCAAAGAGTCGGACACGACAGAATGACTGAACGACTGAACTGAACTGAACTGAACGTACATTAGGACCTTGTTGTTTATTTTATATATAGCAGTCTGCCTCTGCTAATTCCAAACTCCTAATTTACCCCACAACCTCTTTCCCTTTTGCTTTCAGTTTGTGAGCCTGTTTCTGTTTTTCAAGTTAAAAAAAACAGTGACCAACGGAATCAGAAAGATATCAGTTTTCATTGTACTAGTATCACCGTGTTGCAGTGAGTTGATGCTGCTGTCATTATTACTTGTCACAGTCTGTTTTCATTTCTTAGGTTCAGGAGCTATAATTGTTTTTCTGCTTTTTTTTTGGTCTCTGTTCACATTGGCACATGACATAACAGTGGTAGTAATAGTAAGAATAATAATAATAAATGGATAAAAGAATGAAAATGATATTTTAGATCTCATATATGAGTGATATATGATTTTGTCTTTCTCTTTCTGACGTAACTCAATATGAGAATCTCTGCTGCTGCTGCTGCTGCTAAGTCGCTTCAGTCATGTCCGAATCTGTGCGACCCCAGAGACAATCTCTAGGTCCATTCATATTGCCGCAAATGACATTATTTCATTATTTTTATGGCTGAATAGTATTCCATTCTGTGTGTTCACCACATCTGCTTTATCCATTCACGTGTTGATAAATATTTAAGTTGCTTCCATGTCTTGGCTATTATAAACAGTGCTGTTATAAACACTGGAGTGCATGTATCTTTTTGAATTAATGTTTTCTCCTAATATATGCCTTTGAGTAGGATTGCTGGATCATTTGGCAACTCTATTTTCAGTTTTTTTAAGCTAAAAAAATCTCCATACTATTTTCACTGCACCAATTTACATTCCCACCAACAGCGTAGGCAAATTCTTTTTTCTCCACACCCTCTCTCATCTTTGCAAAGAACCAATTTTATCATTTGGTTGTTTAGCTGCTTTTTAATATTTTTAGTATTTGCATTTTCTGCTTTTATCTCTTTTTCTTCCATATTCTTTGTTTCTTAGGTTTTATTTTCAGTTCTTTTTCTTGTTGAGGTGGAAGGTTAGATATGTAATAAAAATTATATAACTTACCCTATCTCTCCCATGTAAGGACAATTATAGTCCCATTTATTTAATGTGTTTCTGATCTAAGACATTCACTCTTTTTAGATAATACAATTGGGACATGTGGTTATATGATTAATTGAAAAATAATTTAATGATCATGATAAAAGTTATAAAAGCATACTTTAAGCATTAACTATCTTAAAAAAATGTAAGAAGTACAAATGTCATGCTTAGCTGCAGTGGGTTGAAATATCTCCCTCAAAAATTCACATCCATTCGTAACAAATGAATGTGACCTTATGCAGAAATAGGGCTTCTGAAGATGGAATCTCATTAAGATGAGGTCGTACCCAGTTATGACTAATACCCTTTTAAGAAGAAGTGAGGTCAGACACTGAGAGACAGAGGGAACCCGTTATGATGGAGACAGATTTTGGAGGATACAAATTAAGGACACCAGGGATTGCTGGCAGCCTCCAGAGGCTAGGAGAGTAGCACAGCACACTTTCCCCCTGAGCACCTCCACAAAGGATCCAAACACACTGACATCGCGTTTTGGACTAATAGCCTCTGGGAAAAAAACAAAACAAAACAAAACAACAACAACAACAACAACAAAACAGAATATATTTTTTAAAAATTTCGTTTTGCCACCTGGTTTGTGGTACTTTGTTACAGCAGATCTCAGAAACCATACACTGGCTGATCACTTGATATGGGACAAAGCATTTTTCTTTCGTTGGGTTCACTGACTAGAATTCTAAAGAGGATGTTTTTGCTTAAACTGTAGTTTGCAGTTTTAATTTTTTAAGTGAAGCTATTGGAGTGCAGAATTTACTGAGATTTTTATAATTAATCTCATCGTGCCCCAATTTTTTCTTGTGGTCTGGCTTGTGACTATTTTGGAAACCATTTTAAATGACATATATTTATCTTATGTTGCTAAATAGTTTCACTTAGTTTTTACAAAAAACAATCATCTTTGTTTCATATTAACAATCTTTAATCTACATAATGTTTACTTAAACAAATGGGATTTGAAGCAAGTACAGCTGACCAACTGAACAACAACAACTGACTGTAAACGTGCAACTGGTGAGAGCTGCCTTGTTTTGAGAGTCCTCTTGCTGAGAGCATCACTATGTGGCCTCATAGCAGAATGGAGAATAATTTTGAAACCAGAAAGTCTGTTTATTGGAAAAAACAGTTCTGCTTTGGTTTTTTTGAACTTTTTTTTTTTTTTTTACTGTATTCTTTCTTTTTTCCAATGTATGCTTTTTGGCAAGATGCCCATGGAGCAAAATGGTGGTTGTTTAGTCACTAAGTTGTGTCTGACTTTTGTGACCCAGCCAGGCTCCTCTGTCCAGGGGATTTTCCAGGCAAGAATACTGGAGTGGATTGCCATTTCCTTCTCCAGAGGATCTTCCAACCAAGGAACTGAACCCATGCACTGCAGGCACGGAGCAAAGTAGGGTAGAAAAAAAGAAGGGAGGTAAGTAGGAAACAGGGAAGAGTATGCAAAATATGCCTAAGGATGATCTGTTCATTATTGATGTCAGACTTTAAGTTCCAGGCTACCTTTCTCAAGTCATTTATCTTCCTTCTCATTTGCATTCCCCAGTTGTTAGGTGAAGGAACACACTTTAGTTCAGTTCAGTCACTCAGTCATGTCTGACTCTTTGTGACCCCATGAACCGCAGCACGCCAGTCCTCCCTGTCCACCACCAACTCTCAGAGTTCACGCAAACTCATTTCCATCGAGTCGGTGATGTCATCCAGCCATCTCATCCTCTGTCGTCCCCTTCTCCTCCTGCCCCCAATCCTTCCCAGCATCAGAGTCTTTTCCAATGAGTCAACTTTTCACATGAGGTGGCCAAAGTATTGGAGTTTCAGCTTCAGCATCAGTCCCTCCAAAGAACACCCAGGACTAATCTCCTTTAGAATGGACTGGTTGGATCTCCTTGCAGTTCAAGGGACTCTCAAGAGTCTTCTCCGACACCACAGTTCAAAAGCATCAATTCTTCGGCGCTCAGCTTTCTTGACAGTCCAACTTTCACATCCGTACATGACCACTGGAAAAACCATAACCTTGACTAGACTGACCTTTGTTGGCAAAGTAATGTCTCTGCTTTTGAATATGCTATCTAGGTTGGTCATAACTTTCCTTCAAGGAGTAAGTGTCTTTTAATTTCATGGATGCAGTCACCATCTGCAGTGATTTTGGAGCCCCCCCCCCCAAAACAAAGTCTAACACTGTTTCCACTGTTTCCCCACCTATTTGCATTAAGTGATGGGACCAGATGCCATGATCTTTGTTTTCTGAATGTTGAGCATTAACCCAACTTTTTCACTGTCTTCCTTCATTTTCATCAAGAGGCTTTTTAGTTCCTCTCCACTTTCTGCCATAAAGGTGGTGCCATCTGCATATCTGAGGTTATTGATATTTCTCCAGAAATCTTGATTTCAGCTTGTGCTTCTTCCAGCCCAGCGTTTCTCATGATGTACTCTGCATATAAGTTAAATAAGCAGGGTGTCAGTAAGCCTTGACGTACTCCTTTTCCTATTTGAAATCAGTCTGTTGTTCCATGTCCAGTATTCCCATCTCTTTCAAAATTTTCCAGTTTGTTGTGATCCACACAGTCAAAGGCTTTGGCATAGTCAATAAAGCAGATGTAGATGTTCTTCTGGAACTCTCTTGCTTTTTCCATGATCCAATGGATGTTGGCAATTTGATCTCTGCTTCCTCTGCCTTTTCTAAAACCAGCTTGAACATCTGGAAGTTCATGGTTCACGTATTGCTGGAGTCTGGCTTGGAGAATTTTGAGCATTACTTTTCTAGCATGTGAGATGAGTGCAATTATGTGGTAGTTTGAGCATTCTTTGGCATTGCCTTTCTTTGAGACTGGAATGAAAACTGACCTTTTCCAGTCCTATGGCCACTGCTGAGTTTTCCACATTTGCTGGCATAGTGAGTGCGGCACTTTCACAGCATCATCTTCCAGGATTTGAAATAGCTCAACTGGAATTCCATCACCTCCACTAGCTTTGTTCGTAGTGATGCTTTCTAAGGCCCACTTGACTTCACAGTCCAGGATTTCTGGCTCTAGGTGAGTGATCACACCATTGTGATTATGTTGGTGGTGAAGATCTTTTTTGTACAGTTCTTCTGTATATTCTTGCCACCTCTCCTTAATATCTTCTGCTTCTGTTAGGTTCATACCATTTCTGTCCTTTATCAAGCCCATCTTTGCATGAAATGTTCCCTTGGTATCTCTAATTTTCTTGAAGAGGTCTTTCTTTCCCAGTTTGTTGTTTTCCTCTGTTTCTTTGCACTGATCACTGAGGATGACTTTATCTCTCCTTGTTATTCTTTGGAACTCTGCATTCAGATGCTTATATCTTTCCTTTTCTCCTTTGCTTTTCACCTCTCTTCTTTTCACAGCTCTTTGTCAGCCCTCCCCAGACAGCCATTTGCTTTTATGCATTTCTTTTCCATGGGGATGGTCTTGATCCCTGTCTCCTGTACAATGTCACGGACCTCCATCCATAGTTTTTCAGGCACTGTATCAGATCTAGTCCCTTAAACCTATTATTCACTTCCACTGTATAATCATAAGGAATTTGATTTAGGTCATACCTGAATGGTCTAGTGGTTTTCCCAACACAAATATACTGTTATAGCATTTTAACAGTATAATAGAAGCAAAGGCTTTCTTGGTGGCTCAGTAGTAAAGAATCCATCTGCCAATACAAGAGCCAAGGGAGGGTTAAATCCCTAAGGTGCCATGGAACAGATGAGCCTGTGCACCACAACAATTGCGCCTGTGCTCTAGAGTCCAGGAGCTGCAACTACTGACCCCACATGCTGCAACTACTGAGGCCCACGAGCCCTACAGCCAGTGCTCTGCAACAAGAGAAGCCACCGGATGAGAGCCCTGTGCACCACAGCTGGAGAGTAGCCCCAGTTCACCACAGTTAGAGAAAGCTCATGTGCAGCACCGTCAAAGATAAACACATCAATTAAAAAAAAAACAACTACACTGTAGTCTATGAAGCATGCAATATTTTACGCCTAAAAATGTGTACATGTCTTAATTTAAAAATACTTGATTGTTAAAATTGCTGTCCATCACAACTGAACATTCAAAAGTTACACCAGTTATAATATTTTTGCTGGTGGAGGGTCTAGACTCAAGATTAACAGCTGCTGACTGAGCAGGGTGTTGGTTGCTAAATGTTGGAGTGGCTCTGGCAGTATCTTAAGACAAGAGTGAAGTTTTCCATATTGATTGACTCTTTAGGAACGATTTCTCTGTAGCACACAATGTTGTTTAATATTAATATTTTTACTCATAATAGAACACTTTCAAAATTTATGTTATGGAAATGGCTTCTTCCTTAAAACGCAAGAACCAGCCTCTGCTAGCTTTAAACTTCTGTTGCTTCATCATCTCTCTCAGACTTCATAGAATTAGGGCCCTGGCTCTGGATACCTATGGCTTAAAGGAATGCTGTAGCTAGTTGGATTACAGACCACTAAAACTTTCATTATCAGCAGTAAAGCTGTTTCACTTCCTTATCATTTGTGTGTTCTCCAGAGTAGCACTTTTAATTTCCTTCAGGAGCTTTTCCTTTACATTCACAACATGGCTAATTGTTTGGTGTAAGAGGCCTACCTTTCAGCCGATCTTGGCTTTTGACCTGCCTTCCTCACTAAGTTGTTGATTTGAAGCGAGAGACATGCAATACTCCCTTCCACTCGAACACTTCAAGGCCACTGGAGGGTTGTTAACTGGCCTACTTTCAATATTGCTGTGTCTCAGTGCCCTAGCAGAGGGCAACAGACAGGGAATAGCCAGTGGAGCAGTCGACACACCCACAACATTTATTAAGTTTGCAGCAGTGTCTGTGCTGTGATCTCACTTCTCTTATGGATTTAAGATGGGTTGCTTTTTTCAGTGTGTTCAGTTTTTTACTTCTTAGGACATAGTGGTGATTTCCAAGCTCCTTATGCGGAACTAGAGGTCCCTTAAACTTGTTTATACTGACACAAAAATGTACCAAGTAACCAACACCACAGTAAAACTAGGAAAGATTTCTGTCATTCCAGAAAATTTTTATGTCCCCCATTCAGTCAATTCCAATGCGTACAAGAAGTGACTCTTTGTTTTTAATTTTTTATTTTATATTGGAGTATAGTTGATTAATAATGTTCTTCAGGTATACAGCAAAATGATTTAGTTATATATGTATCTGAAGTGAATTGAAGTTGCTCAGCCATATCTGACTCTTTGAGCCTACTGGGCTTCTCCGTCCATGGGGTTTTCCAGGCAAGAGTACTAGAGAGGGTTGCCATTTCCTTCTCTAGAGGATCTCCCTGACCCAGGGATCGAACCCGGGTCTTTTGCAGTGTAGGCAGACGCTTTACCATCTGAGCCACAAGGGAAGCCCTTGTGGGATATATGTATCTATTCTTTTTCAAATTATTTTCCCATTTAGTTGTTACATAATACTAACAGAGCCCTCTGCATTATACAGTAGGTCCTTGTTTGTTATCCATCTAAAATATGGCAGTGTGTGTATGTCAGCCCCAAACTCCCTAACTATCTTCACCCCCCACCCATCTCCAACATTTTATTTTTATCACCATATGTTAATTTCACCTGTTATTGACATTCATGTAATGGAGTCCCAAGGTAGCTTTTGTTTTGGGGGTGGTGTATTTGGCTCCCTTCACTCAATATAATGTATTTGAGATTCATCCATGTTGTTCTACATGCTAGTATTTTATTCCTTTAAAAATACAATATCATTGCAAGAATATTTGGAGAAGGCAATGGCACCCCACTCCAGTACTCTTGCCTGGAAAATCCCATGGACGGAGGAGCCTTGTAGGCTGCAGTCCATGGGGTCACTAAGAGTCAGACATGACTGAATGACTTCCCTTTTCACTTTCATGCATGGAGAAGGAAATGGCAACCCACTCCAGTGTTCTTGCCTGGAGAATCCCGGGGATGGGGAGCCTGGTGGGCTTCCATCTATGGGGTCACACAGAGTCGGACACGACTGAAGCAACTTAGCAACAGCAGCAAGAATATTGTATACTGTGTTTATTCATTCTCACGTTGAGGATAGTGGTTATTTATCTTGCTATATGATTTAGTTAGTCTTGTTAATTTTCAGTGTTAAGTTCATGTTGTTATGAACATTGGGAAAATACTTTTTTGTGGATATAGGTCTTAATTTCTCTACAATAAAATATCTGGAAATGAAATTTCCAGGTCATGACATGGTTATTGGTCTTTCATATATCTTTTTTGATAAGTTTTTAATCTTCTCTCCTTTACTCAATTTTTATGAGCCTTTTAATGAGTCTTTTAATTACTTCTAATTTGTTAAACTATGTTATATAGTCTCTATACTACTCCTTAAGTATATGTACCCAAATATCTTCCTGTCTGATCTTTCCTTTTTATTTCTAATCTATTGTCTTTTCATGAGCTAAAGTGTTTAATTTTGATGAAGTCCTGTTTATCGTTACTTTTAACAGTTAGTACATTTCACATCTCCTCTAAGTTATCTTTGCTAAACCCAAGTTATCAAATATGTTTTTCTTAGATCTGCAGCTTTAGCTTTACTTCCTGTGTCTACAGTCCATTGTGAGATAATTATTGTATGGTAGAAGTATGATTGAAGTTTACTTTTTTCCTTGCAAATTTATTCTGGTGTGTCACATCGTTTGTTGAAAATATAGTTTATTTCCTTTCATTGAATTTGTTTGTGGCTTTGGTTTGAAAAATAATGAACACTGTAAATAGGAATGTTATTTCTGGATTTTCTGTTCCATTGTTGTCTTGTCTAATTTCATGTCAATGCCACAGTGTCATGATGTTCAGTATTGAAATCTGATACAAGTGATTCTAGATTCTATAACCTTGTTATTTTTTGAAAGGTTACTTTTCCTGTTTTAGGACCTTTCCTTTTTCTATTCATATGTTAAATTGGATAACCACTGTTTACCAACAAAAAGCCTGTTGAGATTTTGACTGAAATTTTATCACCTCTGTAGAACATGTGACATGTTTTGTAGTTTTAACTGTAAAAGTCTTGCATGTATTTTGTTGGATTCAGTTAGTTTAGCTGATGAAGGAGACATATTGCTGGTAGAAAGTGACAGAATGGAAAAAGTCAACATTAGTAAATCAGTTAAAATTTATAGCTGCTAATTATGTAAAATAATGTTATTCTCAGTGAAGAAAAAAGGTTATACACAAGCATTCTCTCCAAAATGCTGTATCTAATTTTATGAAATAAAATTTCCCATTATATAAAATTTTGAATGATCAAGAATGGTTTTATGTGGACCCTCTAAGAGAAATAAGATTTTCTTTTAAAATCATTTTCATAAATCACAGAGGCCCCATTATCAAACAACTGTAGTTTAAATTGTCATTGTTTGGATCAACCAAGAGGTTGCTCTTGGACAGCCAGTCTTCCTGTGGTCAGCTGAATTTAAATCCTTCCTTTTCATTATACATTGAAAATGGGATATTTTTAATGGATGTTGAGAGACCAAATGTAGAATCTCAGGATTCTGACAGTAAAGGAGGCTTCCCTAGTTGATATATTTATGTAAACTGCCTCCATTAGCCAGAACAATGAACGGTTAGCTCACATGAATTTTTACTGCTGAATTTGATCACAGTTCTAACTGATAATGTTCCTCAGCATTTCAGAGTTCCAAGTGCACCATAAACATGAATTTTCAGTTGCTATAGAATGGTGGAATTAGCATCTACTTTAACCTGCATTTGAACATTTATGGATGATATAGTTGAAGACAATGATGATAGATTCATCCAAGTGATGATCTTTTTAAAGTTTTACCCTGAAAAGCAAGAAATTATTTTGATATCCATTATTTTTCTTTTGAATTAATAATAGGAGTTTCTCGTCAGATTCATCTCATGCAAATTGTGTCATATCTAATCTTAACCATTTACTCAACAAACATTTATGACTTATCCACTTCATTCCAGGCAATAAATGTCATTTTTCCTTTGCTTAGAGACTAGTGAGAAGAGACATAAAATAACAAAATCTCAAATTAAACAGAATGTTGTTGGTTGGTGACATGAAGCAAATAGTTATGGGATTGAGATTCAGATAGAAGGGGGATTCTTTTTAGAGACATGGGCCACGTGCATTTGCAATGAGACCTAAGTTACAGGGAAGAACTGACATACTTAGTTCAGGGAAACACTGGATTTGGGGCAGAAGAGAGAACTCTTACAAGAGTTCTGAGCTTCAAACAAGTTTGATCATTTTTTTTTTTTAAGGTATAGATTTTATTCTGTGTTGTAAAAAGCATTTTTAATTGAAAGCTGAATTGAATTCAAAGTTTTCAATGAAAAGCAAGATTTCAGTTGGTTGGCTAGACAAGTGGGTTTGAGAAATTCTAAAATAAAGTTAAGATGATAGGCAAAATGATGATACATTAAAAAAAAAGACCCTAAAACTAAAATTAACTGTCCTTTATGCTCCCAGGTCAAATGCAGTTCTGCTTCACATTGTCTTTGCCAGGATCCATGCAGATCCACCCCTATCTGGCAATGCTGGTAACCATGCAGAATAAAGAGAGAATAGGTGAATCATGTGCTAATTTCTAAGGTTTCTGCTCAGAAGTGAAACGTCACTTCCAATAACATCTTTTCATGAAGCAATTCACCTAATCAAGCTTGATGTTTGTGTAACAGGAAAGTAATAATACCTTATCAAGATAGGAAAGGGTAGTTTTGAGCAATACGGTATACCAAATAAACCTCATGTCACCAAAGTGCTTTGGTAATACATTGTGATATATAAGATTATGTGCTAAGATTACATGTTGAAAGACAACAAAATTTTAGTCACTTTACAACAGTTGGATTTGATCTCATTCTTACAACTAATAAAAAATAAGTATATACTCAGGAAAATTATAGGCAATATCATCACTAAAAATCTACCACATAAAATACTAATCTTTAAGAGTTTCATAAAATGCCAAGGGCTTTCCTATTTCTTCTGTTAGCAGAGACTCTGGGAAAGTTAAAGATCACATTTGGGAAATGAGGAAATAAAAGGAATGTTACTCTAGAAGGAAAAGAAAATGAAGAGAAAATATGACAGGGAAATGTAGATGTCTTTAGTATGCTATTCCTCTTTCAGTGTGATGTAGCTGCTAGGAACATGGCTATCCAGAATGGTGACCACATTTTTTTCATTCTTTTTCAACTGAGTGTCAGTATATGGCAGAATTTTGGCTTATGTTAAGTAATTGGAAGTGTCTCATGACAGTTTCCAGAAACCCTAAAGAAAGGAAACAAACAAACAGAGGAAGCATCTACTCCTTTTATTCTTTCTTCTTTATTTTACTCCCTTCCATATGCAGGTGCTTCCCTAAACCAGGAGGATGAGAGAGACATGCCAGGAGTGAGAGAGCAGTGAACTGGAAATATTATGGTCCCTGTGCATACAAGCCTTAGATGACTTTCCTCTGAACACATACTTATGTGGGAGCAAAACAAACCACTAACTTCTTTTTTAAAAAAACATATTGAAAGAAAGCAAAGAAAAACCCCATGTCAGAAATATATTTTATTTTACAGGAAAAAAAAAATTAGTGTCAAAATTTATATATCAAGTGTTCTCAATTTTCAACTATTTCCCTCTCTTACAGGTAAAAGGAACAGAATATGAGGTTATAGATCATTTTAGCTTTAACTGCTGGGATGAACACTCATTTTAAGACATTTTTATATCTACACAGAATCAAAATGCAATGTTTTAATTGTCATTTAAAATAATCATAGTAATCATTAGCTTTCTTTATGTACAATATATTATACATCTGAAACTTGAATGACAATGATTAGATAAAGACCAGAGTCACTGCATGATTGACATCCAGTTTTGTGGCTCAGAGTCTTGAATCAACAGCCTTACTTTTATTATTTTTACTCAATTCATCAGAGTGGGAAAACAGAAAGAACAAAATAAACCAGCAAATGCCTCAGAATAATAGCCTGTCTGGATGATTATATATAGAAACATATTAAAAGTTAGAATTACTCTCCTTTCTGTCACATTAGTATATTTTTATTTTCACAAGTAAAATGAACTGGTGGGGTCTGTGTGAGATAGGACAGTCTCCTGAAAAGATGAGGTATTTTGTTAAAGGGAGAATTATAATAAAGATCTGCTTATACTAGTATTAGTGAGTAGAGGCTACTTCATTCTGACTTTAACCAATCTATCTCTTTTCTGGGAATCAAATGGTGAATTTTAGCTCTTTTAAGTGTATGATTAATGCCTTGATAAATATTGATAAACAACTCTATGAGGTATAGCACAGTTAATTCTTTTCAGCTTTAAAATGGTAGCCTCCAGTTACAAATATCAAAAGATAATTTCAGAATGCAAGATTTATGTTCTATTAATTTCAGTCAATCTGTCTCTCTGTGACTCATACATACACACGTCTGCACATACCATACTTTCAAAAAGTCTTCCCAACTACAAAAAATTTAAGTGTACCCTAAAACCTGATTTTGACCTCTCTAGTTCACAAGATCAAGAACACACTGCTGTTGCAAGAGACATGGGCTTGATGCCTGAGTCAGGAAGATCCCCTGGAGAAGGGAATGGTAATCCACTCTAGCATTCTTGTCTGAGAAATCCCATGAACGGAAGAGCCTGGTGGGCTACAGGCTACAAGTCACAAGGAGTCAGACACAAAAGAGAGACTAAACAAGAGCAAACTACATGATCGGGGCAACTGAGCTCAGGAAGTAGAAATAGTCTGTTTGTTGCATCTGGGGGATATTTAACCACTGAAAAGAAAAGGAAGAATACAGCTGATTTTGAAAATTCACATCAATTTGGAATAACAATGGATTGTTGGAGCCATTGTTAATTTTGTTTCTTCTAATTCTCCAGTCTCCTTCCTTCTCCTCTCCCTTCAGTTCCCCCATCTCACCTTCTCCTTCACTTTTTCTTCCTCTACATCTTTATCTTTCCTTCTTTCTTCTACCCCTTTATCCTCCTATTTTCCTTTTTTCCTTCAGCTCCTGGTTCTTCTTCCCTTTCCTCTCCATGTTTGCCATTCCTTTTTCTCAATTTCTCCTAGTTTCTTCTTTTTAGATCACCTGATTAATGACATGCTGGCCCTGATACTTTTTGTGAATTGTGAGCATATGATTCTGATAGCTTGTTTTATTCTTTTTTTTCTTTTTTTCTCCCTTAGAAATAAAATGTTGCATGATTAATTGCTATAAAATGTTTCACAGGCAGAGCACTAAAAGTTGGAGATTAGAAAATAAAAATAAATAAGGATATATGGTGTCTTAACTCTCGAAGCCTTTCACAGCACTTGCTACAATATTTTCATTACTGTGTTCCTAAATATGTATTTTGGCACAACATTTTTGTATTTCAAGTTAGTTATTTCATAAAGCTTGTCCCTTGTGTCTAGATGCATTTTTCTCCTTAGCTCCAGGCAACTGCTTCATTTTCTGAGGCATAATACTTTCTCTTTCCTGTTTTTCTTCCTTGTACTTTTTAATAAATTTTTAGTCTAATGTTTATGCTACTCTTACTGAATCTAATAAATTTAACATTTTCTTACTAACACACATACATACTCTCTAATCTTCCTTCACAGGCCAAAATAAATCTGTTGTAAAGAATAGAAAACCTCCAAATCCCAGAACTCTCCTTTTTAGCAGATGTTCCCCAAATGCTAGAATATGTTAAAGTAAGTTAGATACTTAAAAAATTGCCTTGTTTAAATGATTAATAATATATATGAAAATAAAACAATGACATAGATGGGAAGGGATCTGCTTAGGTGCAGAGTGCTGTGACTTGAACACAGATATGTGACCAATTTTCTCTCACCATCATCCCATTCTTAGCACCTCTCTTCTGGGTGAAAGACAGGATCATGTCTTCACCTGAGTTCCAGCTTGCCACTGATTGCTGTAGGTTCAGAAGTCTGTCTTAATCAAGATATTTTACAATATCCTCCTAGAGAATCTACCTGCAATGCAGGAGACCCAGGTTCAATTCCTGGATCAGAAAGATTCCCTGGAGAAGGACATGGCAACCCACTGCAGTATTCTTGCCTGGAAAATCCCATGGACAGAGAAGGCTACAGTCCATGGGGTCACAACAGTTGGACTTAGTGACTAAACCACCACCACCACCTGGTATTTTTTCGGCTTCCCTCATATCTCAGTTAGTAAAGAACCTGCCTGCACTGCAAAAGACCCTGGTTCAGTTCCTGGATCAGGAAGATCCAATGGAGAAAGGAAAGGCTACCCACTCCAATATTCTGGCCTGGAGAATTCCGTGGACTGTAGAGTCACAGAGAGTCAGACACAACTGAGCAAGTTTCACCTTCACTTTCTTGGTATTTTTAGTGTAGAAACTAACAAAATAAAGGCTATTTCCCAAGATTTCAGCAAAGATTCCAGTTAAAGCTTAGGTTCCATCAGTAAAATATACTCACATACTTGATTTTGATGCTGAGTTAAGTGGTGGTTATTATTCAGTTATCAAGTCATGTCCGACTCTTTGCAACCCAATGGACTGCAGCATGCCAAACTTCCGTGTCCTCACCATCTCCCAAATTTGCCCAAACATAGGCTTCCCTGGTGGCTCAGATAGTAAAGGAGATCTGGGTTTGATCCTTAGGTGGGGAAGATCCCCTTGAGATAGTGTATGGCAACTCACTCTAATATTCTTGCCTGGAGAATCCCTAAGGGCAGAGGAGTCTGTCAGGCTACAGTCCATGGGGTCACAAAAAGTTGGACATGACTGAGTGACTAAGCACACACAGCATGTCCTTTGAGTAGGTGATTCCATCCAACCATCTCATCCTTTGTCACCTTTTTCCTCCTCCTGCCCTCAATCTTTCCCAGATTAGGGTCTTTTCCAGTGAGTCAGCTCTTTGCATCAGGTGACCAAAGTATTGAAGCTTCAACATCAGTCCTTCCAATGAATATTCAGGATTGATTTTAGGATGGACTGGTTTGATCTCCTTGCTGTCCAAGGGAATCTCAAGAGTCTTCTAGCATCAATTCTTTGATGTTCAGGCTTCTTTATGGTCCAACTCTCACATTCATACATGACTGCTGGAAAAACCTTAGTTTTGACTATATGGACCTTTGTTGGCAAAGTAACATCTCTACTTTTTAATATGCTGTCTAGGTTGGTCAAAACTTTTCCTCCAAGGAGCAAGCATCTTTTAATTTCATGTTTGCAGTCACCATCTGCAATGATTTTGGAGCCCCTCAAAAATAAAGTCTGCCACTGTTCCCACTGTTTCCCCATCTATTTGCCATGAAGTGATAGGACTGGATGCCATGATCTTTGTTTTTTGAATGTTAATTTTTAAGCCAGCATTTTCATTCTCCTCTTTAACCTTCACCAAGAGGCTCTTAGTTCCTCTTTGCTTTCTGCCATTAGGGTGGCTGTATCTGCATATCTGAGGTTGTTGATATTTCTCAAATCACTTAATATCTTGATTAAAGTGAGTTAAGTGGGGCAACAGCTGATAGTTTGTGCAATTCATTTTGCTAGTTGATATCTTTCGATAAACTAGAGCTGACAGTTCTATCAGTAACTTTCTGATCTTTTCAGCCCTTTCCTGGAGCTCAATCCTATGATAGTATTTTGATGATGTCCAGATTCCTGATTTGAAAAAAGAAATCATTTGCTTTGTCAGCACAGTTCAGCCATGTTATTCTAGGAGCCATTCCTAGGATGAGGCAGAGATTAGGATATGTTCTTTCATTGTTTTAACAGCGTTGTAAATAGCTCATTCTCCTTAAAATAGTTTGAGACATTTTTGTCATCTGTAACTGAGATCTGCTTGATAATTTTTGATACCAGAAATGGTTATAAGCCATGTTTCTTCAGATTTGAGATCTGGAAAATCAACACTCTGTTTGGGACTTTGTTGTATCTCAGTGAAATAATGATCTTGGAAGGTAGAACACTGGTAGTCTCTTGTGTGCTATAGCAAAAGTTTCTCCCTCATCAGAGGACATGCACAAAGTATACTGAACTCAAATCAGTCCTAGAAGCATGAGCAGCTGTATGAGCAAGTTTTCGGCTAAACTGCTGACTCTCTTATCCCACACCTGTGCCTCACAGGATGTTCATTTTGGCAAGTTGACCCATTTGTTGTTGTTTTTCTTCATAACATGTTGACAGCTGCTTGTGTTTGATAAAGAAGTATTGTGCCTTTCAGAATTATCACCCAAAAGGCAGCTGGGAGGGGAGTACTCAGTGGCACAACTCAAAGTTGTGATTATCTTCTCTCCCTGGAAGGGGATAAGACACAAGATATAATTCTACATTGTTAGCCTGACGGGCTGACCAGATGGTCAAAGAATTAGAAAGAACATGATTGAAGAACTCATGGGAAGAGTTACAAGGGTGAATTTTTGCCAGAGTGTAGTTTATTTCTTTTACATTTGAATGTTCATGAAAGAGCTCCCATTGTAGCAATGGTACTCAATAATAACATAGAGAAGTCATCCATGTGAGGGATGAGTTAGCCTCTTTCTACATTGCTTCTAAGGGTGGGCTTATGATCTAAAAGGCCATGATGTTAGAGATGGATATTATATATAAGTTTTAAAATGCAGATTTTTACCTTAGAAGCTTAATCAGATTGATGGGTGGCTAAGCAAAATCTACCAGAGAAAAATGATGAGTGCTGCTTTCTTGTGTGGAGGACTGAGAGAAGAAGATGCTGTCAGGTTGGGGAGAGTTTGAAATTGCCAGTCTTAACATCATTTCATAGGACTTTTCAGAGACAAGTACATTGTAAATTAACATGGTATGAGCTGTTGCTAGAGCTACCAGTGTCTCCTTCCACCTAGAACTGCCTCCCAGTAGAGGCTCAAGGATGCCAGACCACAGATGCTGCCACCACCTTGAGAGATCAAGCCCTGAGTACTTGGAGTGGGAGCACTGACTCCAAGGCCCTGGACTACCAGAGAAATAACCCTAGGGAGTATCAAATAGTGAGAACTCCCACAAAGAAAACCACTTGAATACAAGACCCAGTGTCACCCAACCACCAGTAGCATCCTGTGCATGATGCCTCATTCAAACAAGAAAAAAATCAAAAATACAAACCCAATCATCAGCAGACAAGATTGCCACCTCACTCAGCCTGGCCCACTAGAGGAAAAACAAAACAAAACAAAACAAAACAAAAAGTACAAATCTCACCCTATATGAAGCTTACACAAACCACTTTACCAACCTTAGGAGGACAAAAACCAAAAGGAAGGAAGAATACAACCTTGAAGCCTGGGAAACGATTATTAAGCACAGTAAGCTTTAAAAAACAATGAAAAGGCAGAAAAATACTGCACAAATGGAACAAACTAGAAATACAGAAGTCCAAATAAATGAAGAGGAAATAGTCAAACTATCTGAAAAAGAATTCAGAATAATGATAGTAAAGATGATTAAAAACCTGGGAAACAGAATGGAGAAAATGCAAAAATCAATTTAAAAAAAACATAGAAGAATTAAAGAATAAACACAGAGAGACAAACAACACAATTATTGAAATTAAAAATACTCTAGCAGGAATCAATAGCAGAATATCTGAAGCAGAAGAATGAAACAGTAGGCTAGAAGATAAGATGGTGGAAATAAGTTTTGAAAGTAGAATAAAGTAAAAAGAATGAAAAGAACTGAGTGTCCCAGACACTCTGGGACAATATCAAATGCATCAACATATGAATTATAGGGGTCCCAGAAGAAGAAGAGAAAAAAAAAGAGCATGAGAAAAATTTTGAAGATATTATAGTTGAAAATTTCCCCAACATGGAAATGGAAATAGTCAATCAAGTCCAAGAGGCACAAAGAGTCACATACAGGATAAATCCAAGAAGAAACATGCCAAGGTACATAGTAATCAAACTAACAAAGATTAAACACAAAGAAAGAATATTAAAAGCAGCAAAGGATGCAAGGGTTCTTCAATAAACAAGGGTTCTTCAGTATATGCAAATCAACCAATGAGATACAACATATTAACAAATTGAAAGATAAAAGCCATATGATAATCTCAATATATGCAGAAAAAGCCTTTGACAAAATTCAGCTCTTCAAAAAATGGGCATAGAAAAAATCTATCTTAACATAGTAAAGGCCATATATGAATAGCCTACAGCAAACATTATTCTCAGTGGTGAAAAACTGAAAGCATTGCCCCTAAGAAAGATCAGGAAAAAGACAAGGGTGTCCACTTTCACCACTATTATTCAACGTAATTTTGGAAGTCCTAGCTACAGCAATCAGAGAAGAGAAAGAAATAAAAGAAATCCAGATCAGAAAAGAAGAAGTAAAGCTCTCACTGTTTGCAGTTGACATGATACTGTACCTAGAAAACCCTAAAGATAAATTACTAGAGCTAATCAGTGAATTAACAAAGTCTTGGAATATAAAATCAATACACAGAAATCACTTGCATTTCTATACAGTAATAATGAAAAATCAAAAAGAGTATTTAAGGAATCAATCCCATTCACCACTGCAACAAAAGAATAAAATATCTAGGAATAAACTTACTTAAGGAGATAAACATTTCATGCAAAGATGGGCTCGATAAAGGACAGAAATTGTATGGACCTAACAGAAGCAGAAGATATTAAGAAGAGGTGGCAAGAAAACATAGAACTGTCAAAAAAGATCTTCACAACCAGGATAATCATGATCTTGTGATCATTCACCTAGAGCCAGACATCCTGGAATGTGAAGTCAAGTGGGCCTTAGAAAGCATCACTATGAACAAAGCTAGTGGAGGTGACAGAATTCCAGTTGAGCTATTTCAAATCCTGAAGGATGATGCTGTGAAGTGCTACACTTAATATGCCAGCAAATTTGGAAAACTCAGCAGTGGCCACAGGACTGGAAAAGATCAGTTTCCACTCCAATCCCAAAGAAAGGCAATGGCAAAAAGTGCTCAAACTACCACACAATTGCACTCATCTCACATGCTAGTAAAGTAATGCTCAAAATTCTCCAAGCCAGACTTCAGCAATACGTGAACTGTGAACTTCCAGATGTTGAAGCTGGTTTTAGGAAAGGCAGAGGAAGCAGAGATCAAATTGCCAACATCCGCTGGATCATGGAAAAAGTAAAAGAGTTCCAGAAACAAAACATCTATTTCTGCTTTATCGACTACACCAAAGCCTTTGACTGTGTGGATTACAACAGACTAGAAAATTCTGAAAGAGATGGGAATACCAGACCACCTGACCTGCCTCTTGAGAAACCTATATGTAGATCAGGAAGCAATGGTTAGAACTGTACATGGAACAACAGACTGGTTCCAAATAGGAAAAGGAGTACGTCAAGGCTGTATATTGTCACCCTGCTTATTTAACTTCTAGCAGAGTACATCATGAGAAACGCTGGACCGGAAGAAACACAAGCTGGAATCAAGATTGCCGGGAGAAATATCAATCACCTCAGATATGCAGATGACACCACTCTTATGGCAGAAAGTGAAGAGGAGCTAAAAAGCTTGTTGATGAAAGTGAAAGAGGAGACTGAAAAAGTTGGCTTAAAGCTCAACATTCAGAAAACAAAGATCATGGCATCTGGTCCCATCACTTTATGGGAAATAGATGGGGAAACAGTGGAAACAGTGTCAGACTTTGTTTTTTGGGCTCCCATATCACTGTAGATGGTGATTGCAGCCTGAAATTAAAAGACACTTGCTCCATGGAAGAAAAGTTATGACCAAGGTAGATAGCATATTCAAAAGCAGAAAAATTACTTTGCCAATAAAGGTCCTTCTAGTCAAGGCTATGGTTTTTCCAGTAGTCATGTATGGATATGAGAGTTGGACTGTGAAGAAAGCTGAGCACTGAAGAATTGCTGCTTTTGAACTGTGGTATTGGAGAAGACTCTTGGGAGTCCGTTGGACGGCAAGGAGATCCAACCAGTCCATTTTGAAGGAGATCAGTCCTGGGTGTTCTTTGGAAGGAATGATGCTAAAGCTGAAACTCCAGTACTTTGGCCACTTCATGCAAAGGGTTGCCTCATTGGAAAAGACTCTGATGCTGGGAGGGATTGGGGGCAGGAGGAGAAGGGGACAACAGAGGATGAAATGGCTGGATGGCATCACTGACTCGATGGACATGAGTTTGGGTGAACTCTGGGAGTTGGTGATGGACAGGGAGGCCTGGCATGCTGCAATTCATGAGGTCACAAAGAGTCGGACACGGCTGAGCAACAGAAGTGAACTGAAGGAAATAAAAGAACTGCAGGAAATTATGATACTAATGAAGGAAATCAAAGATGACATTAACAGATGGAGAGATATTCCATGTTTCTGGGTAGGAAGAATCTATATTGTGAAAACGGCTATACTACCAAACACAATCTACACATTCAATATGATCCTTATCAAATTACCAATAACATTTTTCACAGAACTAGAAAAAATTTTTTTACACAATTCTAATGGAAACACAGAAGACCCCAAATAGCCAAAGCAGTCTTGAGAAAGAAGAATGGAGCTGTAGAAATCAAACTTCCTGGCTTCAGATGATACAAGAAAGCCACAGTCATGAAGACAGTATGGTACTGGCACAAAAACAGAAATATAGACTAATGGAACCAGACAGAGACAGAAAGCTCATAAATAAACCCATGCACCTATGAGTATCTTATTTTTGATAAAGGAAGCAAGCATATACAATAGGACAAAGACAGCCGTTCAATAAATGGTGCTGGGAAAACTGGACAGCTATAAATAAAAGAATGAAATTAGAACACTTCCTAACAGCATACACAAAGATAAAATCAAAATGGATTAAAGACCTAAATGTAAGACCAGAAAGTATAAAAGTCTTAGAGGAAAATAGGCAGAACACTCGATGAAATAAATCAAATAATATCCTCTATGACCCACCTCCTAGAGTAATGGAAATAAAAACAAAAGTAAGCAAGTGGAGCCTGATTAAACTTAAAAGCTTTTGCACATCAAAGGAAACTAAAAATAAGGTGAAAAGACAACTCTCAGAATGGGAGAAAATAATAGAAAATGAAACAACTGACAAAGGATTGATTTCCAAAATACACAAGCAACTCATACAACTCCATAGCAGATAAAATCAACCCAATCAGAAAGTGGGAAAAAGCCCCCAGACAGACATTTCTCCAAAGAAGACATACAGATGGCTAACAAACACATGAAAAAGTGCTCAACATCACTTATTATTAGAGAAATGCAAATCAAAACTACAATGAGATATCACCTCACACTAATTAGAATGGCCATCATCAAAAAGTCTATGAACAATAAATGCTGGAGAGGGTGTGGAGAAAAGTGAACGCTCTTGCACTGTTGGAATGTAAGTTGATACAGCCACTATGGAAGATAGTATGGAGATTCCTTAAAAAAAACTAAGAATAAGACCACCGTGTGACTCAGCAATCCCACTCCTAGCCATTTACTTGAGGAAACCAAAATTGAAAAGGATATATGTATCCCATTGTTTATTGCAGCACTGGTTACAAAAGCTAGAACATGAAGGCAACCTAGATGTCCACTGACAGATGCATGGGTAAAGAAGTCGTGGTACATGTATACTATGGAATATTACTCAGCCATAAAAAGGAACACGTTTGAGTCAGTTCTAATGAGCCTGTTATAGAGAGTAAAGTAAGTCAGAAAGAGAAAGATAAATATCATATACTAATGTATATATAAGGAATATAGAAAAAAATGGTGCTGAGAATTTATTTGCAGGGCAGCAGTGGAGAAACAGGCTTAGAAAACAGACTATGGACATGGGGAGAAAGGAGGAGAGGGTGAGATGTATGGAGAGAGTAACATGGAAACTTACACTACCATGTGTGAAATAGATCGCCAATGGGAATTTACTGTATGTCTCAGGAAACTCGAACAGGGGATCTGTATCAACCTAGAGGGGTAGGATTAGGAGGGAGATGGGAGGGAGGTTCAAAAGGGAGGGGATATATATACACCTATGGCTGATTCATGTTGAGGTTTGACAGAAAACAACAAAATTGTGTAAAGCAATTATCTTTCAATTAAAAAATAAATAAATTAAAACAATGATGAGTCCCTAATATAACATTATAGGCTATAGATAACAGCCTTGTGGCATGTCAATTTTATTAAGCCTTTTCCACCATGGAGAAAGCAGTTATTTCCTACCACTAGAATAGCTGCTTATTCTTTAAGTGGGTTTGCTTTCCTATCTTGTTATAGTTCGGTTTGGCTAGCATTTCCTGCCACCTCTGCATTTATTGTATGCTTTATTATCACTGGACATGAATATGACTCACTTTTTATTTTTTTAATTTATTTTTTAATCAGAAGAAAATTGCTTTACAATTTTGTGTTGATTTCTCATTTTGTGGAGATTAGCTCGCCTTTTTGGAAAGCTGAGGTCTTCTGCCAGTGTTCAGAACATGTTCTGTAGTTGTTGTTTCACATGGAGATATATTTTTGATGTATTTGTGGGTAGAAGGTGATCTCCTGATATCACTTCTTTGCCATCTTCAAGACTCCCTTTTAATCTAAAAAGATTAAGTTGTGAGCCTGTTCCAGGAAGGTGTTACCCAATCTTACCATAAACTTGATCACCCCGATGTAGCTGAGCTTTTTAGGAAAGTGGTATAGTCTCTCGGAGACATGGTGACAATATCAGTCTTATTTCCTGCTTAATCTTGAGCCTTAGAACAAGCAGTAGAATGGAAGTGACAGCTTTTCCTATTAAACCTAGTGACGTCAGTCATGAAAACTTTAAGAGGGGGATGTCATTTTGTTGACTGTCAGTTAGTTCTGTTTATCAAAGGGAAAGAAAACTCTTGTTGCATGATTAGACAGAGGAAGTATTTCTGGAACCCAGGAGTCGTCACATACAGTAATAAAAGGTAATGTGTGTGTGTGTGTGTGTGTGTGTGTGTGTGTGTATGCATGCATGCACACATGTGCTCAGTCATGTCAGGCTCTTTGCAGCCCCATGGACTATAAACCACCAAGCTCCTCTGTCCTTTGAAAAAATGGTGCTGATGAACTTATTTGCAGGGCAAGAATAGAGACTCAGATATAGAAAACAGACTTATGGACACAGAGGGTGCAGGAGAGTGTGGGATGAATAGAGAGAGTATCATATACACACTTTTGGGAAGATCCCCTGGAGGAGAGCCTGGCAACCCACTCCAGTAGTCTTGCCTGGAGAATCCCCATGGACAGAGGAGCCTTGTGGGCTACAGTCCATGGGGTAGCAAAGAGTCGGACAAGAGTGAGCAACTAAGCACACACGTGTCAAATAGCTAGCAGGAAGAAGCTGCATAACAGGAGCTCAGCTTGGAGCTCTGGGATGACTTACAGGGGTGAGATTGGGGGTGGTGGAAGGGAGGCTTAAGAGAGGGAGGGGATATATGTGTACTTATAGCTGATTCACGTTGTGGTACAGCAGAAACCAACACAATTTTGTAAAGCAATAATCCTCCAATTAAACATAAATTTAAAAAGTTAAAAAGAAAATGCTGCAGTGGGTTGTCATTTCTTACTCCAGGGGATCTTTCCGATCCAGGGATCAAATTTGCATCTCTTGTGTCTCCTGCATTGGGAGGTGGATTTTTTTTTTACCACTGCACCACCTGGGAAGTCAATAAAAAGTAGTAAAAGACTTCAAAAAATAATGCAGGAACATTCGCTGAGACACATTTTTAAGGAATGAATGTTTTTCTTATCTCACCAAGTAAAGACATCTGAGGAGAGGAGGAATGTGTAATTTTAATGGGAAAGAAAGTTATAAATAAGAACTATAACCTTTTGACATAAGGATGAAGGAACAAGCTGTATAGGAAAGTGATAGCCACATTTGTCTGTCTGTCTTATGCCTCTTTCTGTCTCCCTCTCTCTTTCCTTTTTCTGAGGTTTAAGTGTGTGTGTGTATTCATGTACATGAGAAAAAGAAAAGAGAGAAATTGTGTAACATAGAATCTGCCTATCAAGAGCATACACACTATGTATGTGCTACATAAATTTATAATTGGGTTCACAGATTAAGTAAGGATTTTTAAGAGAGGACTCTGTCTGAAATAAAGGAACATAAATACTATTCAGAAATGCATGCACTGACTGGGTAATTGGGTCCGTCCTTTTAGGAAGTCTGTGATAGTGTCTTATAAAGTATGGTTGGTTGTGGTATTTTTAAGCTGCAACATGTTATTACTGTTTTTGTACAGGTTAACTATAGGAAGAAGTCTGTGAATCCTACTGAATAAGCAGAGATGCGAACTGTGGTCCATAGCTTAGCTGGGTTTTCACCTGTCCCCACCCACTTCTGGTGTGCCATCTTGTATTGCAAATCCCGGAAAGGTAAACACCAGATATTCTGTCACTAGGATTCCACACGTGTGATTCATACTCATCAATCATATGCATTGATGGAAGACTTAAGTTTGGAAACTAGTTGTGAGAGAAGTGGCTACATGCAGGCCACTCTTTTTGCAGGCAGGAAGCAGCCGGCCAGTGTGACAACGGGGCCAACAGTTCTGCCATCATCTCCCTGATCCCTGAATTACAGGTGAGGTGATATGTTTGTGGAGTCAACGTTCGTTGTTTTCCACATTCTTAATTGTTAGAATCTGGGATTTCTTGTAGAAAGTTTTAAAACACTGAAATTAATTACCAGAATACAAATGACAGAGTCTTTTTTTCATATTGCTCTCGTGCTTTGCTTTTCAGTGGGTGATATTAAAAAAGATTCCTTATGAAGCTGTTCTTTTCATTGATATGAAGTTTCATTTACCTTATGTAATTTTCTTATATAACATCTTGCCAAGTGTGAATTCATCTAATGTATTTGGTTGGCCAAAAAGTTTGTTTGGGTTTTTCAGTGAGATGTTATGCAAAATCTCAAACGTTTTGGCCAGCCCAGTGATTCATACCTTGACCAAAAGTTGTGAATATCATACTTTATAAGTGTAACTTGTTTTATTCCACTTTACTTTATTGCATTTTACAGATACTGTGCTTTTTACAAATTGAAGGTTTTTGGCAACCCTGCCTCAAGCAAGCCTTGTTGGTGCCATTTTCCGAAAAGTACTTGCTTGCTTTGTATCTCTATGTCACATTTTGGTAATTATCACAGCATTTCAAGCCATCCGCTAACAAAAAGATTATGACTTGTTGAAGGCAAGAAATTTGATAGTATTTTTTAGCAATAAAGTATTTTAAAATTAATATACACATATTGTTTTTATAGCTATAATGCTACTGCACACTTAATAGAATACTGGAGAGCATAAAATAACTTTTATATGTATGGGGAAACCAAAAAAAATGTCTGTGATTCCCTGTTTGTTATATTTGCTTTATTGCAGTTGGTAGGGAACGGAATTTATATCTCTGAGGTACACCTGCAATTAGATCAAATGTCTATTGCTTTAGAAAATAGAAACTTCTGTGATCAAAAGCAGATTAGCTTTTAAAAACATGATGCTCACTGTTTACTTCTAGCTGCTTTATTTATATAATTGTATACAGAGGAAATAAAATGTCATTATTTTATATAATGTTTGAAAATGTTTATATAATGCTTAAATGTTTAAAAATAATTATATGTAAATATAACTGTATAATATAAAGTGCTTTTATATACAATCACTTTGAGTTTTTTTGGATTACAGACCTGTGAAATTCTAAGTATATGTAAATATCATGTGTATTTTACAAGAGAAAAAAAAAATAAAATTCAAGAAGCTTCTGTCCAACACCTAAGTCATAAAGCTTGAGAGTCTTCAAAGGATGTTTTACTGTTTTATTAAACAAACTACTTACTTCTCAAAATTTTAAAATGCATCAAAAATTATTTATGTATAAAAAACACAAGTGGTTATAAGTTCATGATTTATCTTTCTAAAGCTGCATTATGGAAAGAGTTGAAATTTTAAATAAACATTTTATTTTTATTTTCAGTATTTAGATAGATATTTTTAACTTGTCTCAAGCATATTATTATGTGGATAAAACAGGATTTTTCTATCACATATTGAAAATTAAGTGATTTTCAAATGTGATTTATGACTGTACCAAAACCATCTGGTCTTGCCTTTTTTCCCAATAATATTAAAAAATTACATACCCAGGTAGATGAACCATTGACCTATTATGGTTTGGAAGTTTTCATGCATTTTTATCAAGCTAATTTTGTTACTCCCTGCAGAATCCTTTTGGTAAATACTGAGCGCTCGTTGCCTCTGTAATGAAGTGTATCTAGGCAAATAGGTGGGTAAAATGCAGAAATTTGATACATAGATACATTTAAAATATCTACACAGAAACTGGTTTATAGGGTAATTATATTTTCCACTATCAATAATTTATTGTTGCTTTATTATAGTGGAACCTGACACATTGCATGGAAAATATAAACACCAAGATTCAGCTATATTTCCTTAATGACCTTATAGCACCTGCCATGAAACAGATGTTCAATAAGTGTGAACTGAAAGATTTTGTGAGCTAGCTTTGCAAATTATGGTCCCTTTCACCATGCTTAGAGACAAATAATTAAACTCATTGATAGTTTATCTATTCATGCTTAGGATAGTTCCTTTCATGCAATAAAAATTCATGTGATTTCATGTTAACAACAAATTGCAAAATAATCCACATAGCCCTTATGGGGCTTCTCAGGTGGTGCAGTAGTAAAGAATCTTCCTGTCAGTGCAGGAGATGCAAGAGACATGGGTTTGATCCCAGGGCTGGGAAAATTCGCCTGGAGTAAGAGATGCAACCCGTTCCAGTATTCCTGCCCAGAAAAATTTCATGGACACAGGAGCCTGGCAGGCTAGAGTTCTGGATCAGAGTCAGACACGACTGAGTGTGTGTGTGCACACACACCCACAGACACATACTCACATATCTTTGTCTCAGTAGCAATAGACTATTAGCTTTGTCATATAATCCAATTATATAATCCAAATTATTTTCTAAAAAAGTAACATGAGCATCCCCCAACTCATAGTCTTAAAGATTAAGCAAAATATAAAAAGACTAGACTCAAATAGCCACCTTTTACAAAAATATTGAAGTGTATGTGGTAGTTTGTATACACATATATGCATATATATAGATGTGCAGATACGTGTAAAATATGTAGGCACTAGCTAGGGAAATAACATTAAGATTTTATACCAAAATGAATGTGAAACATTTCAGTGATACGAAGAACCAAGTGTTTTTATAAAGGCTTTCTGTCATTTGTAGCAATGCCTTAGGAGGAATAAAATTACACGTTATATGTTGTTGTTGTTGTTCAGTTACTCAGTCATGTCTGATTATTATTGACTCCATGGACGGCAGCACGCTGGGCTTCCCTGTCCTTCACCATCTCCTGGAGTTTCCTCAACTCACATACGTTGAGTCAGTGATGCCATTCAATCATCTCATCCTCTGTCACCCCCTTCTGCCTTCAATCTTTCTCAGCATCAGGGTCTTTTGCCATGAGTCACATCTTTGCATCTGGTGGCCAAAGTGTTGGAGCTTCAGCTTCAGCATCAGTCCTTCCAAAGAATATTCAGGCTGAATTCCTTTAGGATGGATTGGTTTGATTTCCTTGCTTTCCAAGGGACTCTCAAGAGTCTTCTCCAGCTACAGTTTGAAGGCATTGACTCTTAGGCACTCAGTCTTTTTTATTGTCCGGCTCTCACATCCATATATGACTGCTGGAAAAACCATAGCTTTGCCTATATGTACCTTTGTTTGCAACCCACTCCAGTATTCTTGCCTGGAGAAGCTCATGGACGGAAGAGCCTGGTGGGCTACAGTCCATGGGGTCACAAAGAGTCGGACACGACTGAGTGACTTCACCTTTGTTTGAAAGTAATGTCTCTGCTTTTTAATATGCTGTCTAAATTGGTCAAAACTTTTCTTCCAAGGAGCAAGAATCTTTTAATTTCATGTTGCAGTCACCATATGCAGTGATCTTGGAGCCCAAGAAAATAAAGTCTGTCACTGTTTCCATTGTTTCCCCATCTATTTGCCATGAAGTGATGGGACTGCATGCCATGATCTCATTTTTCTGAATGTTGAGTTTTAAGCCAGCTTTTTTTACTCTTTTCATTCACCTTCATCAAGAGGGTTTTTAGTTCCTCTTCACTTTCTGCCATATGGATGGTATTATCTGCATATCTGAGATTATTGATATTTCTCCCAGGAATCTTGATTCCAGCTTGTGCTTTATCCAGCCTGGCATTTTGCATGATGTACTCTGCATATAAGTTAAGTAAACAGAGTGGCAATATACAGCTTTGGTGTGCTCCTTTCCCAATTTTGAATCAGTCCATTGTTCCATGTTGGGACTTGGACTAACCTGGACATGTTACATGCATAAGTTATTTATAAATCTATATACTTTATAAGAGTTTTTCCAGGTGGCTCAGTGGTAAAGACTACCTCTCAGTGCAGGAGATGGGATAGATCCCTGGGTCAGGAAGATCCTCTGGAGAAGCAAATGGCAACCCACTCCCATATTCTTTCCTGAAAAAAATTCCATGGACAGAGGAATCTGGTGGGCTACAGTACATGGGGCCACAAATAGTGGGACATGACTTAGTGACTAAGAACACATATAGCACATAAAAATTTTAAATAAAAATATTTAGCTTCAAATTTATCTATATATGTAAAATAGAAAAATATGAGGAAAAGGGCACAATTAGTAAACAGTGACATAAACAGGATATTGATGTATGAAGAAAGATGTTTATTAGTAGAATCAGCTTTAGAATAAATGTCTATTTATTTTTCATAAATTAATTAGGCATGTACTATTATCATAAATTTACAGACTACAAAAGTGTGCTTATTAAATTGGCATAAAACTTTAGAAATAATTAGGAAAGAATAAAATGTATCATGTTTAATTTGTGATAGTATAACAGTTGAGAATTTGCTATGAAAAATTGATTTACTGCATTCAAGTCAGTACTGTTTGTGGCATGACAGGTCAATAAATCTAGAGATGAGTTGTTGAGACAGGAGTGGCAACTTTACACAGAAATCCAGCAGAACAAGAAGACAGCAGATTGTTTAGCCTGGTCTGGATGTTACTTTCTTTGCATAGAAAAAAAGAGGAAGAGGTGAGGAAGCCAAGTTGGTTTTCTTTTTGTTTTTTTAAAGGCAAAAAGTTGCTGCAGTTATTTTCTAATACCAGCCAGATTCCAGAGAGAGTATATATGTTAATTTCTTTTTTTCATGCAGCCATTCATAGGTGGGCTTGGTCAGATTATCCCCAGTAGGCTAAACAAAGGTATTTTAGCTTAACTTTCAGGCATGGGAGGCAGGTTCCTAGAGTAGGACAACAATGTATGCTTTAAGTTACTAGTTAATTCAGTTCAGTCACTCAGTCATGTCTGACTTTTTGCGACCCCATGGACTGCAGCACACCAGGCCTCTGTGTCCATCACCAACTTCCACAGTTTACTCAAACTCATGTCCATTGAGTCGGTGATGCTATCCAACCATCTCATCTTCTGTTCTCCCCTTCTCCTCTCGCCTTCAATCTTTCCCAGCATCAGGGTCTTTTCCAATGAGACAGTTCTTTGCATCAGGTGGCCAAAGTACTGGACTTTCAGCTTCAGCATCAGTCCTTCCAATGAATATTCAGGACTGATTTCCTTTAGGATGGACTTGTTGGACCTCCTTGCAGTCCAAGGGACTCTCAAGAGTCTTTTCCAACACCACAGTTCAAAAGCATCAATTCTTCAGAGTTCATCTTTCTTCACAGTCCAACTCTCACATGCATACATGACTACTGGAAAAACTATAGCCTTGAGTAGATGGACCTTTGTTGTCAAAGTAATGTCTCTGCTTTTGAATAAGTCAGTTATAACTTTCTTTTCAATGAGTAAGTGTCTTTTAATTCATAGCTGCAGTCACCATCTGCAGTGACTTCAGAACCTCCCAAAATAAAGTCTTCCCCAGTTTCCACTGTTTTCCCATCTATTTGTCATGGAGTGATGGGACTGGATGCCATGATTTTAGTTTTCTGAATGCTGAGCTTTAGGCCAACTTTTTCACTCTCCACTTTCACTTTCATCAAGAGGGCTTTTAGTTCCTCTTCACTTTGTGCCATAAGGGTGGTGACATCTGCATATCTGAAGTTATTGACATTTCTCCCAGCAATCTTGATTCCAGCTTGTGCTTCTTCCAGCCCAGTGTTTCTCATGTTGTACTCTGCATATAAGTTAAATAAGCAGCGTGACAATATACAGCCTTGATATATTCCTTTTCCTATTCGGAACCAGTCTGTTGTTTTAGGTTCAGTTCTAATTGTTGCTTCCTGACCTGCATATAGGTTTCTCAAGAGGCAGATGAGGTGGTCTGGTATTCCCATCTCTTTCAGAATTTTCCACAGTTTGTTGTGATCCACACAGTCAAAGGCTTTGGCATAGTCAATGAAGCAGAAGTAGATGTTTTTCTAGAACTGTCTTGCCTTTTTGATGGTCCAATGGATGTTGGCAATTTGATCTCTGGTTTTTCTGCCTTTTCTAAATCCAGTTTGAACATTTGGAAATTCACGGTTCATATATTGCTGAAGCCTGGCTTGGACAATTTTGAACATTACTTTACTAGTATGTGAGATGAGTGCAATTGTGCAGTAGTTTGATCACTCATCTCACATGCTCGTAAAGTAATGCTCAAAATTCTCCAAGCCAGACTTCAGCAATATGTGAACCGTGAACTCCCTGATGTTCAAGCTGGTTTTAGAAAAGGCAGAGGAACCAGAGATCAAATTGCCAACATCCGCTGGATCATGGAAAAAGCAAGAGAGTTCCAGACAAACATCTATTTCTGCTTTATTGACTATGGCAAAGCCTTTGACTATGTGGATCACAATAAACTGTGGAAAATTCTGCAAGAGATGGGAATACCAGACCACCTGACCTGCCTCTTGAGAAATCTGTATGCAGGTCAGGAAGCAACAGTTAGAACTGGACATGGAACAACAGACTGGTTCCAAATAGGAAAAAGAGTACATCAAGGCTGTATACTGTCACCCTGCTTATTTAACTTCTATGCAGAGTACATCATGAGAAACGCTGGACTGGAAGAAACATAAGCTGGAATCAAGATTACCAGGAGAAATATCAATAACCTCAGATATGCAGATGACACCACCCTTATGGCAGAAAGTGAAGAGGAGCTAAAAAGCCTCTTGATGAAAGTGAAAGAGGAGAGTGAAAAAGCTGGCTTAAAGCTCAACATTCAGAAAATGAAGATCATGGTATCTGGTCCCATCATTCATGGGAAATAGATGGGGAAAGAGTAGAATATGGTCAAACTTTATTTTTTTGGGCTCCAAAATCACTGCAGATGGTGACTGCAGCCATGAAATTAAAAGACGCTTACTCCTTGGAAGAAAAGTTATGACCAACCTAGATAGTATATTCAAAAACAGAGACATTACTTTGCCGACTAAGGTCCGTCCAGTCAAGGCTATGGTTTTTCCAGTAGTCATGTATGGACGTGAGAGTTGGACTGTGAAGAAAGCTGAGCGCTGAAGAATTGATGCTTTTGAACTGCGGTGTTGGAGAAGTCTCTTGAGAGTCCCTTGGACTGCAAAGAGTTCCAGCCAGTCCATTCTGAAGGAGATCAGCCCTGGGATTTCTTTGGAAGGAATGATGCTAAAGCTGAAGCTCTAGTACTTTTGCCACCTCATGCGAAGAGTTGACTCATTGGAAAAGACCCTGATGCTGGGAGGGATTGGGGGCAGGAGGAGAAGGGGACGACCAAGAATGAGATGGCTGGATGGCATCATGGACTTGATGGACGTGAGTCTAAATGAGCTCCAGGAAATGGTGATGGACAGGGAGGCCTGGTGTGCTGCGATTCATGGGGTCGCAAAGAGTCGGACACGACTGAGCGACTGAACTGAACTGAACTGAACTTGAGCATTCTTTGGCATTGCTTTTCTTTGGGATTGGAATGTAACTGACCTTTTGCAGTCCTGGGGCCACTGTTGAGTTTTCCAAATTTGCTGGCATATTGAGTGCAGCACATTCACAGCATCATCTTTCAGGATTTGAAATAGCTCAACTAGAATTCCATCACCTCTGCTAGCTTTGTTCGTAACAGTGCTTCCTAAGGCCCACTTGACTTCACATTCCAAGACGTCTGGCTCTAGATGAGTGATCATACCATTGTGGTTATCTGGGTTGTGAAGATCTTTTCTGTACAGTTCTTCTGTGTATTCTTGCCACCTCTTCTTAATATCTTCTGCTTGTGTTAGGTTCATACAATTTCTGTCCTTTATTGAGCCCATTTTGCATGAAGTGTTCCCTTGGTATCTAAATTTATTGAAGAGATCTCTAGTCTTTCCCATTCTATTGTTTTCCTCTATTTCTTTGCACTGAAGAAAGATTTCTTATCTCTCCATGCTATTCTTTGGAACTCTGCATTCAAAGAGGTATATCTTCCCTTTTCACTTTTGCGTTTTGCTTCTCTTCTTTTCACAGCTATTTGTATGATCTCCTCAGACAACCATTTTTCTTTTTCACCTTTCTTTTCCATGTGGATGGTCTTGATCCCTGTCTCCTGTACAATGTTACGAACCTCCATCCATAGTTCATCAGGCACTCTGTCTATGAGACCTAGTCCCTTAAATCTATTTCTCACTTCCACTGTATTATCATAAGGGATTTAATTTAAGTCATGCCTGAATGGTCTAGTGGTTTCCCTACTTTCTTCAATTTAAGTCTGAATTTGGCAATAAGGAGTTCATGATCTGAGCCACAGTTTGCTCCCAGTCTTGTTTTTGCTGACTGTATAGAGCTTCTCCAGACCTTCAGACAGACTGAAAGCCATCATCCCAGCTTTACGTTATCACTTTAAGCCAAAGTTATCATTTTAGTGATTAACTAAAGTGATTGTTTTAGTTAAAGGAATATAATACAAGGTTAAAATACAAGGAATAGGTACAATATGGAGTCAAATTTGTCCTTCCCTATTACAACAGGCTATGGAGACCACATAATTTTTGACAGTCTTTTGAAAAATAAAAAGGATGGATGTCTTGGTTAACATTGTCAGCCAATACTTGGTGAATCATGCCTTTTTTTTAAAAACATATCGGAGACTAGAAATATTGCATAATACATGTTAATGGGAGTTTTGTAGAGGTTTGTCTTAAGGGCCTAAGACTTTTTAAAATTAGAATATTCTGTCAATAGAATATTTGTCCTTTCTAAAACCTGACTGAAATGAAAGATCTGTTGGTTAAGTCAATTCACTCAGTATGAAAAAGAAATCTCTACTACGTGTTTAAAACATGTAGACAATGTAAATATTAGTTTCATTTTCCATTTATCAAATTACACTTTAATTTAAGAAAGCAAAATTAAATAAAGTGTTTAAAATTAGACATTTAATTCCATTTAAAACTGAATTTTGGTTTTGATAAAATATTAGTACCTCCCATCTTCTGGCAGACTCTTTAAATAACTCTTAAATTTAAAACAAATGGATAGATGGAAAATTCACAGTCTCAAGATTCTGAAAGTTCTCTTGAGCAAAGGAAATCTACATTTTCATCCACATTCTTTAATTTCCAAATTTTTAACAGACTAAAAGGACAGTAGTTGATATGAGCTATTGCATTTAAACTTCATGAAGAAGAACTAGAATCAAAGAAAATATGAATATCCCTATTGAGATGACTGTCAGTTGATCAAGCAGCTTATTAAACATTTGGTCAGTTTATGAAGAAATTGATCTACATTAAGGCAAAGAAAATATTTATTATATTCCTTTTTAATTTTAGATCATAAAATATGTCATAAGAAATGATTTTTTCAAAGTATCTGCATCCTATTTGTCTCTGCGAACATACTTTAGTAACCATTTCTTCCCCTTTCTGTCATTTCTAAAATCTATGTTCCTGCCTTTATGTATAAACCCTCTACTAATATTGCTGTAAATTCTGATCAACAGAGAGCTTCAGAATATTTTAGGTAACAAAAATAGATATATTCCTTTAAATTGGTTTCTTAAGCTACACTCACATGCAATATTTTTCAATTATTTTAGACTAAATTTCTATATTTTATGTATAAGCAAACATAATAAAGGAAGCTTTCTTTTCCTTTATACACATAAGCACTTCTTTTCTATGCATTGTGTGATGCCTCAATATTTTACGACTCAAAAGCCAACTTTTCTGGGAAACTTTCGTTGGCTGCTCTAGGCAGATTCAAGTGTTTTTTTTTTTTTTTTAATTTTACTTCTTTGTCTTCTTCTGGAGTTCTTTAATTATTTTCCCTGTGCCTCCTACCTAGACTTTAAAAAAAAATACAAGGGCAAAGACTTAAACAAAGCATTTAGCAAAGCAACTGCCACACTGTGATCACTTAAGTTTATTTTCAGAAAATCTTTCCTGGTAAAAAGGAAAAGGAAATCATAAGGTGAGCTATAGTATTTTCATTATGAAGTTACATAGCAGGTGTGGCATTGAAAAAGTAAGAAAACATAGACCATTTGTACATGGCTTTCTGCTTCTATCTTTGTCAGCATTCATTATGTGATCTAAGGCTTACAACATATGAAATTTATTCTCATGAAAGAAATACTATTTTGCCATATTTCACCCTCTTTACCAATTGGTGTGTGAATTGTGTAGAAATGTGGTATTAAATGATAAATGTGTGTGTGTGTGTGTGTGTGTGTGTGTATATATATATATATACACTATGGTTTAGGAGGAAAAAATAATGCTAAGGTAGTATTCTGGTAGAATATAATGCTAAGGAAACCATTTAAATATGATTGTTGGCCATGTTTTCATCAGCAGTGATAAAGAATAACAAAGTTGGCGCACAACTGACGTTTGTTTACTGCTATTTTACGGGGATCTTCTGCACAAAGGCCCGAGTTTTAGATTATCTTATTACTTTGTCCGTGGCTGAAAGATAATATGAAAGATAGTTTGTACTCTGGCAGACTACCAGAGCTATCAGGGAAGACATCTTTATTTCTCATGGTTTTTCTAAAAACCAATCCCTTATGATTTCAGTTGTGAAGATGATGTGCTGTCTTTCTGTGTGATGGCAGCTGAATTAGACTCTTTTTGTAAGCACCTGCACCTTAGTTAGGTCAGGCACGCACTGTGTGTTTTTGTTGTTTTCTTAGCCAATATATTCATATGTTCACCATTTTCCCTGGTGTCTCAGATGGTGAAAAATCTGCCTGCAATGCAGGAAACCTGGGCTCAATTCCTGTGTCAGGAAGATACTCTAGAGAAGGGATTGGCAACCCACTTCAGTATTCTTGTCTGAAGAATTCCATGAACTGAGGAGACTGGAAAGCTATAGTCCATAGGGTTGCAAAGAGTCAGCATTGCATATTCATATGTAAACTTTGCTTCAAATCAATCAAGTCTATCTGTTGTCACTGACTTTTCAGTGTTTAACTCCACTAATGCTTACATATTTTTTAGCTATCTGTAATTGTTTCATAATGAATTGATTCTAATGATGTAATGATCAATGTTCTGATCAAACTCTTATGAACCAATGTTTTCATTGTTTATGCAATGTTTTCATAGGATTTCTACTTCTTCCTTAATTTCCATGGTGAATACCTAGCTTATTTTACCTAAGATTTTATTACTTTCAGCTCAGTTGGTAAAGAATCCGCCTGCAATACAGGAGACCGTGGTTCGATTCTCAGGTTGAGAAGATCTCCTGAAGGGACAGGCTATCCACTCCAGTATTCTTGGGCTTCACTTGGGGCTCAGGTAGTAAAGAATCCACCTGCAATGCGGGAGTCTTGGGCTCGATCTCTGGGTTGGGAAGATCCACTGGAGAAGGGAAAGGCTACCCACTCCAGTATTGTGGCCTGGAGAATTCCATGGACTGTATAGTCCATGGGGTTGCAAAGAGTCCAACACAACTGAGTGAATTTCACAGGAAACAGCACGTGAAACATACCACTATTATTACATTATTCTTCTGCTTAAAATATTTTCAATATTTTATTTATTTATTTTTTACTTTACAATATTGTATTGGTTTTGCCATACTTCAACACGTCTCCTATTTTCTGAGAGATGAATTTGAAACTTTTATTTGCATCTTCTCACTCTTGATCAACGAAAATTTCTTGTCATCTTCAAACTTTGCTTCAGTACTTCTATATGCAAATTAGAACCCTCACTTTTCCTGATCATTTTTTTCCATATTCCTATTCCTGAAACTTATGCAATTTTTTCTTCAGAGAGCTTTTCTTAATCATTCAAGTCCTAAATAATTTTATTTTTATAAAATTTTGAAAAGTTATGTATTTACATTTATTACAATATATTGGCTATATTCCCCATGTTGTACAAGGCAACCGGAGTCTGTCATACACCAAGCATTAGTTATTCCCACTCCACACAATTATATTCCCCCATCTTCTTTGGTAACCGCTAATTTTGTCCCTATGTTTGTGAGTCTGCTTCTTTTTTTTTTATATTCACTAGTATGATGTATTTTTTAGATTTTGTGTATTAATATAAGTGATATCATAACAGTATTTTTCTGACTTTTTTCACTTGTAAAATACACTCAAAGTCTATCCATGTTGGTGCACATGGCAAAATTGTGTTCTTTTTTATAACTTAGTAGTATTCCATTGTGTGTATATATGGGTATACACACACATGATGAAGTTTCTTTATCCATTCATCTGCGGTGGTTTCTGTATCTTAGTGATCATAATTAGTGCTGTTATGAACATAGAGATGCATGTATCTTTTCGAATTAGTGTTTTTTTTTTTTTCCAGTTGTATCCTCAGTAGTGGCATTGCTGGGTCAAATGGTAGTTCTATTTTTAGTTTTTTGGGACACCTCCATACTGCTTCCACAGTGGATGAACAAATTTATATTGCCACTGAAAGTGTACAAGGATTCCCGTTTCTCTACATCTTTGCCAACATTTGTCATTTGTGTTCTTTTGTTGATAACCATTCTGACAGGTATGAGGTGGTATCTCACTGTGGTTTTGATTTGCATTGTTCTGATAATTAGCAATGTTGAGCATCTTTTCATGCGCTTGTTGGTCATCTGCACCTCTTCTTTGAAAAAATAGTCTATTAAATTCTTCCCATTTAAAAATCAGGTTTTTTCTTTCTTTTTTTGATATTAAATTATATGCACTGTTTGCATATGTTGGGTATTAATCTCCATTGGTCTTACTGCTTTAGGCAGATTTCCACAGTGACAGGCTTCAGAAGTACCTTTCCTAGAGTAGAAAGGTCTTGGGATGTTGATGAGGAGCTTAAATTGTTGTTTGGCCATCCTCATCCTGTCAAGCAATGTCACTCTGCCAACAGCCTACATGTGTAAAACTCCAGAGAGCATTCTAAAGCTTCACCCTTAAAAATCATTTTTTGAAAGAAACCCCTAATATTATTCTTTAGATTTATTTTAGTAATTTTTAAATGAAAACATCATTGTTTTTCTGTTGTCATCTCTTATATACTATCAATACACTTGAAAGACTTTTCCCAAATATTTTGTGATCTCTCAGTCAGGCATCATTGCTTATTTAACTGCATTGCATTTAAATGCAACTTTTTTTTTTTTTATTTTAAGTTAGTTTGTATTTTAGCAATTTGATTTTGATGTGCTTTTGCTTGGTTTTCTTTGTATTTATACCATTGCAGAATGATTGAGCTTCATAAAACTATGGGTTAGTGTTCATTTTTTGTAAAATTTAGAACAAGATGACCCTTATTTCTTCAAAGATATTCTCTTAAACTTTTCTTTTGAAACTCCAACTGTATGTAAGTTTAGCCCCTTGAGAATATCCTACAGGTTATTGACAGGGGAGCTTGGCATGCTGCTGTCCATGGGGTCACAAAGAGTCAGACAAGACTTAGAAACTGAACAATGACAACGAACACTTTATTTACCTGTTGTTTCGCTTTGAATATTTCTTCGCTTTGTTTTAATTTGGAAATATCTAGTGCATTATCTTTAAGTTAATCTTTATTGTCTGGTGTCTGTGCTGTGCTGTGCTTAGTTAGTAAAGCATGTCTGACTCTTTGCATCTACATGGACTACAGCCGGCTCCTCTGTCCATGGGGATTCTCCAGGCAAGATTACTGGGGTAGGTTGTCCTGTTCTCCTCCAGGGTTTTCAGTGTCTAATTTAATTTAAATCTCACATTTATGAGTGTATACACAATTTTTAGAGAATAATATTTAGTTTTAGAATTTCAATTTGCTTTATTCTTAGTTTCCATTTTTTCTTCTGAAATACATTGTCTACTGTTCAGTTCAGTTCACTTGCTCAGTCGTGTCTGACTCTTTGCATAAGTCTACTTTATCCTATAACTTAAAAAATTATTTATAATTATTGTAAGGTCAATAGGTGCCCAATATGCTACTGGAGATCAGTGGAGAAATAACTCCAGAAAGAATGAAGGGATAGAGCCAAAGCAAAAACAATCCCCAGTTACGGATGTGACTGGTGATAGAAGCAAGATCCGATGCTGTAAAGAGCAATATTGCATAGGAACCTGGAATGTCAGGTCCATGAATCAAGGCAAATTGGAAGTGGTCAAACAAGAGATGGCAAGGGTGAACGTCAACATTCTAGGAATCAGCGAACTAAAATGGACTGGAATGGGTGAATTTAACTCAGATGACTATTATATCTACTACTGTGGGCAGGAATCCCTCAGAAGAAATGGAGTAGACATCATGGTCAACAAAAGAGTCCGAAATGCAGTACTTGGATGCAATCTCAAAAA